>OZ005656.1:271915694-272515694 GCA_963930645.1 Salticus scenicus | reverse complement strand
GAAGCTGCAAAATACGAATTTTTAATATGTGAAATTTTTCATTTTGCAATTTCATAATAAAATTTTAATAATTTACATCTTTAAAAAAGGTCCAACAATTTAAAAGTTGGGAATTTTCTGAATGTGAAAACAGAATTTAAAATATGTATTGATTAATAAGTTATTTGTAAAGAAAGTTTTCCATAGAATAACATTGACTCGGACTTCCGGAGACGGTAAGTGAAGAAGGCCGTTAATAGGCCAGCAGTGATTTGGTTATACCTAGTATATTATTTTATTGGTGATACCTTTAATTTTATTAGTGCTTTTTTTCTTTTTCTTTCATTCTTTTTTTCTTCTCTCTTTTTTCTGATGAGGTAGCAACCAGTTTTTTCTATGCATCCAATATTTAATTTGATTTTGTACATATTCATTTTTAAATACTATTTACAAGTATTTGATTCATACACCATGGCTATAAATTCAGGATTTCTAGTACAGCATATAAGAAATATTCAGTTGATCCATTACATTTTTTGGAATGAAGTAGATTGTTTTTTTTTTTTTTTTTTTTTTTTTTTAAGTGTTTAAATTTTAATATGTTTAATTTTGTTAAATTATTTGATATAAATAAATGTAACTTTACATGTGAAAATTATAAAATATTGAAACCAAAATTGTTATAAAAAGAGCATTGTAAAAAACTAAACACCATAAACTAAAAAAAAAAAAAAAAAATTCAGCAATTGTTTCTGGTCGAAATACCCCAAAGGCTCTTCATCAGGCGAAACAATGTGGGCATGAGTGCAGCAAAAATAATTTGCTGCATTCACGCTTTTTGTTAGACTCACGAAGGGATGTTTTATTATTTCAACCTGAAAGAACTGATACATTTTTTTTTTTCATTGGGGTGGGGGGGGTGGGGGGGCAATGATTATGTTTATTTACAAATGTTTCTATTTATTACTATCAGGATTTCTTCGCTTTCTTGTCCCTACACTTAAATGAATTTAAAAAAAAAAAAAAAGAAAGAAAGAAAGAAAAGAAAATCAATAGATAAATATATATATATATATATTATATTACTTTAAAATTAATAACTAAAGCAAAGTTCACTGAAATCACATAAAACCAAGTTTTGATTCTCCGCTGCTTTAGCAGCGTCTTCGTCTTTCGCGCAATGTTCGACCCGGGTCTCCACTGCCTTTGATAGAGCCTTATCCGACAGGTTCAATTTGTGTGTTTATCGGTAGTTAGGCGATGCTACTATTATTCAAGAACTACAGTTTTACTATAACTCAGCATCTATTAAACATCTTAGTTTTGGTACCATGTATCAGAGAATTTAGTTACATAAAATAGTTTTCCTATCCCTCGCTCTATTATATTAAATTTATATTTAGAATAAATTTATTATAAATTTATAATATGATTAATATAATTAAAATATATAATAATATTAATATAATTATTCTATATTTATGTATTCATTTCTCAAAAATTCTGTCAGCAATTTCACGCCGAAGATAGTATTAAGATATGCCATTAGCACTATTTCAATCCCATGGGGCAATTAAGTTTTTGAAAAGTTTAAATATCACTTCCAGTTTTTAATATTTCATTTTGGTTTGTTTATTTTAATAATAGTTAGTCATATTACAAAATGTATGAAAGAGCAATACTTCGCCATTTATAACTACTTCACTCGTGCCTATTTTATTCACATAATGAATGGTCGTGGAATCATTTCGACCTGAAACTTTTTTTTTTTTAATTATTATTATTAATGTTTTTTACAACTTTGTAAATTAAATTTACAAAGTTCTTTATTTACTTTTTTCAACACCAGCTCTTCATTACATTTTTTTCTGCAATAAGTATATGTTTTAAAATCTGTCTCTCTCTTGTTTGTTTTAGATAAGTTATTTTTTTATTTTTTATTTTTTTCAATTTATTAAAATAAATTATGCTAGAAAGGTTTTAGAGAATATTTAGTAAAATGACAGGAAAATTAGTGCTGAAGAAGGAAAAAAAGTAAGTTAATTTTATAGATTATGAAACAACACACCAGTCATTTCCACTCAAAATAATTAAGCTTGACCCATCATCAGGAAAAGATAAATTGACTACAAGTTCAGCATAATGTCATCAACGAAATGTAGTAGCTTAAAAACAGTTGGTCTTCAAAACCTTGAGGTCGATAACCGAGTTAAAAATTACGTTTACCATAAAGCGAAGATTAGAGATAGACGTGTGTTTGAAATGCAAAAAATTCAAGTTTTTAAAAGTGTCGTTTTTTGTGTCATTTTGTTAATATCAAAATTCTTATGTTCATATATTTTTTAATACATAAAAAGTTGAATAAATGGATGTATAAGAATATTTTAGGCTACAAAATTTCTTTCCAATAGTGGGGTTTCGCGATTATCAAGAAAATTATTAGATAATAAAATTTGAATAGTTCCGACAACAGTAAAATAAGTTCAGACAACCCGACCCACATTAAAATAATAATAATAGTAATCTGCATGAATTTTATCAGTTATTACTACACATACTTTACCCCTGTTATATTTTATTATTATTATTGTTGTTGCTGTTGTTAAATAAAGTGGTCAGAAAACATAAAAATGATTTATGAATTTACACATCTAATAATTTTACTGTCAAAGCAAACTGGTACATGCGTCATGAAGATATAACAAAAAGAGTTTACATAGCGAATTAACAAAAAAAAAAAAAAAAAAAATCGTTAGATCAGATTTTTTGAAACACTCATTTCCTAGATTTGCAATTGCTTCCACCTAATAAGTACTTTTGTCAATTTTCCTGTATTAAGCAAGTATTACATGCTAAAGAGCGAGTAAAAAGGGGTTTATGTAGCAAATTTGAAGAAAGCTAAGTCGTTTTTGAGATATCGGCTCACTGTCCCACTGATAATTTTCACCAAAACTTAGTAAACTGATCTGTTCACCATAAATTAACAATTGCATACGAAATGATATCTAAAAAGGAATTAATATAGCGATTTTGAAGAAAATCCATAAAGCTGTTTTTAAGAGAAAGCACTTGTGAGACTTAATAAATTTGTGTATTTTTATAGGTCGTTTATCAATTTCCCTGAACTAACAAGTACAAAAGGACATCCAAAACAAAGTTTATATAAATTTGAAGAAAATCGCCAGTTTTTGAGATTTCCAGTTTTCAACAAAAGTTGGAAAAATCATCTGTTCACTATACCTGTCTTAATCAGAAGTTCGTCGTTCTTTATTAGTTTTGTAGATATGATAATCAGAAAATTTCCAGAAACATATACACATATATACAATACAGATACACAAACACACAGACCAATTGCCAAAAAACACTTTTCTGACTCACGAGACCTTAAAATATGTAAATCAGGTGAAAACTCGATATCAAAATTTTTGACCGAATACAATGCTTTCATTATCTACGGTATTCGAATTATGGAAATGAATAATAATATTAATAATTAGTTGACACAAATCCTAGCATAATTTCAGATAGAAATCAATATGTTATTGAAGAATTTGTTTAATAGCGTACTTCAAATAGTTTGAATCTATAAGCTGTTAATAAATAAATATACTTATTTATAGGCCCGTAAAAAATAGAAGGACTCCATGAATCTTTATACATTTCATGCGATAGTGACATATATTACACCTACAAACTTTTAGTTGTATACTTATAATAATTTTCATTTAAAAATAATTGATGAATTAACTAATTTTTCTTCTTTTTTTATTTTATTTTCTGAACACAGTTCCTCGATATCTGAATAAATAAATCTCCTCTCTGCCCAGTAGCCCAACCAACGCTGTTGCAGCAATTATCAGTTACATTTTGTTGTTGTTTTATGAAAGAAGTACAGATGGCTTTCTGTTCTGATTTAGTGTGTAGGATTTCTCACGCATGCAAAAATTCAAGAAAAACAATTTCACTTGTTAACAACTAACCAGGAAACTTTTTTTGTATAAGTTGAGGAATCGCTCGCCCTTCAAATTTTCAGTGGTGATATTTTTCAAAAGAAACTCATCAATAACTTTCAAGTAAATGACTGAATTAAATTTGTGGTAAATTAAAACAAAGTTATAAATTATTTAAAAAAAAAAAAAAAAAAGAAGAAAAAGTCATTTTTTCAGAAGTTGGCACAAAATTCATTTATTATTATTATTATTATTATTATTGACAAACACTGTTCTAAAATGAAAATCGTTTCCATGCATTCAGGAAAATGATTTTAACAAATTATTTGCACTACGCAAATTTACATAATAAAAAATATAAAAGCATGTTTTGTGGTGCCACAACATACTAGTTTTTGTTAAAAATAATAAAATCAATAAATTTGCTTTAAAATATCACAGATGTATAATATAACGTTCGTTTAAAGATATTAACGAATTTTTTTTCAAAAATACTCATATTGGGATCCGGACATAATATCGCGGGACAAAATCTCGCCGGACAAAATCTCGCGTCAAAAAAATAGTAGGATCTATTTGAAAATTTGATTTTGTGTCACGCGTGATCTCTGGAGGGGGCCACAGGGCCTTATAAATATTAATTAATTAATTAAAATAAATAAATAAATAATTAAATAAATCATAGAGTTGAATTTCATTATTTTATCTATGTTTATTTTTAAGTTATTCTATCTTTTGCTTTTCACTATTCAAAATACATTTTAAAAATCGTGTACATCATTGCTGACATTAAAGCTGAACACTGTTCACAAACTTGAATTAAAAGTTTTAAAATTAATAAGCACGATTGAATTCATTATGACTAATTCTGACAAAAAAATAAATATAGTTTTTAAACTTCTTTAAGTAAAATTTATAAAAAAAAATATTGTAGGTTTGTCAGAATGTCAGTGCTCTGACTAAGGTATGTGTTGTCATGAAATTTTATACATCATTACTAATAATTACCAACTCTTTTTACTTTGTATTCATTTACGTCTACGATATTTTGTCCCGAGAGATTTTGTCCCCAAGCCCTCATATTGGAAATTTACTCTATCTGATATACTTCTCCCTCAGGGGTGGAGGAAGCAATGTTTGTACATTAAAGGGGAAAAAAAAGCGGAAGAAGTAAACTTTTTAGGCTACTATCACTTTCATAAATTTTTGAGCGCACACAAAGAGACAGACAGACAATTTTTCAAATTATGTTCATGAGAACAACCCAAAACGTGCAAAATCTATCGAAAACCGGATGTCGAAAATTTTCCCGAATCTAATGCTTTCTTCTTAACTACACTGAAGGAAGAAAAAATAAATAAAACATAAACTATAAATAGTTATAATTGTTCTAATAACATTCTCCCGTCCATATAATATAAATATATAAAATAAAATCCATAATTTTTATTTTATTAAATCAATTAAAATAATAATAACAATGTTAAAATACTAGAAGGTTAGCGACTATCATAATTTACTAAAACGGATCAACTGGATAATTGTTATATATTTCTAGAAATCCTTTTGTTATAACAATGGCTTTAGAGTGAAACATTTTTAAAAAATAGTATTTAAAAAATAATACAAAAACAAATTAATAATGGAATTACTTACTCATATAGTCTTTTTACAAGATTTTCAACCTCGAAGACGCACCCGCAGACTACATTAACGAACAACAACTTCGTATGAAATGGCGGAAAGCGAGGGAATTTCAAATGAACAGAAAAAGAATCACAGCGCCCTCTATGCATACAAATTGGTTATGGCATAATAATTTGTGGCCACAACATGAAAAACATGAGGTTGGCCGTGTGGTGATAGCCTGCATAAGGCCATCTGTGTTTGTGCCACCTCTGGGCCACCGACCATTTTGCTTTAGGCTTCCATCACTGCTGGCAGCCATAAAAGGCCCGCTGCTGGAGTTATATGGGGCAACCGGCAACTGATGGCAAGTGCAGGATGCCAGCAGTAGGCCATAACGAGCCCGCCAGTATAAGTTTTGCTGGGAAGGGTTAGAGGGGAAATATGCTGCCGAAGGCAGTATATGGACTAGACTAGTGTATCAGTTAAACAAGACAATAAACAAGGTTAACAGAGATTAGTGTGCCAATTCGTCTCTTCCTATACACGCACGCAGCGTGACTTATCTATATACTGTAAGAGTAAATTCTTTTGGTATGTCCCTGTATACGAGCTACAAACATTATGTACACTAATAAAAAGTATAAAACTAATTCATTAAAACTCACTGATATTTGAACCAAATTTAACAGAATTTGGTATGATTATAGAATGTCTTCGGAAATCGTTTGTATGGTTCTATAAATAAATTTATTCTATTTTGCTTTTTTTTTTTCTAGTAAAAACATGATTTTAAGCATCTTAATGTATGTTAATTCTATTACATAAACTCTTTTGTGTTTCTGTAAACGATCCATAAACATTATATACAGATTACACATGTTACTTATTCTATGTAACTCATGAATAATTGTTCGAAACTTCACGTTATTTGGATGTTTACATGCCATTGTCGGAACACTTTTGTGAGATCCTGTACATTAATGATCAAGTCTAAATACATATATTTTATAAATAAAACATGCTTTTAACCCCTTGAACTGAAATGATGAGTCATGAATTTACCGACACTAATTATGTTCTTATATGTATATATAAAAACCATTCATATGTGTGAAACAAAAATTTTTAATAACAAATTATTTGAGCAACAAAATCGTAAGTTAATATATCAAGCCCTCCTCTTAAAACTAAGAATTAAATTGTCTGCATGAGCAGTGCTGACTTGAAAATAAATTGCAGTTCAAGGTGTTAAGCATCTCAAAAACGTATGTAAATTTCATTAATGAAGTGTAACCATGTTAAAATATGTTTAAATGAAATTCTTCCCATAGGCCGTAATAATAAAACATTTGGTGTGTACTTGTACATGAACCATAAACAATATACATGCCAAAAAATATGCGGCTATTTCTGTATGACGCGTGAAAATGTGTATCAATTGCATGACATAGGGTGACTACTGCAGTACAGTCAGTCTGTCCATAGATAATAAGAAAAACTTTAGTATCTCACTGTACACGAACTACAAATAGAATACACACCCAAAGCTATACAGATAAATCTGCGTAGCATATAAACATGTCTAATTTACGTGACTTTATCAGAGCACTTTTGTAAGGTCCTGTACATTAATTATTAAGTCTAAGCACATATTTTATACAGAAAACGTGCCTTTTAGCATCTCGATAATGTTTGTGATTTTTTTTTCTTTAATGCAATGTAACTATGTTAAAATGAGTTTAAACGAAATGCTGCTTATAGGTCGTAATGATTAAGAAACATTTGGTGTGTTCCTGTATGTGAACCATAAACAATATACATGCCAAAAACTATATGAATATTTCTGTATGACACGTGAATATGTGTACGAATTTGCATGATATACGGGTGATATTGAAATCTCTTTCGCAGTACAGAGAAAGTCTATCCACAAGCCGTAATGATAAGAAAAACATTAGTGTATCCCAATACATGAACAACAAATAGAATACACACCCAAAACTATACAGCTAAATCCTGGTGGCCCATAAACATGTATAACAATTTGCAAATCAATAGGATGATTTTTGCGGTTGCTATCGCGAGACAGACGCACATACAGAATATAAAATATTTGTCTTCACGTGGAGGCCTCTACTGACGTTTTGACAATAAAGTACCATTTATATCATTTTTTCCTTACTTAATAAGTTAAATTTCAGCCCTGAAAAAACTTCTTAAAGCAGAAATATTTTATTGTACAAGGATTTAGAGATTTCTTTTGTACCATAACGTAAATCTGAGTGTTCGTTATTCCTCTATTTCGGGAAGGAAATGTGTGATACTTCTTTGCTTAATTTGGAAGTACTAATAATTTATTCTTCCTATAATTATAGAGCAACTTCCTTGATAAAGAAATGTCCATTAATAAATAATAAAATATGTATATATATATATATAAGAAATCCTTGTCATAAAAAATATTGCGCTGAAGATAAATATTTAGATTAAAAGCTTATTAATTTGTTTGATGTTTAACTTTTGTAAATATTTTATTTCATACGTATATATTTAGCATGGTTTTTTTTTCTCAAAAATAAGTCTACATGCAAAATGTATTTGTAATAATTTTAGTTCTTGTAATGTATGAAATATTTATGCTATTTTTCCCCCCTATTTCATCAAAATTACTTACTTTTATTGTTCCAAATTGTACTGTGAATATACTTTTTAATATTGAATAGACTTAAATTAAAATTTTATTATTTCCTTAAAAATGAATGCTTATAGAAGTTTGCCAATCTTAATTGCAGAAATCTTGATTAAAAAGATTTAAATTTGTTTATACTTGATATCAAAACAGATTTTAAAATATTATAAATGGTTTTTAAAATTAATAAATGCATAATTAAATTAGCCCTTTTTTATTTTATTTTTTTATTAAATGCTAAATAGTATTTTATATGATGGAGAGGCGAGATTATTTCAAGAAAATATTTACAAATTTTATTAATCTATAGTTAATAATTAGAGAAAAATGCCAGTGTTTGTAAAATCGTTAGAAAAAGCATTTCTATGAAAACTCCCACTCTGTAAACTCCTTAATATGTAGCAAAGCGCTATTCATATTATCTTATTCTCTAACTAGGAAGCAAATAAAAACTTCAACCTCAAAGAGTTTTTTTTTTTTCCCCTCAAACAGAAATTTTGAAACCAAGAGCTAATGAATATTTCTTTTCTGGTACAGCATTATTCAGAGTTTTTATGCTGCTACTCTACTTTTAGAGAGGAAATATCGCATATACAAGAGTCATTTGCTGAATTAGGAAGCAATAATGATATTTTATGCCGGAAAATACTTCCTATTACGATGCATAAGGAAATTATTTGGGAATGTTTGTTAATCTCTATTTTTCTATAACAAATAAGAATTCTATTTTTACGAGAGATTCTTACAAGAAAGTGACTATGAAGAAGATAATAATACTAAGATAATAAGTTAATGGGTAAAAATTTAATTTCATATTTAAATATAGATATATATGCATGTATTAAATATTTATTGTCTAACGTATGTATTTTAAACAATTACGGTTTTTCAGTAACATGTGAAATAAACATAAACGTAAAAAAATCTGGTGAGAAGCAATAATACAATTTCCATTGCTAACTATTATGCATAATCTATGCACTTTTAGAAGATATTGTGATCAGAAGACAAAAATTGACCTAATAATTCTGACACCTAAAAATTTCCCTGTAAGAGGAAGCTGATACATGTCTAAAGACAGTTTACATAGCGAGTTTCAAAAAACAGCTCCCCCATGTTTTTTTTTTTTTTTTTTTTTTTTTTACCCCAATTTCAGACATCTAAAATTGACCTACAAAATCAGGATGACTGTTAATTTTCCTGTAATAACTGTAATACATTTGAAAGGATATCCGAGAAGTGTTTTGTGTAACAATTTTGAAATACGTTCGAGCCGTTTTTGAAATGCCGAATTTTCTAGAATTTAGCATACTTTATTGTTGACCGGAAAATATATCTAAATGGGAGTTTATATGGCGAGTGTAAAACGGCTGTACGGATTTTTTTTTCTTCAAAGAATAGCACTTTCTAAGACCGGAAATTGAGCTACTTATATACAGGACGAATATCAATTTTCGTCAACTAACAACCCAGGTAGCACATAACATTGATACAGCGTTGAAAATAAGTCTGAACAATGGAAAATTAGTCATAACAACGTTATGTGCTACTGGGAAAAGTAATTTATACGAAAAACGTCTAATAATGTTTATATAGCAACTTTGAAGAAAATTGTTAGTCTATCTTCAGATACGGATACTTACCGCACTTCCGGTTTTTAATGTCCAACTACCAGTTTCACAATTTTCGACAAAAGTTTAAAAAAAGAACATTAGTTCACCAGGCATCTCTGTCCTGAAATTTCTTTGTTCTATCTTTATTAGTCTCGGATATATGCTAGTCAGAAGTTTCCCTTCACACATACACCGAACAATTTGCATAAACAACCTTTTTGACTCATGAGACCTTAAAACATGTAAATCGGGTAAAAACCCGTTGTCGAATACTTCGGCCAAATACAATAATCTTATTGCCTATGATAGTTGGGTAATGGGAGTAAAAATATTATTCTTAATGAATTTTATATTCAGACAATATTTGATTAACCCTCGCTTTCCCAAGATCAAGGCGTTACTGTAGAAAAATTGCTTTCAGGTGCCGCTTGCCACATTTGGTGAAAATAACCAGCATCGCGCATTTTTGTATCGTTTAGAAGTTGCAACATTCCACTGGTTACATTTGTTATCTCTAGCGAATTAGCGCACTTAGTGAATGAGGCGAGCTTAACTAAATTTCAACTTCAAAATGGGGCCAAAATGGAGTATTTGGGAAACCAAGGGTTAAGATTACAAATTCTAAAACTGTATTTTCAACATTATATGATGTTGGGTGAAGTGGGTCAACAAATTAGATGAACTGATAAGCTCAACTCATAAGATGAACTTGGACTCAACAGTCATTTGTTTGAACCATCTTTTGTTATATTTAGCCTTAAATCAAAGCAAGTTTAAAGTATTCTTCGACCACATTTCTTAAAACCATGGAAGCATCAGCGCAAGCGCTGACTCAGCAAGTTCAGTGTTAAAATAAGGGAGACAGTCATCTGATTCAGAGGAAAAAGCGATAAGAGAGCGTCGGATTACTGGATGTTTTCCAAAACCCAAGCTGTCGGTCAATTCGGTACCCTTTGAAGCTTTTCCTCACTGCTAGTTTTAGGAAACGTGGTTACACTCTACTGGTAGTTTTGGAAGTTTAAACATTTCCTTATGTTTCCACTCTCCGACAGCCATGTTAAAATTCAAACTTTTCCATTGCTGTACTTGTGACGTAAATGCCACTATAGTTGGTAAAAAACTAAGTTTTGTATGAAGATTTTGCACACAATATCAGATTTATTTATTTATTTATTTTTTTGCCTTGTCACTCATGATTACACTTACGTGAGGAATTTTGTCAAATTGGTAACCAGGGTGATCCCAATTGTCTCAAGCACCACAAGTGCCTTTTTTTTTTTTTTGCTCTTTAGTTCTGTCTTTTAATTTTCAAAATAATCTATCTTGATTATTACTTTAGGTTTATTTAGTATTAAAATGTTCAAAATTACAAATGGTAGTTACAGCCGTGTAGGTTCAGGAATGGGGAGAGTAAGGAGCATTTCGTAAAGATGAGGCCTATAAAAATTACAAAATTCGGTACCAAATTTAGACAAAAAAAAAAAAAAAAAAAAAAAAAAAACGCGTAACAATTTGTGCTCTAAAAAAAAAAAAAAAAAAAAAAAAAAAAGGCACATTGGTTATTAAAAATTATTACCATTTTGTAATTTTAACAATTAATTGTAGTTTATGTAAAAAAAAAAAATCTGTCTTTGACAAAATTTAATTTAGTACGAGAGGACTAATTTGTGCATTACCATCTCATTAATATATACATATTTTTTAAAAAAGGATTTTAAAATCTTTATTATTGACTATTTGGAAGGTATCAGCAACATATATTAAGAATATATAACCATGTATTCAAAAACCCTTGTAAATACATATCCGAAGAAATGTCTAACAGACATTCAGAAGACATTACACATCCTAAAGGTCTCGCCAACAAATAGCCTGAAACCACTTTCTACGCATATTCTGAAGTTATAGCCAGCAAATATTCAGAAACTACTTTAATCAATACATATTCAGAAAGATATCAACACATAGAAGCCATCATCAATAGGTGTTCAAAAGATATCGCCAACAAATGTTCGAAAGCCAACGACTATATATACAATCAGAAAATATCTCCGACAAATCCATAAACCACCAATAATATATATTTAGAAAATATTGTCAATAAATATTCAAAAACCATCCAATTTCAGAAGTGTGGATGGTGTCTGATACCAGGATCGGAAATTGGTTTCTATATGTAAGCAATGTATATAATCTCTAGCTTAACAGTATATTTTGAAAAATGTGAAAGTGTCTACGGATTTGACAAAATATTTTAAGATATTTCAAGAAATTAAGTATTAAAACTGAATGTACTGAAAATTATCTTGGCAAAATCAAAGTAAAAGGGTGACAGTGCAAAAGCGCTGTCTGAAAGAAAGTGCTGTCGTACTAATAGACTACTACTATGAAATCAGTTACAAAATTTATTTAAAAAAAAAAAAAAAGTGTGCGTGAGAATAACTGAGCCGAATAAATTCGATCGTCCATAACGTTGTTACACATACCCTATTTCGCCTTTTATACTTGTTTAGATTATGAATAAAAAAAATAAAAATAAAACTCAGTCAAATTACGATTTTGGATATTTATAGTAATTTAGATTCTTCTTTACCTAAGTTTTTCTATCCAAACCTTTAAGCATTATACTGAAATGTTACAAATTCATACGAAAGTCTGAACAAAAAGCATTTAATTGTTTAGATTTGAATAAAATCAAGAAGCATTTAATTAGATTCGTTATTTAGGATTAGATGCATATATCAAGTAGGAATCGACTGTACAAAATAATTACCTTATCAAAAAACTTTTTTTTTCTCTTTTTTATGAATGAAAATCTTATTCTGCACTCATAATTTCGCAATTCTACAATGACTATGTTTAAAAATTAATCGTATACGTATAGTAATTAAAGTACAAATTATCTAATTCATCTGGTAGATATTATTTATGTACTTTCATTTTCCATATGCACTTAAATATTTTTTTGTCATTTTTCTCGAAAATATATATATATTTTTTTTAATACGCACACATCGGAACAATATTTACATACACATGTGTCATTTTACATAAGAATCAGAAGAATGGTATCGGAGCTCAAAAAAAATAAAAAAAAAAATTATATATATAATATATATATAATTTTTTTTTTTTTTTTGGGGGGGGGGGGGGAGCGCACTTTTAACTTTTTTTTAGTTTTAGCGAATTTTCAACAGTTTATTTATTTTATTTTTTAATAAGTTTTTATTGTTCTTTTTGTTAGTCTAATAAATGGACACTGTGGGTCTCTGTTGACCGTCGTATCCTAGTGGAATCCTAATTTCGTACGGTTTACAAAATTTAATTCATTTATAAAAACCTTAAAAATTGCCATGACATTAACGTTAAGATCACATTCTTTGGAAAAGTCTCCAATCATTTGTATGGGTGTACACATACAAAATTTTGTGGATGTTCAATATCATGACCAATGAACACAATGTAATTAAACTTGATATTTAGACTTAAATCGGCTTTGATCGCATTTTGGGATATATTGCTCAATGGGTGGCACTGTCATCCTGTTTTATCATAATTTTATGTATGTAAGTACAAGAAAAAATTTCATAAAGTTTTCAGGGAAAATTATTTTGAATTTAAAGTTATATATATTTGTAATACTAATATTTAAGAAGAAAATTATTTTTGTACATGTAGGAGAGTGCTTGCTTCCCCCGTTCTGTGGGGGGAAATTCATCTAGAGAGGTAATTTTCCATTGAGTATTTTTCTGAACTCGCCAACGCACACAACAAAAAAGAAAAAAATGTATTTTTCTACAGGGCACAAAAACGATTTTTTTTTTCGACACTCTGCATTATAAATCTGATAAAGTCATATGCATATTCACCATGGAGAAAAATTACTTAATAATAATTTGTACTGCAGAAATTTGTTTATGTATATGTGATGACGACAATGTACTAAAGGTATTGATTATTGAGGTGTAGAAAATTTTGACTTTTCAAATGCAAAATAAAAACTTTGGATAGCTAAAATTAAACATGTCTGTCTTAAAGAAAAAAAAATTAACATAGTGGTGTCAATATAATAAATATTGGTAAAAATTTTGTTTCTGTAATTAATCACCTTTAAAAATATTTGAAACATTTTTTAGGTCAATAAAATACAATCTGTAGGTTTAAGTTAAAAGGAAAAAAAAGTAATATTTGTTGTGGGGAATGAAAAAAAAATACTATATACATTATTATTTGTTAGAAAAAAATGTTTAAATTACACTTCCATTTTATTATAAATTATTTTCAGTTTATAATCTTTATATAATTTAGAAAAAAGAAAAAACTATGTTAAAGGAAAAGAACCTAAAATAATACATAGCATATCTTTTTTTTTTCAATGCATAAAGTGAAATCCTACGAATTTCCTATAATATTTTTATATATTTATTTACATGTCGTATTTTTATTAAACATGTGTAAAATCTTGTTCAAAAAAATTATTTTTCTAATTTAAAATTTTTTTTAAATTTTCCTTTTTTTTAATGTGGAAGTAAGTTACTGATTTAAAAAACTCATTGAAATATGATTGAATATATTGTATAGTATAACATCAAAAACTATGCTTATGTATTCTTCAATTAGACATAGTATCAACTGTAATTGTACCTTTACTATAAAATAGTTACCTCATTAAATTGTACGATAGATGCATTAAATTCATGTTAACACTATATTACCTATTTTTTTCTGAATCAATAACTTCATTTTATATTATGTTTAAATCATTATAAAATTTTTTCAATATTTAAAATATATACCATGCTTTTTAATTATTTCTTCCACACTGACCTAATCGTTAACTAGATGAGGTTGATAGAATTTAAATGATGAAATAACCCCAACAATATCTTATATTTTCTAATTTCATTCTTGCAAATATACGAATTTCTTAAGCTTTTCTGAGTAAGACCTAAAATTAAAGGAAGAAAGGGTTGAAATGCTGATTTCATTATTCATGCATACTTGCCAACCGTCTATTAATAACCGTACAATTGTTAACGCCCCTTCTTCCACCACTTTATTTTTAGAGTAATTCTCTTCAAATGTTGTTACGATTGAATAAGAATAAAAATTACTGTAAAAAATAATTGGTGTGAAAAAAAAGGCGGGTACTAAAAATTGTACGGTTCATGATGAGATGATTGGCAGGTCTGATCCTGCATGTAGAAGTGGCATGAAAAGCTCTTGCAAAAGATTAAAGTACTGTCAAATGTTTACGCTATTGTGTTTTGATATTAAAGTAAATTTTATGTTTCATGCATTTACATTAATTGCTTACCAAATTTTAATTACAAAAGATTTCATTTTAAATGTTAATAATTTAATTAGAAAAATTAATTTATAAAAAGATTGGTTAAATTTTTATATAAATAGGAATTTAATAAATTAGATACTTCGCGATATATATTTTATAAATATCTCTCATATTCTCCATTATATGTAGAAATAAAATTAAAAATAAAACTAGAAGAAAAAAATATGAAATATTACTTAAAAAAAAAAAATGCTTAAAGATATATGCATTAAAAAAGATATGCATTAAAACAAATATATGCATTAAAACAAAATATATGCATTTTTAAAAATATATATATGCATTTTTAAAAAATATATATGCATTAAAAAAAAATATGCATTAAAAAAAAAATTAAATGACATTGAATGTCAAAATTAGACCTTTTTAAAATGCTGCTATAATAAGATTTATGGTGTTCATAAAAGTTACAATTTACTTGTTGACTAAAACATTTTTGTCCAAAAAAAAAAAAAAAAAAAGTTTGTGTATAAGATCAATTGAAGATGTTGAAACATTAAATGCTTCAAAACAGTCTGCATACAATAACAGCTGTCGACAAGAACTGTCCTGATATACTGAAAACCATTTACTTGCTCGGAACCCTCATTACAAGATGGTGTCAGACAATGGACTGGAATTCACCGAACTGGTCTTGTTTTTTTCCATCGTTCTAAACCAATAGTGAATTCTACATAAGCAGTAAAGGAGAAGAACTTGTGTTAAGCATCAAACAGAATTGTTCAAATGACAATTGTTCATTTCTCTAAAGGCCATAATTTGAACATAACTGTTTGCATCGCCTTCTAATTTTGAACCACAAAACTATGAAATTTCAAGACCATCTCATTCTCCCCTTCTGCTGCACTAACTGAAAATGAAAAAGTGTTACAATAGACTGGCTTACTGTGCGGTGAAATACCTTGCATGTAAATTGACAATTATGTCAATGGTGTTGACTGTTCTAAAACTTTTCTGGTGACGGAATCACTGTAACAGTGAAGCTACGTCTGTCTGGCACGCATCAATCTGGACATTTCAAAATAAAATTAAAAAACTTGCACCAAAAATAAAACAGAACTGTTTAATCACCAATTCCATATGTAGTCTGAAATCTGATTTTGGACATTACTTGCATAGTCTTGTGATTTCGATTCATACAACAATATTACTGTGCAGCAAGATTTACAAGTACAGTTTCTTCTGTACTCGTTTTACACAAAGGCAGCAAGAAAAAAGTAAATTTCCAAAGTATCTTGGAACTGACTGTTGATGCTCCTAAGAAAGTTTTCTGATCTTCTTAATCAAAGTATTTTAGTAGAACTGATTAGTGATGCTGCTAAATAAACAGCATGCATCTTGACCACAGAAACAGTAGAGCTACATCTCCTCGGCTGGCATCATTCTGAACACCACTTAAAAAGAACGGCAAGCGAAAAGCAATGAAAGATACTTTAAATTATATGCCATAAACATTTGCTTAAGTGCCTATTCTGACTTTCTTCAGACTGCATAGCTTGATTATCTGCATCGGAACTGTGAAACTGTTGATATTAGAACATGTTTACGTACTTAAACTGAGCTTTCTGTTTGTGAATGTACGAAAGGAAAATATATCTTACCTGAAGCGAAAGGATGGCTGCTGAAACTTGAATGGACTAAAACAGCCTGCACTGATCTGTTCACAAGAACTGTGGTACACTAAACACTATTTTGTTGATGGAACAGTGAGTGCACAATATCGCAGTACTTTGCACCAGCATTCACAGAAAAGTTAGTTTTATTCATTTCAAAATCAATATTACTCTTACTATGATAACTATAAGGTAAAATATTTATTTTTACCAAGCATTAAGTATTATTTAAGTGCAGATGACTCAAGTAGATAGATTAAAGACTGTATTTTGAACAACAGTAACAAAAAAAAAAAAAAAAAAAAAAAAAAAAAACTTGCATCCCATTGCAGTTTTGAACCATACAACCATGTGGCCCTGCTGTAAGAATGCACATTCTTTTTGTTCTGCCTTTCTGCTGAATAAAATTTGGAAAAAACAAAGTGTTGCATTAGAACTGACTAGTAATTCACTAAATAAATTCCATACAATTACTAAATAAATTCTAATATGACAATTATGTAAAATGTATAAATTGTGCTGTTACAGCAATTATATTGCTAGTGACAGAATCACAGTGACAGTGAGATTATGTTCTTCAGAAATCACTTGTCATTAACATTTCATTTAAAATATGTTGCCATAGAAACAGAGAATCTTATAACTTCTCTTTTACAAGCAATCAACAATTATAAGCAGAGTACCCGAACTGCAAATCTTTTGAAAGTAGAAGAGAAGACTCTGCTTTAAGTGCTTCTTTGCGGAGAGTTTCATAGCGAGATCAGGGAGACTTATTCTTCGATTCAAAAATAATCCCACCTAAATTCAAAGGGAAAATCAGCTAAAACGAAAGAAGCAATAAGTCAAAAAAAAAAAAAAAAAAAAAAAAATTAATAAATAAAGAGCAAATAAGACTCAAAATTAGAGAGAGGAATATTTATAAATATATATACCAAAGAAATTAATAATAATAATGTTTTCATAATAATAATGTTTTCATTCAGTAAAATATTTGGATAATATGTTTAAAAAATTGAATACAGTTTTCTTGCACCATATTTTAGAAAATTGTGCCTAATCCTTTGCAAGAGTTTTTCTGAGTTTCAATTCTATTTGAATCTTAGATATATAATTTATAATGTAATAATATATATATATATATATGTGTATATATATATATATATATATATATATATATATAACCCTAATCTATATAAAGATTAGTAATAATAAAGCTACAATATTAAACTAAAAATGAAGAAAAATAAAACTTAATCATGAAGAAAAAAAATATAATTTTTAAAATGTAAATATTTACATTTATTACTTCATTCTCTAGTTTTTTTTAGTCTTGTCAAGGTACGTACTGTGTGTGTTTATATTTATAAATAATCGTATTTTAAGAGGTAATAACCAGAGACTTCTCACCTCATGTGTTATTTGAGAGCAAAATTGCAATTGCACAAATATCGAGGGTGTTTTAATTTTTTTTTTTTTTTAATAAATTTAAAAGTGCCGAATATAGAAAGGCTACATGTTTAGATACCAATTCAGAATATTCTTTTTTTTGAATAATATATTCTTATAAAATTAAAGCAGCAAAAATTCCATGTGATTACATGATAATTAAGAAAGTTTAGATCTGATCGGTGTGCGATGTTAAGTACCATCCTTGACTCGACTTAATTTCATTTTTTTTTTGTAACGGATATCAACGAACGTAACAGCGGCGGATCCCAGCTTCCTGTTGATGGGCAAGACGTGTAATGTAAATTTTCTTTTGGAGGTGAGGAAAATCTCGGTGAAGCATTTAACATGCATTTACGTAAATTCATAAGAAAAGAAAAACGTTATTTATACGAAATTTTGTATAGTCGTGGTGAAGGATTATTCAGAGATTTAATCTAACATATGCATCCGCCGCTGAACCGTTCTAGTTACGAAAAATCCTAAGAATTAAAATTTTTATTTATTGACAACATTTCACAAGATATAATTTTTTCTAAATTTAATATGTATAATATGTGTATGTATGTTTATGTCGGTACTTTAATGTTACGAGGATACCAGTTGCAAAAGAAAAGAACACTAATACGCTAGTTAGGCTATTCTAAATTTTCCGAGGTCAATCCACATTTTCCTTTAAACAATTCACACATCAATTTCATAAATTATTTTTCTAAAAAAATTTTTCAGTTCAATTTATTATAAAGTAAAAGTTACATAGATAAATATTTGGTTGACCCCCCCCCCTCCCTGCCACCGAAAAAAAAAATAATAATAAAATAAAGGCAGGGCGGGGTGGGGGTACAATTTAAGCAATTACTAATACAACTTTTGACTACTGCCAACTGCTATCCTCTTAACGGATAAGAATGCCATGTACCGTCCGAACATATCAAAGCATGATTGTATATTTTTATATTGAATTTGTAAACAGTGTATATCTTATGATGTGTGACAAAATCCAAATATTATTAACATCAAAAAGCAGTGCCTACAGATTTTAATTTATTGGTCTATTTTTTTTTTTTTTTTTTTTTTTTTTTTTTTTTTTGACTGTCACCACTATTTTAGAACATTTTAAAGTAACTATTTTGAATTATTTTATATTCAAAGGAAAATTTAAGTTTTTTAAAAATATAATATATTATGTCCATTACAATTTTTTTCTGTACAAATAAACGCAGTGCAAATTATTAAAATAACTTTCCATGGTGAATTCAGACTACTTTTGACATGTATACCTATAAGTGTCAAAAGAAAGTCAGTTTGGTGCCCTATATATAAAACATCTTTTTTTATTATTGAGAAAGAAAATACATAACTTTATTTCAGATTATCAGATTTATAGTTCAACCACTCGTTCTGATGGTATGGACGAGTTCTTTTGAAAAATATCTGCAATGAAAACTTACATCCCCACTACGAGTATATCCAGCCTGGTAGGAAAAGGCAGGAGTCCAATGATACTAGGAATACAAAACTTTTTTTTCGGGTTTACTATTACTGTAAACAAAATATATAGATGTATTGTTCAATTTTAATGACAGCTTAAAAATTCTCGGATGCATTTATACGAAATTTCGCTCTATACTGCGTATTAAAAATCATGAAATAAAACAGGATCGCAACTTCATCTATTGGGCAATTTTGTCCCTTATGTCACAGCACATATGTCAAGATATTGTTGCAGTTAATCTTCTATTAAACAAAGAAGGTAAAATAATCCTGATATTTATGCTACATTTTTTTTTTTTTTCCCATGTATTTTATTATTTTCAGTACAATTACACAAAAGGAAAAAAAAATCACAATTTTAAAGTGCACTTATTTAAATAGGGTATTGGAATATTTTTTAACGTAATTATTATTCGGCAGTCAAATCAGTGTTCCACGATTTCCTTGTAATTCTTCTCGCGAGCAATTTTAATCTCTTCTGTTACTTTATTTATTGATATTGTGTGTGAGATCTAAATAAAATCTAATGCAAATGGAGTGACAGTTATACCCTATCATTGATACTTACACGAGAAAAAGTAAAACCACTTATACAAGATAAATTTAGAAATTGAATTAGAGAAAATAACAAAAATAGATGGGGAGGGAGAATGCACCTATTCTAAATAACTCTATATAATTTCTATATTGATTAAAAATAATTTTTTCTTCAGTTTGATACTATATGAGGAGCAAACATTCAAACCGTGTTTTCTCCTTCGAATACAATTTTTCAGAAAACACAAAAAACTGATAAATTAAAAAATAACCCTTCTTAGACCCTAATTATCATTTGTTTAGTTGTATTACTGGTTACTAGGAAGATCTGTAGGCAAACTTTACCTAATAAATCTAGAGTTAATTAGAAAAATGCATTTTGAAATTTGGAGAAAGCATGTTTTGACCGAAACACAGAGAAGAAAACATGTTTTGAATGTTTCCAATGTGGAGAAAACATTTTTTGAATGAAAAAGTATGTAACTCGCATATTGATGAAATAACTTTCTGAATGTAATAAAACTAATTAACAGAACAGACTTTGTTATGTAATTATAAAATTAAATTAAATATTTACGCGTGAAAAATCATCCTGCAAATTGTAAGGAAGAATTAAAATTTTTTAGCCAATTTAAAATTTAAATTTTTAAACCAATATCTTCACTTAAGCAATTACATGCTTCTTCTGTTTGTTCATATTCTACATGAAAGTTATTAGTAATGATATCTTTATACCATTTAAATTCAGGCTGATTTTTCCACTCTTCACCATACATCAATTTTAAAAGTTTGTCTACGTCATTTTTCTTTTCAAGTGATATTCCATAACTCAGAGGAAGACATTGTAAGACAACATTTCGTATAATAGCAGTATTAATCCCCTTCCTAAAAAGTTTTGTTCCAGATTGTTTTTTTATACCTTCGAATTTATAGTTTTTGAATCCTTTGACCATCACAATTTCCCCATTTTTTTTCTAAAACTATTCTTTTCAGTTCTGATATGTATGGTAAATTTTTGAAATAAGCTCTAAGTGATTTCGTATTATAAAGTTTCCAATCAATCCCCAATATTTTTACCTTACTAACTGTCTGATACAGTTCATAGTATTGTTCCTTTGATGTTATTGTTACAATTTGATGTTATTGTAGAACTAACGAATAAACAAACATAAAAAGCTGGTACATGTACGAGTCACGCGACCAGAAAGAACAGTTCTGACTGGTCGGCTGGAGAAATCACAGTTTGACTGAAAGCAGGCTCTGGAGGAAACACTGTTTGATTGAAACCTAAACTTTCTAAGAGCGTTTATAATGTGATAAAAAAAATTTTGGTTTAAAATAATAGTATAATTTTGTGCTATTTAATGTTGAGTTCACAGAAAAATCCCTAACTCACTTTTTTTTATTTTTGGAGAAAACACGGTTTGAATGTTTGCTCCTCATATATAAGACAAAGGTATGTGCCTTAATAAAAATAAAAATATGTTGAAAATAAATTTCAACTTATGCGTGGAAAATTTTAAAGAATAAAAAGGAATAAGTGATTATTTCCTTTTTATAATTTAGGGTGATTAATGAATTTCAAATTTCCTTGTTTCGTACAATTTCTTTCCGTGGACAATGACATAAATATATAAACTCTGATACACTAGAAATTTAATCATAGCAATTCTCATAAATAGAATTAAGTATCATTATCTATATTTTTTTCCTGAATATCTTTCTTCAATTCGATAAACTTACTTAACATTTTTTTTTTTTTTTAAACAGCTGCATTATGTTGATGTTATCGAAGAAAAGTCAGTAATAAATGTGGTCTGAATTTGTCACAATTTTTAGTTTTTTACACAGTAATTTAGATAGATGTAACATCTGGAATAAATTTTTGGCGTCAATCAATTGAACTGGTTGAAATAGGAATAGTATATATTCCTAAACAGCTTTGAGAACTTGTGTAGATACAGGTTAAAATCTCTTACGAAGACCTTCCCCCTCAAGACTAGGACCCTAGTGCAGTCGATAGCCTTAATTCTAACACCACACCTACAAAAATTTCGGTAAACCATGGAAATTCCGAAGTCTTGTTATATTAAATTTTCGAACAAACTAGTTAATGGAAGTGAAACATTTTTTTCATAGGATAACTTAACACTCATCGGATAACTTTTATCCAATGAAGTCTAAGAAAGAGCAGAATATTAGATTTCATTAAAAACTAAGACATAATTGGATAGGCAAAATTTTATTAAAAAGAAAAAAAAAAAAAAAAAAAAAACTGGTTAAGGTGCTTTAGTAACTAATCAATGATGTTATGCTTGCTTGACTTACGAAATTCTTAGGGTAAGTGTAATCACGGGTGGAAAATTAGAAGATCTTAAAGAGTTGTATTTAATGTCAACGTATAAGATAAACTTTTTTTACGAAAAATTGTGGAGATTACTTCATCGACAGAACTTCAATATTCACATCGGCAATCTGTCGGAGAGTGAAAAATGTAAGCAATTTCTAAAAGTATTAACGTTTAGTATTTTATTTTGTATCTTTATGCAATATATATCAAAAACAGGTCCAAGCATACTTATGAATACTATATCTGGCCCACGTTAAACGATTCTGCCCTGTCAAAACTCCATGAATCTTTTAGCATTTAATTGGACTAAAAGAATTCTCTAGGACATAGTTAATTTCATTAGGGGGCTGTTAATAATTAGTCATAGTCGACTGCTATGCAATTATCTGGCGTTGATTCTTCCCTGTGTAAGATAGTCAGTGGGCTTGGCTTTTGTCAGACAAGAAGGGGATGTCCCGTCCAGAGATTTCTAAGTACCAAGATGAAGTTAAAATTATTTCACTTGCTTCGATTTTTACTTCCATTACCCGACTACCGTAGGTAATGGAAGTATTGTATTAGATCCAAAAATTTGATATCGAATTTGCAGCTGATTTACATTTTAAGGCTTGAGTCCAAAAAAGTAATTTTTGGAATTGGCCAGTGTGTGTGTATGTGGGAATCTTCTGAGTATCATATCTCCGAAACTAATAAAGATAGAACTACGAAACTTCAGAATTGAGAAGAGTTTGGTGTACAAATGATTTTTTCAAATTTTGTGAAAATTGGAAAAATAGAATGGGGGGGGGGATCAGAAACCGGAAGTGGTACCATAAGTCCGTATCTCAAAAACGGCTCTAATGATTTTCTTCAAATTTGCTATATAAACACTCTCAGATGGCCTTTCGAATGATATAGTTGGTACGGTCAGGAAAATTGATAGGCATCCTGTATAAATAGCTCAATTTCAGGCCTCACAAGTGCGTTCCTTTAAAAACGGTCACACAGATTTTTTTCAAACTCGCCATCTTGACTCCCTTTAAAATATCCTTATGTATGTAATTATTTTCCGGTTAATAATTGAATATGCAAAGCTTTTGCAAAAGTTGGTTTCTCAAAAACGGCTCTAACGATTTTCTTAAATAAAATCATTTTAGATATCTTATCCTGTATTACGTTATTACAAGAAAATTAAGTCATCCTGATTAGGTAGCTCAGTTTAGATCACGTAAATTGACGTTTCAAAAAATAACGCTGCCAATATATATATATATATATATTTTTTTTTTTTTTACTCGCTGTGTAAACTTTGTTTTAAACGTCTTTACATATGTATCAAGTTTCTCTTATTGAAAAATTATTTGGTGTCTACTTTGTCAGTTTTATGTCTTCCGATCACGTTTTCTCCAAAGAGTACGTGTAATAGTGGGTAATGGAAGTCGTGCGGTTATTTAACACCAGATTTTTTAATTATATTCGCATTTATTCTGATGACAAAATGCTGAAACACTGCATATACATGTTTCAGTTAAAACTTAAATTGAAATTTTAGGACGAGGGGGGGGGGGGGGTGAGTCATTACTAAAACCTGACTTTTTATTTTATTGTGTTGAATTTAGTAGTATTTTTGTATATTGTATTAGTTTTATTAAAATAAATATTAATTCAGGATAAACATTGAAAAAAAAAACTATGTTGTGCAATGTTATTTTAGCAGTTCGTAAAATTTCTATGCACTTAAAAATGTAACGCAGTTATTTTTCATTCTAAATGAAATTATTATAAAATATACATTGTTATAGGATGTTTTTAATCGAATAATTCATAATCAGCGCATCTGTTTATAAGGGTGAACTAGACATTTATAGTTTTTAATAATTATATTAATATGCACATTGAGTGATGTGTTTAAATGCAATAAGCTGTTTTGAAATGGAGAAATATAAATAAAAATGTTTAAAAATTATGTGATACGCATAGATTATAACTAAATGAAAATGGCGTTACAGAAAGAAAAGTTATACCATTTATACATGTTTCGGCCAATGAAGATATTTATATAGATTGCCGAAATTTAGCGATGGCGTAGTTAACTTGTCACTGTTGGAGGGAAAAAAAATCTTCAAAATGACGACAAATTCAAAGTGGACAATATAGTCGTGACCACAGCTGCCATAGATTTCTCAGGTCAAATTTCTCGCTAAAAGGGGTGTCTCGAGTTTGCCCCCTCATAACGCCCTCCCCCCCCCCCCCCCCAAAAAAAAAAAAAAAAAAAAAAAAAAAAAAAAAAACACAAACCAGAGAAAACGTGTATTTAGAAATATCCTAAGGAAGTCGTGTAGTCTTTTTTCAATACCTTTGTTCCATTTTTGGTAGAGCTTTACTCAAAAATCAGAAATTTTTGATGTTTCTCGCCAAAAATTGATTTTCCCCCTCCCTTCCCTTGAAATTCGAAAATTCCTGAATTGCAGATAATGTATTTGTACTCATGTCTAGTCTCCCCATGTGCAATTTCTTTACTGTGAAGTAATTAGGAATCGAGTTATGCTTACAAACGTGTTTTTTCTTTTGTCCCCCCCCCAGAGGGAAAGGGGAGTAATTTCTGAAAATTGGATATAATTTTAAGTTGGGTAAAGACCTAAATTCCTACGAAGCGCCGTTGAATTCTGTCCATCGTTTTGAAGTGATACCCGGACAAACGTGTTTTTATCATTTGCCCCCAAGGGGGGAACGTCGGGGAATTTATGAAAAGTTGATAGATATAATTTTAGGTTTGGTAAAGATTTAAGTTTCTGCGAAGCGCCGTCTGGGAAGTAATTAAAAGCCGAGTTATGCTTACAAACGTGTTTTTGTCTTTTGCCCCCCCCCCCCCCCCAGGGAGGAACGTGGGGAATTTCTGAAAAGTTGATAGATATCATTTTAAGTTGGGTAAAGACCTAAATTCCTGCGAAGCGCCGATGAATTCCGTCCAGCCGTTCTTAAGTAATACCCGGAGAAACGTGTTTTTGTCTTTTGCCACCCAGGGGGGGGGGAGATCTGAAAAGTTGATAGATATAATTTTAAGTTGGGTAAAGACCTCAATTCCTGCCAGTTGAATTCCGTCCAGCCGTTCTCAAGTGACACCCCGACAAAAATAGTGACATAAGGACACGGTGACACACACACAGCCAAAATTTTCTGAAGTCATTTTTGGCTTTCATGGTGTGTGAAACGTGCAGATATCGCAAAATTTTGATTCTTACAAATTTACAGATAATTCTGATTTTATTAATATAGATTCATACCGGAAAATGATCATGTGGAAGATTCGAATACTTAAATTATTAATAATTTGATATTCTTTATTTTATTTTATTTATTTATCTTTTTTTAAGTTTCTTCAAATATATTGAGTTTATATACAAGTAATAAACCTACATGCAAATTGCATGTATAGTAATAAATTATAGATGTAATGTCTTTAATTTTGAAACGGAAAAAAATTTCACTAACGTTCAATTAGAATTACAAATTATAGAATTTTATTCTGCAAGAATCACCCTGTACTTTTATTTTTTTAGTATTGAATATAAATAAAAAAATAAAAAATAAAAATCAATTCATTTTTTAGGATTTAAATTATGTATGAATTCAGAACTATATTTCTAACTTAATTATACTTATTTAGCCTTAATATCAAAAGTAATTCTAAATGTACTAAGTGCTTTTTGAGAGTTATTAAATGCAAAATTACAGTTTCAATTAAATGACGAAGTTATTATATGTGAAGGAGAAAAAAAAAAAAAAACTTGGATATAGGTCGCACAACACTTTGTCTAAATTTTATATAAAACTATAGTACTTGCTGCATAGAAAAACGTTGATGTTCATAAAGTTACTAGAAAAATACCATTATATGATCTTAAGAAATGTATAACAAAAGTAATCGCTAAATTATCTTCTCTTAATAGCAAATTAAAATTTTATCTTTAACGAGAAAAACTTTGTGATACAAAGACGTAAAGAACCTTAAGATCTTTTCTAGCAACCGTTAATCCGAATGTTTATGCTATCCCTCTATTTCTAAGAAAAAAAAGTAAATGAGAATCATTTGCTAAATTTGAAGATACTAAATAATCCAGGAAATTACTTGATATTAGGATGCGTAAGGCAAATGAATTTTTGATCATGTATTTTTTTTTCTCAGTAATAGTATTCAGTTATTACATTCTAACAAAAAAAGATTCGTATAAAGATAATTATTCTTTCATGATAACGAAACAAAAATAATTTGATAGTCACAAATTTGTATACATACTTTGCTTCGAAGATATACATTAAATAAAAAGTAGTTCAATAGGAAAATATTATGCCAAAGTAGTGTTAACATACTTTATTATCTTTAATGTCTGACATATTGCTAATATTTGTTCAACTTGTAAATTTTAAACTTTTTTGTGCCAGCAGTTTTTTTCCCCCTTGATTATTATTCTTTGTTTCTTTTTCTTCCTATTTTAATTTTACGGTGGATGCAAAAAATGGATACGTGTTATAGTGGGTACGAGCTAAACTCGATGTTTTTAGCTGATCGGAATTTTGTTGATTAAACAAATTACCGTGTAAAAATACAGGGTAAGTCAAAATGAATAAAGCGATTACAAACAGCTATAACTGTTTAATGGAAAAGAATTTATGGATAAGATTAACACAGAATGTAGATGGAACAAAATTTTGTATACATACGCCAGATGTTCTATGTTACTTCCCTTGGTCACACGGACAACATCTAGGCGGTAGTCCATTTTGCGTCATACATTCTGAAGCATTTGTTCAGTCACCGACACAAGTGCATTACAAATTCGTACTTTGAGTTTTTCAATTATTTTGGGCATGGGAAGCACAAAAACCCATTTCTTTAAACCCATTTCTTTAAAACCCATCTTTCACTAAAAACCCATAGATAAAAATCGCAGGGTCTCAAAGTACGCATTTGTAATGCGCTTGCGTCGGTGACTGCAGACATGCTTCAGAATGTATGGCGTGAAATTGACAGCCGTCTAAATGTTATTCGTGTGATCAAGGGAAGTCACATAGAACATCTATGACGCATGTATACAAAATTTTGGAGTTCCGCCTACATTCTGTGTTTCGATAAATTCTTTTTCATTAAATAGTTATAGCCGTTTGTAATCGCTATATTTATTTTGACTTACCCTGTATATTAAAACCCTAATGTCGAAAAAGTTCCTAAGTATTCGAATGTTAAAAAATCATATTATTTTTGTTAAACTAAAGGCGAATGCATTTGGATAAAAATAACCCAGACAATACAGTGGCATCCTAAGAATAAATCCAGAGGATGCCGTACTCGGGATAACCTGATATACACTAGACAAAGGATATTGTCTTTTTTTCATCTTCTGGATGTCATATCATATCTGTATACATCCTTTTAGATGCATTTTTACTACTATCTCATCTAAGGACATCTGTAGGAGGAATGTAAACATCCCCTGGATGCTTACCTATAGTGTAACCACTGTTCCTATGATTAGCAATGAGGACGATTCCAATGGCTTGGAGGGAAGCTGAAAGATTAGTATTTGATAAACATCCAGTCATTCAGTGTTCCCTTATCGTCTAATATCTCTCAACGACAAGGGTTATCGACAAGGGTTATGATCGCAAGAGATATGGTTAAAGAATACATCTAAACTATTCGGAGGATAGCATATTCATAACTTTGACATGGATGACAAATTGTCGTACGTACTGTCAAAAAATTTCTGATTAGGTGTAATCTCCATATTGAAACTGTAACAGACTTACAATGTAGTCAATTTACATGAACAATTGATTGTACAAAATAAAAATGAAAACTTTAACCATATAGATAATCAAATTACTAGACTTCCCCCCCCCCCAAAAAAAAAAAGCGTGCAACAAACTTCTATTTCCTATCTTGAAATGTAATGGTGGCCAAACTAACACACCTATATCAATCTCCCACGCAAGATTTCACATGCGTTGACTGCGCATGCGTGTCCAATCAGAAAATGCACCGGTTTATCGGAGAATAATTTCATTGAATGATTCGATCAAAAAATCCGACGGATTTATGGTGGAGAAGAATGATTGGTTAATCTGTTTACTGCGTCTTTCGCGACTTTCAAGGATAACTCGCATACGATATGAAAAATAATTATATATTATCTGTATGAAAATTATAGGATGTCCATAGGACAACTGTGGTTGTATGGAGAATCTCTCACATAACACTATTTTCACTTACTTATAATTTTCTACTGCTTTTCTTGGTTATAAAATCTTAAATTTCGTATATTTCGTCCTTAACAGTTCGTTGGGAATATTCTCTACATTTTCAGAAATAAATATGTTAAATTCTGGTAAATAATTCGTAGAAACTTTATCCATATTGCTTTTTGTAATTGATTTATGTTAGTCAAAACTTTCAACAAACACTGCCAGGTTATCTTCAAAACCTTAAATTCGAACTTCCTTTCTGTGTTTAAGTAATAACACACTGTGGCCACTAAATAAAAAATGTGATTATTGTTGAGATCCTCCAAAAGTGTAACTTTAGCAAAAACTGGACTTCAGAAAATTAGTCTTCCCTCATTTTTTTTTTTTTTTTTCTATCATAAGAATTTAAACTAATCTGGAGTGTCACTCGTACGACTTTCTCTTACCCTGAAATTTAATACCTTAAAGAAATATTGGAGATTAAGGAATAAAGATAACGAGCAATGTTGTATAAACCTACGTTAAAAACAATTCAAATTAGGCTTTTCAGCAGCTTTATTTGACAATTAATTCTGCGTGAGTCTCCTTTGAATATTGTACCTACATGCATGTAGAATTTAAAAGTATTATTAAATTCATTTCAAATTATTCAGATAACTTTTATCCACATCATTCCTTGAAACTTGTTAATCTTAAACTTTTCAAGTAACTACCTTATATTAACCCGTTAACGCCTCAGTTAATTTTACAAAATATTATTAGCTGATTATTTCACCTCTAAAATAAATATAGACAACTGACAGAAAAATGCATTAACTTAAACAATTCTTCTGATAGTTTTATATTTAAAGCCGATCCTCATTTATTGACGTTTAGTGTTCTAGCAAGAAAACTTCAAGATAGAAAAACTTTAAGATAACAGATTAATTTCCTATTATATGTTGACGAAGATCTCGAAAGTAAAGTATTATAATATATATTATTATTCAACTTGATTTAAGTTAGTACACCTGCGTAAAAAGCCAATATATGTGCGAGGAATGAAAAATCACAAAATGACTATCCAAACTATGAAATAATTAATAGTAGGCACATAAAACTTTCAGGGCAGAGTGACGCTATAAACTGTCACTAAAAAAGCAGAAATCATTCCAAGAAACCACAAATAATATACGTGCAATTTTATTGGCTGTCCTCAAATGAGGACACTGGGCGCTGATGGGTTAAAATAGTTTCCATTTACGCAAAAATGGACATACATGCGTAATGTGTTATTCTTAATGTTTTTTTTTTTTAAATGCATGTTTATGTTCATATTTAATCGAAATTACAAAGTCTGAAATTGTACTACTCCGTTATTATGTGAATATACAGGGAGTTCGAAATTAAACGACCCTATTTTAAAGATGTCTACAGACGAAACTTTTGTTGGAAAAATAATCCAGAGAAATGTTTATTTTTTTCTTTTCTTTTTTAATTAACAGAAAAAAATATTCCTATAAAATATCCATATCTATGAATTTTAAGGGGAAAAAATTGTTATTGATATTATCTTATTCTTTAACAAAAACAACAAATAAAATTTTCAACCTTAAAGAGGAACCTTTTTCTAACAAACTTTGGCACTAGGAGCTAATGTAGAGCGTTAATCAGTGTTTTTATGCTGCTTTTACACTTTTAGAGAGGAAATATATATGAGATTCATTTACTTATTTTGGAAATATTAATGATGTTTTACGCAGGAAATTGCTTTCTATTGTAATGCATAAGAAAATTATTAGAGAATGTTTGTTTAATCAATATTTTTCTATAACTAGTAAGAATTCTGTTACAAAAAAGATTCTTACACAACAGTGATTATAATCAGTGTTGTGCAAGTTCACGAAAAAAACGAGCTAGTTCAAACTCAAGTTCATCGTGTAAAAAACGAGCTAGTTCGCGCTCAAACTCCTGTCTGAAAAAAATGAACGCGTTCAACTCAAGTTCATTTTTAAAAAGGAGCGAAGTTCATTAAAAGTTCATTTTTGAGTATTTTTTTTTTCTCTAAATAGATCTTCTCGGTGACTCGGTGAACACTTTCATAGGTAATTTACATTTATTAAAATTGTCAATTACCATGAAAATTATTCTTAATTTAGTGTTTAATTAAACTTATAAGCATTTAATTCTCAATTATAACTTATTCATTTAATTGTAGTAGAAATTTATTTAGAGGACACTTCTGAATAGTGAACCCATTGTTTTTGTGTATTTTTTTATTCTCAAATTTCCAATACTTTTGTTTATGCGCACAGTGGCGCACCCAGAAATAAATTGTGGAAGAGTCCTGAGTTGAAGAATAAAAAATACTATATATATATATATATATATATATATATATATATATATATACTCAAAGCAATTCCAATCCTATGCCAGTATTTCCGAATATAAATTTTTGTTTTAGTTAAAGCAGAAATTACAAGAAAGTTTCTACAAATATTTAAGAAATTTGGTACAGTAGGACAACTTTATATGCAAGTGAATGTGGTATTTATCAAAATAGCAAATATAAACATGTATATGTCGATCCTTGTTCTATAAAATCATTTCCAAATAGAAATTTTTATTTTAGCTTAAAAAAGAAAACTTTCCAAAAGTTTCTCCAAAGATTAATTTTTAAAAGTTGTGAAAGAAAACGGGTGTGAAATTATGAGTATATATACAATGTTTATTTTGAACGAAATTTATTGAAAGATTTAAAATAATCAATGGAATTATAATCAAAATAATTTTTAAACATTATATATAAGTTATACACTTTAAAAGTATTTTTACTTCCAAAAATATCTAAATAAAATAACATTTAAAAATGTAAATTTAAATTAAATTTTATGTTATTTTTTAAATAATTTGACAATATTTTTAATCTTTTGTTCTATGCAGCTTACTAATTGCTTCAATTAGAACTATGACAAGATTTTTCTTAGTCTAACATGTTTGCTCAAGAGCCATTTTGCTTAAATTAAGAGTTATTTATTTATTTTTGATAACGAAACTAGTATAATATAACATTTTCAAATGACAAATAATAATAATAATAGAAAGAAAAAGAAACTGAAAATATCCTCCCCTGTCATTTTTAATTTATAAAGCAGGCTGAGTTTTTATTGATTATCAATAGCATGATATTAAATATGATAAAGAAATTAGTATGATTTAAAATTTAATAATAATAATAATAATAATAATAATAATAATAATAAAAGAAAGAAATCAAAAGAAAGAAAAAAAGAAAAGAAAATGGAAGAAAAAGAAAAAAAATTTAAAATGTAAAAGAATATAACATACACTATTATTATTTTTAACACGCTTTTATTAGCTTCACCTGTATGTATGTATATTTCTATGTTTGTTTGTAACTTCTCTGGGAGCAAACAAAAAATTTATATTGTGAAAAAAAATACATTCCTTACGTGAACAGCGTGGCGTCGAGGTAAGGCGCCGCGCTACGAGTCTGACGGTCCAGCGTTCCATCCCCGTCAGGGGAGATTTTTTAAAAAGGGTTTTTGTTTAATTCTAAGTTAGTTTAATTAAAGATTTAAATGTATGTAAATATTAAGGTGTGTCACTCACACGATTTTCTCTTATCCTGAATTTTAATACTAAGATAGATATTTTGTGCTTTTTAGTTCACATTTCTATAAAAGCGTGTTCTTTAATTTTTTAAAACTATAATATTTTATTAATTTATAAGCAATACGTAAAATTTCATGAAAAATGTAAAAAAAAAATAGCAAGAAAAAGCAGGAATCATTTTACATTTTGCTTAATATAATATATAACATCTCTATTGTATGCAAAGAAAAATCTATATTTAATATATTTTTTTTAAAGAAAAATATTTACTTCTACTTTTATTTCTAAAGCAGGCTGCGCTTTTATTGATTTGGTATATAAATATGATAAAAAAAAATTAGTCAATTTATTACTTTCCGAACAAACGTATGAAAGGAAAGTATTGTAATCATGTCAAAAATCCGAATTCGAGATTTTGGTGTTTCAATACGTACGCTAGCGTCTAAAAACGCTTTGCTCAAATGCGCTGTAAGTTGGTACGCATGTTGCATGTCACCGTAGCACGAACCCTATTGATTTTGGTGAATCTGGCACTTACAGTTTTTTTACAGGGAAATAAAGAAAAATTCTTTATCACTATGGCCTGTGGGACCAAAATCTTAAAAGTTCGATAGCATCTAAACGCCTCATTCAATTGAGTAAAAATTTTATACATATATTATAGGTCACAGTTACTCGATCTGTATAGATTTTGGAAAATCTGACACATATAGTGTTTTACAGGGATATAAAGAAAAATTCTTTATCATTATGGCCTCTGGGGCCAAATTTATAAAGTGCGATAGCGTCTAAACATCTTATTAAAAAGAGCAAACAATTTATACACATATTATAGGTAATAGTTGCAAGAACTGCGTAGATTTTGATGAATCTAGCACTTAATTTTTTTTACAGGGACACAAAGAAAAATTCTTTATCTTTATGGCCTATGGGACCAAATTTTAAAAAGTGCAATAGGGTCTAAACGCCTTATTCAATTGAACAAAAAAAAATATACACATATTATAGGTCACAATTTCACGAACTGTATAGGTTTTGGTGAATATAGCACTTCTATTTTTTTTTTTTTTTTTTTTTTTTTTTTTTACAGCACAGCAAATAATTCTGTATCATTATGGCCTATGGGGTGAAATTATTTAAAGTGCGACAGCATCTAAATACCTTATCCGTTTGGGTGGAAAATTTATATACGAGTCATATCACACAAACTGAGGTCACCATCACACAAACTAAGGTCACCATCACGCAAACTGTATAGATTTTCGTGACTCTAGCATTTAACGAGTTTTACAGGAACACAAATAAAAATTGTTCATCATATTAAATTATTTAAAGTGTGATAGCTAGTAAATGCCTTATTCAAATGAACTGAAAATTTATATACATGTTATACGTCACCGTCACACGAACTTTATGAACTTTAGAGAATCTAGAATTTACGATTCTTTTTACAGGGACGAAATGCAAATTTCTTTATCATTGTGGTATATAGGCTCAAATTTTAAAGTGCGATAGCGTCTAAATGCCTTATCCGATAAAGCTGAAAATTTATAAGTCACTGTTGCACTAACTATAAGCATTTTGGTGAATCTAGCATTTGTAGGTTTTTACAGGGACACAACGAAATATTCTTTATCATTATGATCTACGTGTTCGGTAAGATAGCGTTAAATTAAACTTCGTGTACCATATAAAGAAAAATACTCAAACTACCTAATATAATTTTCTCTTTTGTTTATTTAACAACTCCTCTTACTTCACACTTTATCTACAAAACCGTTAATTACTCAATTTTTGGAATGTCGAGTGGAGACACTAGAGATTTTTTTTTTTTTCTTTAATAATGACCAAAAAATAAAAGAAGAGAAGAAAAAACATTAGATAAAGGAAAGAATATATTATTTAATAAAGAAGCATCACAAAACTGGCGTTGTAAAAATTATTACTTACAAACTTTGAATAAACACCATAAAATGCAATAAACTCGCAACAATTGTTTCGGGTCGAAAAAACACACGACCCTTCATCAGGCGAACAAATCTCACTCATTTATTTATTTTCTTGTTTATTTGTACAATTCTACTCACACCAGTAGCTATATTTAGTTTCTACTTTATAAACTTTTTCTTTTCCTTAAACGATTTTGTGCGTTGCCGCTTTGACTGCAGCACTCGTGCTTTCTTTGTTCGCCTGATGAAGGGTCGTGTGTTTTTTCGACCCGAAACAATTGTTGCGAGTTTATTGCATTTTATGGTGTTTATTCAAAGTTTGTAAGTAATAAGAATATATTATATTTAAAATAAATAAGGAGTCAAAAACCTCATCGTTTTTGACTTATAAAGAATGTAAAATTTTATTAAAAATGAAAAATAAATAAATAAATAATATAGGTAGAAATCATTTTATATTTTGCTTAAATTAATAAATAAATTTCATCATTTTATATATTTTTAATAATAAAAGCTGTATATAGTCTCTAAAGAAAATTGTGTTTTCAATATCTATTTATAGATAAACATGGAATTTTCTATTCTTAAAACACGCTGTTGATCTTATCGAATTTCGAAATAGTTAATTATGAAAAAGAAATTTGTATAATTATGATTTAAACATAATAATGATATAAACACTCATATATATGTTCTTTTTTAAATTCTTAATAATTATCATCTCATCAGGGTTTTACTTCCTGGTTTCTATGCATTATAATGAATGATGAAATAACATAGCAATTTTACATATTTTTAATATATTGACTAAAGTAATAAATACTCTCTTATTTTCTTTTTAATTATTATTTTTTTTTTATAATAAATACTTGTATTTGAATCGCAATCGAAAGTAAATATTCCTTAAAAATTATATTAAGAATGACTTTCACGTTCTAATTAATAACATATTTTTAATTTTAGTTCATAGAGAAGCATAGAAATTAATATTTTTTGTTGGCTGTTGTGTGCTTTTATAAAATTTTGAGGTATTTAAATGTGATAAAAAATATTTTGATTTAAAATTTAACAATAATAATAAATAATACATAATCAATAATAATTCTTAAGAAACATGTAAGTAAAATTAATTAAAATTTATAAAGAGTATTGTGTTTCATTTAAAAAGTATAATAAAAAATATCGCTAACAATGTTTCAACAACTATTTTTAAATTGTTATCGAATTTCGAAGAATTTAAAACTGATATATATATTTAAATATAGTAATGTTAATATAATATTTTGTAAATTAAAATTAAAATGATAATAATAATATATTCCACATATTTCATATAAAAATGAAATATAATATAGAAATTATAAATTATAATTTTTGGAATTCTTCAAGAAATTTTTCAAATCTTATATGGATTTTGCTTTTCTAAAATTCATTTTCTGTTGATTAAAGGAAAAAAAAAAAAAAAATTATTAAAAATGAAATTGTATGCTATTCTTATTTTTCCTTTTAATTTTTTTTTTAATTAAAATTGAAATGAAATATCAAAATAGTAATAGTTTAATACACCTTTTCTTTATCTTTTAGAAAGACTGCTTTCCATTATGGTTTTTCATTAGCTTGAAGAAAAATTTTATATATTGATATTTTTCACATGGTCTTACTTTCTCAGAGAAATTTCAGATATATTTGCAAAAGACTACGACGGAATGTAAAAAGTGTTAAAAGTGATAGTGAATGACTGAGAAATGAGAATACTCTACTAAAATGATCCCCGTTTTTCCTCCCCCATTTCTTTTTCTTCCTTCAAAATAAATCGAACAGAGAAACATACATTCACCAAAAGAGCGAGCTGTAACCAATTTCTGGTTATAAATTTTAGCTGTTATAACACTATAACACACACAAAAAAAGAGAAAGAAAAGAAAGATCCGCTTTTCCTAGTGTCCCCCTCTCTTTTTCTTATTTTGAATGAGGGTATTTAAAAGTCGAAAGTGGTCACCAATACCCAGTGGCTCCAACATCTGGATATCTGATTATAGCCATCAGATAACAATTATTCAAGTTTCAACCAACAAAGATCGGTAAGCCCCCTGTTTCCTGTTTTTACGACTTCACTCAATAGGTGGTCTCAGTCGCTTTAGGGAAGAGTTTTGTTTACATTCATCTAATAAGTTCAAAGAATGCCGTTTTATATCAGAAAGAAAGGAAGTAAAAATCTGTTATACTGTGAATATGAGAGGGAGTAAAGTTTTAAATGTTGAAAAACAACAAGTCCTATCTACATTCGAAAATTATCGTAAAAAAGAAATTCTTATTCATATTTAGATTTATTCTTCGCGTTTATTTGTTTTTATTTTATGTCTAAAAACTTAAAGTGTGCGAAATTGGTGCTTTTATTATTTATAATACATTTTTTTATTTAAAACACTTTCTAAATTAACTTAAATTGTCGTATAAATAAACTATTTGGAATAGTTGAACTCTGCTCAGATCCCCATCATATATTTGTTCTCATACATTTCTACTTTAGCTCATACTATGTACATGTTAAAAGATATGAAGTCTGTTTATCATTTGGCTCGATTGTAGAATGTAGTTCCTCAACTATTAGGATACCCTCCCGCCTTCCGCTTCAATATATTTATCTTATCCTAATTTGTTATTTAATTTTGTTTAGGTCAGTTTTATATTTCAGTTTTCATGCAATTCTATAGTATTTCCAATCCAATAATCTTCATATAGCAAGTGTTTGGGAAATATTGTCTTATTCTGCCATATTTAGAAATTCGCAAATTTTGAATGATTTAGAAAGATTTCAAAGTGGAATGTCTATAGTCAATAATGTTCATGATAGTGTCATAAATGGTATTTTAAAGCTGGTCAGATAACTTTACGATTAAAATAATCCTCGTAATACACGTTTAATCGGTCGTTGTCGCAATATTTAAAATATAGCGTACTTATTTCCTATACATAATCCATTAAATTTGTAAACAATTGTTGATCCATTCTTGAGAATCATTCACATAAGATCATAGAGCATTGTTGCAAAATGAGTGCGAAACGAAAGAAATATATACATATTTTTAATTTAATTTGTAATATGTTATTTTAAGTTTTTGACATTAAAAAGAATTTTTAATTATATTACAAAGCTCAAAATGTGACATAAAAAAGAATTAGTGAAAATCCCCCCCCCCCCTCTTTTGCCTCCCTTCAACTATATATCATTTACTATAATTTTAACAAAGATTAAGTTATATTTATACAAAGTTCTAGAGAAATAGTTCACATGGTGATATAAAAACAATCATTTCGCCTCTTTTCCCTCCACCCTCCAAGATATATGTAACACTTTTGTAATTTTATTTCAATCTATAATAGAGTGGTTTAAAAAATTCTTTTTTGCATCTACACCAACCCCTTGTCCCCTAAGCTATATATAACACTTATTGTGATTTTCGTAAAGAATAAGTGATAGTTATAATACGGAATATCTTTAAAATCGGTAACAAGATGATATTAAAAAGAAAAAAAAATCTTTCAGATCCCGATGTATGTGTGACACTGCATTTTTTGTCATAAACAGCAAGTGACTATTGGACAAAATTTCATTAAAATCAGTAAGAAGGAGATATAAAAACAATTATTCTCTTTCAATATGCTCCTGGACCCCCCCCCCCTTCCTCCAAGTATATACTAAGTGAAAGTGGTTCCAATTTAATTGATTGAAATTTCTAAAAATATGTTATGAAAATCATTCTTTAAATTCATTAGTCGATGTTTATTGTTTTTGCGATTTGCAAATTGCAAAAGTACCCTTTCTTCCGGTGCCCTTTTTTCCGGGCGTCCTTTTATCTGGTGGGTGCCCTTTTTACCAGTGCCTTTTATTCCAAATGCCCTATTTCTGAGATCCATTTTGCCGAGTTATTTTTTTTCTGTCCTTTTCTTCTACTTTCCTTTTCATATTTCAGACAGAAATATTGAATATGAATTTGAGCTTGAATTGCTTTTTCACGCTCAAGTTCGTGTAAAAAACGAACTACGCTCAACTCAAGTTCATAATTTAAAAAACGAGCGAAGTTCAACTCAAAACTCAAAATTTTTGAGCTACGCTCACGAACGCGTTCAAATGAACGCGTTCGTGCACAACACTGATTATAATGAAGATAATAATACTTAAGTTTAATAGGTAACAATTGCATATTCTATTTATCTGTATTATATTATTTATTTTATTTTTAAAGGTATATATTTCAGGAATTAGTTTTTCGATGACATCAGAAAGAAATATTAGATGTAAAAATAATTTTTTGTATCGAGTCTTTATTTTTAGACAATATTTGATTAAGATTGAAACTGTAAGATTGTTTTGTTTCAACATTATGAGAAGTAGAATGAAAATGGGTAAATGGAAAATCGGCTTATCGGCTTTAAAGTCCACTAAAAGTGTGAATTTACATATAATTATCCTATCTACATCTTTGAATATTTCGTTGTTATTATAAGCCTTAGAAAACCAAATAAAACACGACACAGTGATAGTTTTAGAAATAAAATAATCTGGTGTGTCACTCACACGACTTTCTCTTACCATGAAATTTAAACTATCAATACAGGTTGGATATTAAGAGGCAAGATAACGAGTACTCTTATGAAAACCTATGTTAAACAATTCAAAGTAAGCTTTGCAAGAGTTTTATAGGATAATTAGTTCTGTATGAGGGGGCTACCACCCTCCTCAAACCCCCGTTTCATTAATGCACCTACATTTATATACAATTTAATTCGGTTATTAAAAAATAATTCTGTTTTTAAAAAAATAATTTATTAAAATTATTTTAAAATTTATCTTTTATGATAATGCAGACGATTTCCATATTAGAGAAGTAATAAAACACCAAATATCCAAACGTCCATTTTATTCTAATTTTTTTTTTTTTTTTTTTTTTTTTTTTTGTGTTAAAAGTAAAAAAAATCGATAACTTTGCTTTAAATTATCGCAGATCGATGCTTCAACCATTCGTTTTAAAGGTATTGGCGAGTTCTTTTGAAAGATACCCATCATGAAAATTTACTCCCCACGAGGGGGGACTTCTCCCCCAGGGCAGGAGGCGAGGCTCCTACATAATTTTTGTTCCCTATTACAAAAAATATATATTCGTTTCATTTGGTTTAGTGCAGTCTATAGATGTTAAACTCTATTTACCTGCAATTTCCCACATAGACGTAATGCATTTGAATACTTTTGAGTGTCCCTGTACACGAACCATTTGCTTGATCAAAACGAAAAGTTTAGCGTCGCATCCTTATATGATATACATTTAGAATACCAAGTTTGAACTTTCTGCCCTAATTTGTTTTTGAGATATGCTGATAAGGCACACACACACACATAGACCATTTGCTAAAAACATAATTTTCGTATTTAGGGGACCTCAGAACATGTAAATATAACAAACTCGCGTTCGAAAATTTGACCCAAAAACAATACTTTCTCTGCCTTATGGGTAAGAGAAAGTAAAAAATTACTTACGTTTACACTGTTAGACTACAGAGTTAAAATTCGAAGTTTCTCATTTTAATGAAGTAAAGGCTACAGTTTCGGTAAGGAAACCATAGATACAGCAATAAGACAGATTGATCATCACGTGATAAAATCTGATTCCTTGCCATTCGGTGAAAGACCGCCATTTTATTCTCAAATTGTGAGCTTTCCCCGAGTGCATGTACACGGGAATACCCATAGATAATATAGCTTGTAAAATTTATGAATAATTTATGTATTAAAGGTGAAGGAAAAACTCCTTATACAGTTTCAAATTCCTCTTTCTCTTCCTTTTTTTTTTTTTTTTTTTTTATAAATAGCGAGATATGAACAATTACATCTAATGAATTAAAATTTATTAATTAAATTGTTAATTAAGTTTAACTTTTAAGAAATTTCTTGAAATATAATAGCAGTATTTACATCATAATAATAAAAAAAGCAATTATGAAAAACACATTCTAAATAAATTAATAACAGATACACAACGATACGTGGAATATAATTTATGCATGGAAAGTTATCCTACTTGCCTTATTTTTTTTATTTTTTTTTTTTTTTTTTCCCGAGGAGCGCCGCTAGGAAAGGCAACTTTAAAATTTGTAATGAGAAGGTATGTCTTCTTACACATCCATGGTTGGAAACTTTTCTTCAGGACAATGAATTTGATATAGTTTTTACGTCTTGCGATATTTATTAAGAAATACATAAATTTATCGAGTTTTTAAATGTGGATTTTATACTCATACCTCCTTTAATAATCATCAAAGGACAAATTTATATCAAATTTATTGTTAATTCATTGTCTTTCCAGAGATATATCAGAACTTACCACTTTCCATTTCAAAATTTGAAGCATGTTCCCCCCCCCCCCCCCGGAGCTCTACTTTTTCACCAATAGTTTCCCTTCGAATTCATTGAACAATGTCTCGCCATTTAAAAGAAAAAAAAAAAATCCTGTGCATTTCCGAGATAAGAGGGGGTGCGTGGGACTGTATATAATATCTGACAATCCATAAAATGTGCTTCTCACAAAACTTTGTAAATGACATAATTTTGTTTTATTACTTTAGAAGTTAACTTTGAAAGTTAAAGATACTAATGCAGTAGAAAACAATTCCACAACAAAACTTTTATAATCTTGCGACGGATGTGGCAATTCCAGAGTTAATTGTTATATTGTAAAATATTTTTGTGACTGGCTTTAGTGCAATACCTTAGTTACAAAAGAAATGACGATTTCATTCTATAATTTTCTAAAATTTATCGTATAAATGTTTATAAAGTGTATGACACATGAAATGCTCGATATATATAAATAAAAATTCAAATAACTTTTTCTTTCTTTTTTAATGTAAAACAACTTTTATCTTTTAACAGAGCTATATAAAGAATGCAACTCGGTTAACAGTGTATAAAACTTAAAATTGGGAGTAATTGATGTTTACTGAAGGAAAAATAACATTTTTTTATTGCTTCTTTGAAGGGGGAAAAAAAGTAACGAACTATATAAAATACCACCTGAATGAAAATACCATTATGGACTACGCAAAAGTCGTTCTCAAATTTAATTGATAATTGCGGTTTCTTGTTTCTTTTAAAACTATTTCCTTAGAATTTGACAAGTTATGCATTTAGAAAGTATAAACAAATATATTTTAATAAATATAATTTAAATAGTCACTATTAATGAATAAAGCTTTTGAAAACAAATAGTATAAACTGCAGTAAGTCGCGATACTTGTTTTGAGTCGAAATAATTTAGTACGACTCTTCATCAGACAAGAGAAAGTGCGCATTAGTGAGGTTACTGATTTCATGTTGTACTCATGCCTTTTCTTGCTCCTTAAGCAAAATAGATTCAACGTTATTTTGACCCGAAACAAACGCTGTCGGTTTGTGTTTATTAAAGGTTGTAAAATGATTTTTAAGATCAATATTTCTGTCTGTTACTGCAATATTCCTTTCTTTTAGAAATAACTTATAAATTCTAAATAGTATTTTTTTTTTTTTTTTTTTTTTTTTTTAAATAAAAATAATTAATAGATAATTTTTAAATATCCCAAAAATATAATTTTATATGGGATAAATTTCTGAGAGGTGAATAGCTCTAGATATGTATTCAATCTATAAAAGTAAGGAGGCAATATACATTTAAAACTCGCAGAAAATACAAAATCTTGAAAATTTTTAACTTTTTCTTCTCTTAAAATAAGTTCTAGAGGGCGATAATTTTGTTTTTGTTAACTGTCTTTTAGAAACAGTTAAATTTGCAACTAATAATAGCCGAAAAAAAAAGTATTAGGAGCTAAGTTTTAAAGCGATATTGAAAATTTTTATATCCCTTTTCGACCCAGGCCGTACGATCGTGCGGTTTAGACATCCACTTACATTTTTGCATCTGGAACAGTCGTATGTAATAAAATCAGAAAATGATCTATCGAGCTAATTAGCAGAGAGTGTAAATTACAATTTTCAATCAACAAATATCGTTTATAGTCATATTTTTCTTTCAGTTTGCAAAAACAGAATAATGAAATGTTTTAACCCTTTCACTACCAGCGTCACATATGTGACGATCCCATTTTCTTACCTGAGCCCGCGTCACAAATATGTGACGGGTGTTCATTATCAGTTTATGATAATTGTTTGCATCAAATCGTGTCGCACACAGACGGGTTATGTTATAAAACAATAAAATAGATACAGGATGTTATTGATTTTAGTTCGAACGCTATAGATACATCCCACAAAAAAAAATGACAATTGGTATCATATTTAAATAGTAAGACGTCTGGGCTGTGGTGGCGGTTTTTCTCCTGAGGCTCTGGTAGCGAAAGGGTTAAGGTAAAAATGTTACGGTTCGGAAAGGGATATTGCGGACCATGCAAGATAATGCTAGTAAACTTCATATTATTTATGCAAGATTTTCTTTAAATTAAACATGATACTCCTTCTTTTAATTTAATTAATATTTTTCTAATTGTTCAATTTTGTAAGAAATGATTATTGTTTAAAAGGAGTCTCGAACATTTCATTCCCATTTAACATCTTAATTCTATAGTTGCACGTTTTCTCTCATTTTGAATACCACTATATTTCTAGAAAAACTGTTTGCTATATTTGTAGACTAAAATTTTTCAACATAAATAAGAGAAAGTCCTCGGGAAGGCTTCTGAGCACCCTCATGTCAATTTTTGTTATTCGCATTCAGTAGGGGCTGAACGTATAGATGCACAGACAAAGAGACACAGACATCTTCTTTTATTATTATAGATACCACGAAGCAAATAAGAGTAGTAATTTAACGCTTAAATATTAACATTTCATTTATGCTCTAGGTTATTCTAAAATCTGTTTTAAACAAAACATTTTTATTTTTAATTTATAAAAGAACATTCACTATCGGTAATGGCTACACTCTTATTTACAATGCTGTGTTTACGTAATTTTCTTTTGCTGATGAAAGAAAAAAATGTTGTGACGAAAATCTGAGGTAAATATTTTAAGAAAATAACGTTTATTTTAATTTTAACGTGCTTAAAATATTACATTTTCTATATTTATTTACCTATATTATGTGCGTGTGTATGGAACGAATAAGTACTATCTTTCAATTACGGAACTATTTCAATTTTTCAAACTAATACTTTTAATTCCTGTTAATTTGACAAGAGTACGAAATTTTTTTAAGCTTCTAAAATACGTCAAAAATTTTATACAAACAAACGACTGTTTACTTTTCTCCACGCAACTTTCTTTAATCTTTGCATAAAACAAACCCAAGCTTACATTAATACGGAAGGAGTAATTTTTGTTTGTCACAAAACTTGTTTTAGATATTTTAAGTATACTTGTAAGGATTCTTTATGTATGGAGCTTATTTGAATTTATATTGTGTTTAAATAATTATGTAACACATTAAAGGGACTTGTCACTATTGAAGGTTTCATATAAAAGTTTAGATTTCCATTTAATATTTAACTTGAACTATATTAGATTTTGTTCGATAAAATATACATTCACGCAACAATTCTAATGATTTTTAACATTGTTTTTACATATTTGGAATATTTAAATTGAGTTTTCTCACTTTATATTTTTTCATTAATTCTTGTTCTTCAAAATGCCTTCTACAGATATATAAGAAAAAACTTACATACTTTTTTGGATATTTAATAGAACCCACTTAAGACTTAGGGATGCATTTTGAAACACATTTAGTTTTTCTGGGGGAAAAAAAAAATAAGGGCATGTGTAATGTTTTTGTGCAATTTTTTTACAATTTTTGTTATATTTTTACTTTTAATGTTTTTTTCTTTGCAAGTGATTACAAACTCCATTCCCAATTCTTTTAAGTAGGTTCTATTAAACATATTTTATAGAAATTTATTTTTCCGACTGAGTGAAAATAATGCCTGGACCGGGAGTCGAACCCCAGATCTTTGACGTACAAGGTCAAGGCTCTACCAGTTGAGCTATCCAGGTCGACAACCGGTGGACATTACTCACTCAGACAACCTTTAGGCAGAAACATCTGGTCTATCATGTAGATAGCTCGACAGAAATAAGCAGCAGGTAAAGGAAAACACCATTAAACAATGGATGTATTTCTTTCTCCCATTGTTTAATGGTGTTTTCCTTTACCTGCGGCTTATGGTGCACGATGGTGTCTTATAACATGTGTATTAATATTTAGCTCAAACGAATAAGACATTTAAATGCTGTCGCACTTAAAAAAATTTGGGCCTATAGATCATAGTGATTAAGCATTTTTCATTCTGTTTCTGTAAAAAATAGAAAAACTGGAATGTTGTGACCATCACATGAATTTCTTCTATATTTTCCTAAGTAAATTCACTCAGTAAAAATAATTTATTAAAATAATCATTTAATAAAATTATCTTCCATTATAATGCAGTACAATTTCCATATTAGAGAAGTAGTATATAACACTAAATATCCAAAACAAAATTCAAATTATTCCCGATATTACATAATGAAAAATCGATAACTTTATTTTAAATTATCAAAAATAGATGGTTCAACCATTCATTTTAAAGGTATTGGCGAGCTCTTTTGAAAAGATACCCACCATGAAAATTTATTCCTTTCGAGGGGGGACTTCCCCCTTCCCAGGGGGGGAGGCGATGTTCCTACAAATACAAATTTTTTTTTTCCCAGTTGACTATCTCCATTATGTTTTTTTTAAATCTGATAATGATTATTAACAAATAATTCTCTTAATGCACATTTATACAAAATATTGTCCTATACCACCATGTTAAGACTTTAGAAAAAGCGGGAAGGCAACGCAACCTGTATGACAATTTTTACATAAACTTGATAGGCACTAATTTATGTCAAGGTGTAATAGTCCGGTCAATTTAGACATAAAAATAGTGATTAAATAAAGAAAATTCCGACAGAGCCAAATTTCCGTAGAGACCTTAGGTTCACCACAAAGAATAATGTGTCAAAAGTCCCCATCGGTCCCATGTGTGCTAAGGGACTTATTCGGGCCCCAAGGTCAAAATTTTGGGTTTTTTGGATTTTTCTCGAAAACGGTAAGTTTTATCGAAAATGTACCTCAGAGTAAAGTTGTAGATCTCAAAATTCTCTATAAAAATGGTCCTTATGATTTTTTCTCTAAGACCCACCATTTCTACATGTGTGCTAAGGGACTTATTCGGGCCCCTAGGTCAAAATTTTGGGTTTTTTGGATTTTTCTCGAAAACGTACCTCAGAGTAAAGTTGTAGATTTCAAAATTCTCTATAAAAATGGTCCTTATGATTTTTTCTCTAAGACCCACCATTTCCCAGATATCGCGCTTGTAAGAATCACGTTCTATGCACACATATGCCACGTATATACATATTCAGGTACTCAAGCAAGTAAAAATGCCTACTTGTGTCTCTTTCATGTATACATTATACTATTCTAAGAAAATATACTCTCAAAAGACCTCCAGTCCCTTACAGTATCCCATCTACTTGTATGGCCTTGAATAACATCTGGCTATTCTTTTGTCCGTGTGGTGTCGTTCACGTACCTGTTTCTTTTAGTGTTAAACGTGCCGTTCGAGTGAATATACGTATTTATTACAAGCGTCTACTATTGTAGTTTGTGCTGATCAATATTTTAAAAAAAATGTCACGATTTTGCTTTATTTGTAATAAACTTTTGACTGAAGATGAAACTGTTGTGGTCAGTCGTGGAATGCCAACTTTAATCGATGCAAGTGTCGCGAGAAATGATGAGTTTGCTGATTATTTAAGAAGTCAAAAGTCCGTTACAATTCACGTGGATTGCAGAAAATCATACACCCGGAAAACTTCAATCTCTTCAGCAAAAAGAAAACGTGAGGAAGAACAAGCCAGTACTTCAAAAGTAAGTCCACCTCATACTAGAGCGCGAGTAAGTGAATCCAGATTTTGTTTTAAAAAACACTGCTTATTTTGTGCTGATGAAGCGGATGAAAGAGCAGAGAAGAAGAAAGCGCAGAATTGTCGCCGAATAATTTATAAAGTTTCCACACTTACATTCAAAGATTCCATTTTAAAATTAACTAAAGACCGTTCTGATGATGTGTCAAAAGCTGTCTTTGCACGTATTAACTTTGAGTATGATTTAGTCGCTGCTGACGCTAAATACCATGACAGTTGTTACAAAACCTTCCTGAGACCTAATACTGGAGGTAAAATTGGACGTCCTGAAAGTGAGGCTATAAACTCTGCAATGGAGGAAATTTTCAATTTCATTGAAAGTAGCGATGACTGCCAGTTTTCACTGGATGAATTGAAGAATGTTTGCCAAAATGTTGCTTTAGAAAACGGGATTATAAAAATACGATTGAAATTAAAGTATGGTAGTAGAATTATTATTAAAGAGAAGCCTGGGAAATTAACATTTATTTGTTTTGTAGACAATTACCAAGACATTTTAAGTCAAGCCTGGTCTGATAACAAAAACTTGAATGAAAAGGAAAAACGGTGGAAAAAGGAAGAACGGTCAATGCTGAGGTTGATTGCACAAACGCTGCTTACGTTATTGATGGAGGATATCTACTACATCACGTTGTGTGGGATCGAGAAGAAACCTTCAATGTAATTTTTGAAAAATGTGTTCAGTATTTACGTAGACATTATGGTCATACAGTTACGGTAGTATTTGATGGCTATAGTGACACAACAAAGAACATAAAAGCTGCAGAACAACGTCGTCGTACTACAAAAACATCCTCAGGTTCCGACATAATGTTTGATGAATTTATGACAGTTCCAGTAAACCAACAACAATTTTTTGCAAACATTAATAATAAATCTCGATTTATTTCTATGTTGAGTAACAAATTAACTGCTGAAAATATTGCCGTGAAACAAGCTCCGAATGACGCCGATGTCCTCATAATTGAAACAGCAATAGAAATATTTAATGCAAGAAACACAACTATTGTAGTAGGCGAAGATGTTGATTTGTTAGTACTACTCACTGCAAGGACTCCATCTGATAAAATTATTTACTTTCTGAAACCTGGGAAGGCGCAACAACGCACAGAAATATATTCTTCTAAAAGTTTATCAGCTTATCCAAAATGCCAAAACTATATTTTATTTTTACTTTGGAACCGATTAAAACTTTACTGCCCCCTGCTCCAGAAAAACTTCTTAACTCTATTTTTTGCAAGTGCAAGAAAGGTTGTAGTTCCAAATGTGGCTGTAAAAAAATAGGGTTGCAGTGTTCTCCAGCGTGTACCAATTGCCAAGGTCTATCGTGTTCGAATGTTCAATTAAATACAAGAGAGGAAGATTCATGTGATTTTGATGAAGAGACAACTGATTCATCTTCATTTGAACAGTTTTTGAACATTCAGCAGCAGGAAGAAGAAGAAGAAGAAGAAGAAAACATGATTGTTGAAGTTGAGTATGAAGAGTATGAGTCAGATTAAAGTAACAAAAAAACATTCGAACGACAGTTAAACTCAATAACCAATATCAATAATCTTCATACTATTAAATAACTATTTTTCCTGAAAATAACGTCATACAGGTTCGTGGAATAGGCCTACCGGGGAAACCACGTTAAAAAAAAACGCGCACACTACCTCACAGGTGGTGTGGAAATGTGTGCATATTATGTAGAGCGTGATTCTTACAAGCGCAATATCTGGGAAATGGTGGGTCTTAGAGAAAAAATCATAAGGACCATTTTTATAGAGAATTTTGAGATCTACAACTTTACTCTGAGGTACTTTTTCGATAAAACTTACCGTTTTCGAGAAAAATCCAAAAAACTCAAAATTTTGACCTTGGGGCCCGAATAAGTCTCTTAGTACACATGTAGAAATGGTGGGTCTTAGAGAAAAAATCATAAGGACCATTTTTATAGAGAATTTTGAGATCTACAACTTTACTCTGAGGTACTTTTTCGATAAAACTTACCGTTTTCGAGAAAAATCCAAAACCCCCAAAATTTTGACCTTGGGGCCCGAATAAGTCCCTTAGCACACATGGGACCGATGGGGACTTTTGACACCTTATTCTTTGTGGTGAACCTAAGGTCTCTACGGAAATTTGGCTCTGTCGGAATTTTCTTTATTTCAATTGTCCAAATTGACCGGACTATAACTGCATACCAATTTGTATGAAATTCTGTGAAGTAGTCCCCGAGATATAGTTGCCAGAAAATTTTGTCACACAGACATTTTCTAAAAATGATCAAATCGTGTTCTACAGCTCTCGAAACGTGTAAATCTATCAAAAATCTGAGGTCGAAAATTTTTACGAATCCAATGCTTTATTCTATTGAATATAGAAGAAAGTAATAAGTTCTAGATTCACCAAAGTCAATAGGGTTAGAGCTATGGTGACCTATAACATACGTACCAACTTTCAGCTCATTCGAACTAAGAATTTAGACGCTCACATACATACACACATGCATATAATCACCATGAAAATAGCAAATATGAATTCAGAGGACCTCAAAGCGTGTAGATACACGAAACTCTCTGTCGGATTTTTGACATTATTGCAATACTTTCCTTACATGTAATATTCTGAAAGTAAAAAAGAATTTCTATAAAATTTTCGAAATGTAATCGATGAATTTTTATTCTTGTTATTGAAAAATGTTTTGCTATTACTTATTTTATAATTTATCTTTTTTGTTTTAAAATAAGCAATAATACACTTTATATTATTTCCAAAGTTTTCCTTTGAAAATAGCACTTTAATAAAAACGTATTTAATTTTTATCGCAAAGAAACTTTCAATAGATTCGCAAAAGAAAATAACAGTGAAAAAGAAATAAAAATCCTAGACACATCGGGGGAAAAAAAAAAAAAATTACTGGGATGGATTTTCTCTTGTGGTTTTATATTATGTTTTCGGAAAACAAAACAAAAGTGTTGTTAAAAAAAAAAAAAAAAAACTGTTAGAGAATATTCTGTTTACTTAAGGTTAAATATTTTACGGAATTTTTAAACAAAAATGTCTGGAGAAGTTTAGCATATAGAACCTAGTTTACATTAAGTAAATATTTTGCAACTTTCTTTTCATAAAATATTTTCTTTTCTGAAGAATTTCTCTCAACATTTATTTTCTATAAACCAAGATTACTTCGAATTTAAATTCTTACGAGCTTATTTTTCAATTAAAATTTTTCGTTAAATTAAAATTCTCAGTCAAATAAGCCATTTTTATTTGACAGTATTTTTAGATTTTGTGAAAATATTTAGTTTGAAATTGGAAATAATGAATTGCGTTGTTTAAAATGTTTTTAAAATACTGCATATAATAATTGGGGGAAAAAAAAAAAAAATTAACTAGCAACGAAGTTGGAAATTCTTTTAATGTTTCATCTTATTTAAAATAGATCTAACTAAAAGATTATAATAACATCCGAGAATATTGTTAAAAAGAAAAACATACTGCCTTAGTTATCTGCCTATAGCATTTTATTTTGTGAAACATCCGTGACGTAGACAAGCATTAAAATCTATTTTACCTTATTCGCCACCACTAAGACAGAGGAACAATTTCTTTTTCCTATCGTTTTTATATAACAATGGAAAAACAAATATCCCCAAGATTTTTGCTTTGAAAGGTAACAAATGTAAATACTTAAAACAACTATCAGGATTTTAAGAAATTCACCCCTCCATGCACACACAGATGGAGGAGAATGTCACTTTTTTTTCCATATCTTTTTCGTATCTTAAAAGAAAGATATCTAAGATTGCCCTATAGTCATAAGTCGTTGTTCCATCATTAGATACAGAAAAGCACCGCTTATACGACTTTCATTTATGGTCTTTTACATTCATACGTCCTTTTAGTGAAGTCCCAATTCATTCCTTTCATTTTAACAAATTCATGGTTTACACACCGCTCGGTATCTGTTACACGTATTTCCTAGTTTTCTAAAATTCCCAAATTTTCTCTACCGTCCGTTATCCAGTCTCATATTATTTTTTTGTTCTAAATAAGCTTTCTAGAAAGCATCTCAAATGGAGGAACATACGAAGGATCCTTTGTATAAAAATAACTGATTGTTCTAAGGCCACAGTTTGGGGTTTTTCCCTCATCTGTAGTATTTTACAATTTTACTGTTGAAAAGAGGAAAAGTTTTGAAAAGTTATTGTAACACATATACGCAAAGCAACAATCTTGGACCCTTTGAGTACTGAATTATTTGAAGATTTTTATGCCCATGGGACGGATTTAATTTGTCACTATATGGAATGATTTTGAATTTTTGACAGTAAGTTCCGCCTGTAGGCGTTATTCTCCTGTGTGGGCGTTATCCTCCCTCTTTCAGAACAAAATTTTCTGTATTCACATTTATATTACAAATGGATATACATTATAATTTTATTCTTTCTAATCAAAGTATTTGTATTCATAGTATATTTCATTGTAAAATTGTGAATATTGAATATATTTTTAAGAAAAAATAGCATACAAATTGCAAAAGAAACGCCCACTGGTGGAGTAACAGATTTTCAAATGGTGTGAATCTACGTCAGCGGTCGCAAAAGTGTTACTATGTAAAAGTAATACATTTTATTTGGAATATACTGATATAAGTATGGTTGTAAGATATCATAAAAAAATGTCAGGAAAGTGTTTGCGATCAACGCCCACTGGCGGGGGTGCCACAAACATCAACGCCTACTTCTTAAATTCAGATGACGAGTCAGACTCGTCCACCGTAACTTCGCCCAAGTAAGCAGATGACGAGTCTCACTCGTCATATGTACCTAAAGGGTTAATCCGGCAGAGCGGGCGCCGTGAAATGTAACATGAGAACGGGCATGGGGTGTCAGCGCACCCCAAACATATTAAATAACATAAATACCAAAAAAATCTTTAGAATTCAATCTGTTGATGAAATTCAGGATAATTACACTCTTTCTCGTGAAAATAATTAACGGAAATGTTCATTTATCGTAAACTTTAAAAATTAATAAAAAAATAAATTAAAAGCACTCACCCTCTCCTCCTTGTCAGAAAAACTTAATTTTTTTCCCATGTGGCGCACTTAATTATTTTCCTTACAATATTTATTATTATAAAAATGATACATTACTGTGGATAAGAATACCGAGACATTAATTTTCATAATAATTAGGGTGTACATACATCAGAAGCTTTAGATTATTTTGCAGTTTTTACACCCGAAATTGTTCTATAAGAATGAAGAAGAGTCTGAATTCGCCGTTTTCATACACTTCGCACGGAGGATGATCTTGGAGGCAGGTACTGAAAGACCCGACCACTTCTGTTTATATTGAGAGAATGAATATTTCTGGGCATGGGGTGTCAAAACACCCCACGCCCGTCCTCCCGGATTAAAATGGCAATCTTAATGTTTCAACAAGATTTTTAGGACTAGAAGTACCGAGTTAATAAATATATATATACCGTAGTCTCTTTAACCTATCATTACCTACTATCCTAAAAAGAATTCAGCATTCGAACATTTAAAAAAAAAAGCTCTTAAAAAAATTCTTAGGATACTGTGCAGTCAACGAAAATTTTTCTTTTATCAATTGACATCTTTTCTACTAATTATCTGCAAAAATTAACACTCCGGACCTTCGGGGTATCGAACGCTCGCCCACCGCGACACTAACAAGGCACTCTAACCACCTGAGTTACGGAGAGATAAATGAAAAAGTTTATATTTGCCTTAAAATGGAGGCACATTTTTTATTAGCTTGAGATTCACAAACATACCGTAGTGAATGACAGTAAGTACATAAGAATATGGGGAGAAAAAAAAAAGGCCTTTCGATTTCTAAAATTACTTTTTATTTTTGAAAATATACTCTATTTATAAATAATGATCGATCTCATGACAATATATGGTATAAGAAATGACGAATGTTAAACAAACTAATTCCGACGTCTCTTCTCATCTTGAAGTTAATTATTTGAAAATTACAAAGATTTCACAGCTGATTTATTAGACACGTTAATTCTGAACTCTCCACTACCGGCTCAGCAAATTGTGAAAAAGCTTTTGTAATATTATGGCTGACATAAATGTTTAAATATTTCGCTAGTAAAAAATATTTTTATAGATTTTTGAGCGTTCTGTCGAAGGCCTGTTATCGCCGCCAGCGAAAACATTTTTGATATCGTGACTGCTAACAAAACAAATATATATGAAAATCAACAATCTTGACATTTTCTGTCGCTTTAAGGCATAATTCACCACAGGAGAGAAAACCTTATGGGTTTTAGAAAACTGACGTTTATATACGAGCGAAAGTATAGACTCTTTCTTACTCTTATTATCTGAAATAAATTTTTCAACCTTTTTATTAAAATATAAAAGTTTTATTTTGAACATTCCTTGTAACATTATACATTACGTGTTTCAGGTAAAAAATTATACAAAGAATCTTTCGAAATTTCATTATTAATTTCTAATTTAATATTGCCTCAAAGAATGTATGGCGCCTGTAAATCAAAGTTAACTTGAAAAATAAGAGATTTTATTCCTTGATTTATTATTTGTAAAGATATCTGCAGTTGATTTTATTTTTCAACCCCACCCTATCCTACTTTCACGGATGCGTCATTTTTCATTGGTTCTCATTTAAGGACTAACCGTTACTGGAAACCATAGAATATATAAGATCGGTTATTCTGCATACGTGTAGTCCATTAATATCTTCAACAATAATGGTTCCTCTTCTCAAATTAGCCTAGCTTCTGATCCTTAAAATCCTTGCTGAATCTACGAGATAATGCTGAGAAATCTCTCTATTCTTAAAAACAGCATTTAACGAATATCGGCTTCGCATATCTAATACTAACTACGCCATGTTGTTATTCGAGAGAGGTTATATGTTTTTTAATTTATATCAGTTTATTATAAAAGGCATGAACTATAAACTTTAATGTTAAACTAAAGTCTTTATGCGCTTTAAACTTTTTTACAATAAGATTGACTTTATAATAGTCCAGCATTATGTCCACAAAATATAAAAGGAAAATAGAATCAAAATAATATTTGATTCTATTTTCCACTTTTCACCAAAAGAGAAATTTTTATTACAGACTATATCTATTATGTGTAATGAAAGTTTTGGAGGGGGACAAAAAAAAAAAAAAAAAAAAAAAAAAAAACACAGAAATTTTAAGTTAAAATAGAATTTTTTACGTTGGTTAACAATTCGTCAGCATTCCCAATCTTCCGTAGATGTGCTCGTTTCTGGAATCGAGATAGTCTTCCTTTGCCATTTGGGCATCCTCAAAATTTTTTCACTCATTTCCAAATGGTATATTTTGTAGAAATGTGGCGGGGTAATTTCTTGAGAAAATGGGCAACATTTTTCATTTAAATTCCGCAATTTTTGTGCGTTTTTCTGCGCCAAATGTACTTTAACGCTATCATACCTTCCTGTTGAGCAAAAGTGAACGTTTGCGTTAAAATTTCTCTTCGATACACAAGGTCGAATACAAAAATCATCATTTTACCATTTAAGTTTCTTTCAGCAACTTATAATGTTTATATTATGTGTGAGAGTATAGATTAAAGCCTGTTGTCTATATGTGAAATTTAATCCTAGGGGGTCGGAGGGGGGGGCATCGATTGTCTTCCTTAACCGTTAGACTGCTAAGCAGCGCGATAGCGCTGCTATGTCAATTCTCGAAAACTGCGAAGCAGCGCTATCGCGCTGCGAGAGGTAAAATTCAGATATCACCGGAATTTTAATTTAATTTTTTTACTTAAGTAAAATCAATCAGTTGATCGAAACTTCTCGATAATGTGAAACAGTATTTTGGACGATGGTTCGACTCATAATGATACGAAGAATGATGAGATATTGGAAGCAAATAATGAAGAAAGTGACGAAGAATGCGTCATAATGCATGGGAGAAAAAAAATTTCGGATACTGAGTGATTCTTCTTCTTCTTCAAAATTGGAAACGGAAGAGCTTGTGACAGCGGATATAAACAACGAAGATAGTGATAAAGAAAGCGTCATAATACATCGAAAGAAAAGATTACGAACAATGAGTGAATCTTCTTCTTCGGAAGCAAAAGAGCTTACTTTTACCGATATTTTCCCAACAAAATCATTTTCTAAAGCAACAAATGCCTTTTTTGAAATACCTGGACCTAGACACGTACCTTCTTCAGATGCGAAACCTATAGCCTATTTCAACTTCTTTTTTACTACATCACTGCTCGAAACTATCGCAAAAGAAACAAACAGGTATGCTTCCCAATTTTTGAATTCACGAATTTTATCGGAAAATTCTCGTGCAAAAAGGTGGACTCCAATAACAGTACAGGAAGTCAAAGCATTCATTGCTGTGTTACTGGAGATGGGTATAACAAGAAGACCAACAGTTGACAGTTATTGGAAAAAGGATTCTAGGCAGATACCATGGTTTGGGAAAATGTTTTCCAGAGATAGGTTCCTATTGATCTTGAAGCTTTTTCATTTGGTCGACAACAGACAATTAGCTGAACCAGGCCATCCAGAATATGACCCATGTGGCAGGTTTGATACTCTTGTCAAACATGCGAATTCTGTATTTCACCAGCACTATGTACCACACCAACAATTATCTATTGATGAGTCGTTAGTTGGTACTCACTGCCAGTCGTCAATAAAACAGTATCTCCCAAATAAGAAGCACCGGAAGTGGGGAATCAAATTTTGGATGTTGTGCGACTCCATTACAAAGTATTGCTTGGGATTTTTCTGCTACAAAGGCGCCAAAAATGCAGAAGATAAAGCTTTGATTAAAAAATATGGTCTTGGATTTACAGTAGTTCAAAAATTGTTATCAGGGGGAAATTATTTAAACAAAAGCTACCATTTGTTTACGGATAATTTTTACACAAGCTTACGTTTGGCCAAAGCACTATTGAGAAAAAATACATACATAACTGGAACTATACGACGAAATAGAAAAGAAGTTCCTCTAGAAGCTAAGAAAGTAAATGTAGGAGAAGCTAAATATTTTGCATGTGGAAATGTTTTGATGTGTTCTTTCAAGGACAAGAAATCGAAACCACATCCTGTGATACTAATTTCATCAAATTCAGATACCAAGAACGTGACCATCAAAAAGAGAGGAATTTTCGAATACGAAGAAGAAAAACCAAGCATGATCCACGACTACAATAAATTCATGGGAGGAGTGGACGAATCAGATAAAATGTTATATGTGTACTTGGATGAGAGAAGGACCCTCAAATATTGGAAAAAGGTTGCTTATAATATATTTGGAAGAATGGTATTGAACGCCTACATTTTATATACATCGAATAGTACAGAGAAAAATATTAGTAGGCTTCAGTTTACATCTCAAATAATTGAAGATATTGAAAAAGAATGGATAGTTTTCAGAAATAGCGAATTAACACAAACATCTCCTTCGAACAAAAAATTCGCCTTAGAAAAATTACCTGGACGAAATTTACGTCAATGTGTGGTCTGCAGTAGCAAGCAGAGTGGAATAAAGCGTTCCAACCTCATCTGCGCTCACTGTAAGAAATGGCTACATGGCCTTTGTGCAGGAAAACACAATTGTTGAACATTATCTTTTCATTATTTTTCTTTTACATTTTCTTTTACAAGAAGTACTATATATATTTGTTTATTTATTTTCTAAAGTTCTTTGCATTATTTATTTGTAAACACAGACAGAATTAATAAATTAACTGATAATTGTATGAGTGATTGTGTTTTATTTCGTAACATATATATATATATATATTTTAAATGCTCAAAAGATATCACCAGAAGACGACGTCAATAGTTTTATCATTGAAATCAATTAAATGTAGTTATTTCGAAAAAGAAATATCTGACGTGATTTTCGACGCATAAAACATTACGACGCTGATTTCATCATTTTTAAAATATATATATCTTTATTTTTGTGAAATAAGTTGGAAAAAAATAAGAATGGGCGGAGTCTCGATAAAATCTTATCAAATTACAAACCTCTTCACTACACTGAATTGCATATTTGGAGAACTATATTAAAATTGGATTTTTTTCACTGCTCTTAAATTTTCGTAAAACATTGTGTGTGAACAATTATTAATGTTAAAACACGTTTTTTGTTTTTATTCATCCTTTAATGATACTTAAATTGGTCTTTTACATACGCTACAGCAAGGCGTGGCTTTCATTAATTAGGTGAGTTTTTATAGATCATTAGAAAATTTCATATTTTATTTCTGTAGAAAGAGCTGTCGAGGGTAAATGATTTATCTATAAAATACACATTTATATATAACATTTCGATTGCTGCTTACTTAGATTTTTTTTTTTTTTTTTTTACTGCGCGGCGTAGTTTTCCAGCTGGCGTGAATGGGTTTCGAATTTTTTACAAAACTAAATATTCACACCGGAAAAACTTTTATTGACGTCGAAAACAGCGATAGCAGTTTAGGGAAAGGTTTCAGAAAGTGCTTCAGCATTCAAACGGTTAATGATCGTATTCTCGTAAAAATCTTAATCTGATCAGCAAATCTCACAAACGCGACCTTCGATTAAACGCATCATTACCCCTTTTTCAGCAGTGAAAGAAAATGTTGGTTTTAAGGCCGATCGACTACGCCTGGGTACTAGGTCTATAAGTGGAATTCCGTCCGTGTTGATCTTTCTAAAGGGTCCTAGTCCGTATTTACAAGAGTTTCGGAGAAAACCACGGAAAACTCTGAACGGCTAGGTCGAGGCGCTCGACCTGTGATCGAACCCGGCACTTCCCATCTACAAGCTTTGATGTCGGCCTTTGTAGGCTTTGTAGGCGCTCGGTCCTTGTAGGCTTGAAAGAATCTCTAAGTTGCTGGTGGAAGGAAATTCAAATTAGTTGACCGCATCTTTAAATATAGGAAATATTTTGCTGCATGAAATACTTGATCATTTTCCAATTCTTCTGAAGTAAGAATGGAGGGTGAATTATTTAATAAGAGTAGCAATGTAATGTAAATATATTGCAGATATTTTAGAAATAGTAGGTAAGTAAAAAAATAACGTTAAAAAGCGGATAGTAAACTAAAATTTTAAAATGGCCTTCATTTAACCAAATAATGAAACGATGGTATTAGAAGATGAGATATATATAGATACAATATATAATTTTCAAGATTGAGCATAAAGGATGATCAATGTTTTGAGATGATATTGTGAGAAATTAAAATAATCCAAGTTTAGAAGTAAATAATCTAAATTGTTTTAATGTTTTATAAACTAAAACTCAGATATATATTTACCCTAAAACATTTTTTAAGTATTAAACTATCCCATTTTTTAAACAAATGCGTTTCTTTTATAGATCTTTTATTACTGCCTTCTGCAGAACAGACACATAAAATGAAGATTTTAACTCTAAAATTTTCTTTTCAAGTAATATACAGTGTCGAAATTTACATCTTTTGAATGAAACGAGAAATTATCATAAAAAGAACGTATGAGACATTTTAAACAACAAAGTAGACTTAAAAATAAATTTGTAAAATTTAAAAATAAACTGACAAGAAAACATTCCATCAAAATAAAGTATTTAAGAAAAAACAAATTGTGTTTAAGAATAATTATAATTATACCCACGATAGATTTCAGAAATAACCCTTTTAAACTATCATAAAATACGAAATATTTACTTTCGTACTACATTATTTTCTGGTTTTCTTTCAGTAGTATGTTATTTTTTTTTCTTCAGAGGATATAAACGGATGTGGTATTCACACAATTTCTTTTTATCCTGCATTTGAATGTAATAAAGGCAGATTTCATATTAAAAGGGGAAATAAAAAGTACTCTATTTTGGGTTATATGCACTCTATTTTCTGTGGGATATGTGTTACGAAGGGTAAATTCAAGACACCCCTTTTAGCGCTAAATTTTTTAGCCTTTTTATCGCCCTAGGAAATTGAGAGCTGCGGTCACAAAGTTTGGTGTTTGGATTGTTTATATATATCCAGAAATTTGAGTAGATCTCAACTAAAAATTGTACAAAGGTATTGAAAACAGCCGTGTCTTCTGTAGGATATTTCGAAATACTTTTTTTTTTTTTTTTTTTTTTTTTTTTTGGGGGGGGGGGGGGGGGGGTCGTTACGAAAGAATAAATTTGGGACTCCCCTTTTAGTGCTAAATTTGTTTTCAGAATTACACGGGATCTGCGGTCACGAAATTCATGCGTAAATTGTTTATATATATCCAAAACTTACTTTAACGGGATTTTACGATATCCCCCCTTACACCAGCCCCGCGGTTGGAGGGGCAATAAACACCTGTAAAAAAACATTTTTCCGTTTAAATTCGCTTTAACCCGTTAACACCCGAATTAATTTTTCAAAGTATTACTAGCTGATTATTTTACTTCTAAATTAATATAGACAACTCACAGTAAAATAGATTAACTTAAAATATTCTTTTTTTTTTTTTTTTTTTTTTTTTAATTTAAAGCTTATCCTCATTTATTGACGTTTAGTGTTCTAGTGAGAAAACTTCGAGATAGAAGAACTTTGAGATAAGATTCATTTCCTATTATATGCTGACAAGGATCTCGAAAGTAAAGTATTATAATATATATTGATTTAAGTTAGTATACCTGCGCAAAAAGCAAATATATATGCGACAAATGAAAGATCACAAAAAGACTATTCAAATTATGAAATAATAATTAATAATGGGCGCATAAAACTTTCAGGGATCATTTAGAGTGACGCTATAAACTGTCACTAAAAAGCAGAAATCATTCTAAGAAACCACAAAAAATATACGTGCCATTTTATTAGCTACCCTCAAATGAGGACGCTGGGCGCAAACGGGTTAAATTATCTGAGAATTGCGAATTTTGGTGTGTGGATGTTGATTAAGTGTACGCATTAAGCACTTTGGTGAGATATTCTCAAAAACTTCGAAGTTACTTGCTGGAGAAAGGGAAGTAAGAAGCGGGTAATTTGCTGCCGAAGGCAACGTGTACCCGGACTCTCACTGCCGTTGCAAGCGGGGAAAAAACCTCTACCGAACACAGTGGGAATTTTAACTTGATGTATTAATAATGACATGGTATTTTGACAACACATTTAAGTAAAATGCCCAACGAAGCGTTCGAAGCCTGCTATTTTACACATAAGATATTAAGTTAATTTGATTTTCTTTAGTACAATCTATAGATATTAAACTGTACCTACAAGAAATTTTGTCCATCGACGTAAACTATTTGAATTTAAAAAGAAGTCCCAGTAAACGAATTATTTGTTTTTGATTTTAACAAAAAGTTTCCTTCTAAAATTTATTTTTGAGTTATGGTGATGATAGACACACATCAATTGCTAAAAATTCGATTTTCAAATTCAGGGAACATCAAAACGTGTAAATTTATCAAAATCTAAGATTCGAAAATTTTATCTGAAAACAATGCCTTCTTTTACCACTCATGGATAAGAGAAATTAAAATTATGAAAATGTTTTCTATTTCACCCAAAATTTTATAATTTCAACTTTTTTTTTTTATATTTTATATTTTATTATTTAATATATATTTTATATTTTATTATTTAATATATATTTTATATTTTATTATTTAATATATAAACTTTTATCTTAGTCTCCTAAAATAAGAAGGGCGGAATTTATTATTTTTATTATTATAGTTTAATTTATTTTAGCGGAAACTCTAAGTTTATTTTAAAAATAACTTCAATTTGGAATGTTTATTCTTTGAAAATTATACAAAAATTTAAACACAGTATCAAATATTAAAAATGTAATATTTTTATAGTTTTGAAATATAAGTTCTGAGGCATGTATTTCATATTAAAAGAAAAATATTTACATTTTATAATTTAAAGACTAAAATTTTCTATTACAGTTTTGTATATTTATTATCAATATAATTTATTTCAGTATCTCCAAAATATAATTTAAAAATATATTTACACTATCGCATGATTTTAACTATTAAAAATAAAACTTCTTTTTTTTTAACAGAGCAAATGCATGTGAAAAATCTTAACATTAAAATTTCTTGTCAAATGATAGTGTTTAAATTTATCGCTGTAAATAAAACGTTACATCAGCATAAATATCAGACATGAACTACTTCGGGAAATAAAAGAAGATGGTATGAAAAGAACTGATAAAAATCATATTTATTAAAATGGAGTACTGAAATGTACTTTTTAATCATACTTAAAAGAAAAAAAATCCTTGAAATATTTTAGAAACAGCTCTTGACATTACTGATTATATGCAAAGAAATATTAGTCTTCATTTATGCTTTTAATGTTAATGCGTCAAGAAATTAATAATTATTCACCCCCCCCCCCAACTCTCAAAAAATAAATAAAATAAAATAAATTCAATGTATAAATTTTACCGAAACAGTTAATAAATTTTCTACAAAGATAATTTTCTAATGTTTTTTTTTTTTCTTTGTTTAATGTAGTTCTAGAGATCAAAATGCCTCTTATATGGTGATTTACATGTATAAAAGAGTAAACTCACTGACTCAGTACAACCATGACAAGCCTTCAAAAGATAGTCAAAAATTATGATGTACGAATTGATTTTAGGACCATAACTTCCACTAAAACGAGGTTTTGCAACCTCCCCACTTTCTGTCTCCTGGATGCAGGAGGCATAAACGCGTTTGTGAGCATAACTTGGCTCCAAATTTCATCATGGTGCAGAAATTGCACATCGGGAGACTAAATTTGAGTATAAAAAACGAAAAGAGAAAAATATATGCGATGTTGAAATTTTTAACAGGAGAGTTGATTTTTTGAGGGACATTCTTTGCAAAATCCGAATTTTAGATTTCTATCAAAATTATACAAATTATGTTCAAAATAGCCATGAGTCTTCTCCAATAACACATTTGTTTTTTGTGTTTTTCGATTTTAGGGAGAAGTTATGAAAGCGCAAATTCGAGACACCGCCCCCACATTTTAGTACTAAATTTCTCATGGATAATCTATATACGAGCTGCGATCACGAACGTTGGTGTTTGAGCTGTTTGTGCGTATCTGGTGCGAATTGTAACGGGATTTTTTTTAATTTCTCCTCCTTTTCTTTTCCTTGAAGGTGGGGAAGGCAATAAACACGTTTCTAAAAGTGAGCTTTCTCCCAAATATCTCAGTAAGATTAATTTTTATCTGTGAATTGGTTATGTATATCCAACACGCACTGTAAAGGGATTTTGAGAAATAACCCCCCCTCCCACACACACACACATCCATTTTTCCGGTGCGAAGAGGAGGAAAAAAGTAATTTTTTAAGTGTAATTCTGCTCTAAAATATCTCGGGAAAGCGAATTTATTTTTACGTGTCGATTGGTTGTGCATACACAACACACACTACAAAAAGATTATGCAAAATTTCTTTCCGCCGTAGAAAGGGGGGGGGCATTTTCATGCGTATCTCGGCTCCAAATTATATTAGAAATGCGTTTTTTTATGTGCGAGTTCCTCATATGCATCTAACATGTAGTATAAGAGGTGCTTTGCGAAATTTACCCTCGTCCTCCTTTTGATGAAACGAAGTAAAACATCACATTTTCAAACATTTGTTTGATCTAAATTATCTCAGGATGGCAATTTTTTTTTTTTTTTTTTTTTTTTTTTTTTTTTTTTTTTTATTGCGTCGGACACTTATGTATTCCCAACACACATTAGAAAGTGATTTTGCAAAATTACCCCTTTTCTTGGGACGGACGAAACAGAAAACACGTTATCAACCTCAAACTGCTTCAAAATAGTGTGTTTTTGTATGCGAGTGTTGTGAGTGTATGCAGTATGCATTTCGATGAGATTTCGCAAAATTTTTAACTTTATCCTGGGGGAGGAGTAAAAAGCTATTAGTGCGCTCCAAAGGCAGCGAGACGGGGACTCCTCATGTTCCGGGTGGAAAACCAGTACCGGAGGCAGCGGGATCTTTAACAGATTTTTCCTTTATTTTTACGATTTTCAAAGCCCATTATGCCGTTAACGCGGGTTTCGGTAGTAGTTAACTAGAAGAAATTGTCACGTAAGAAAAAAAATCACGCTCTTTCGACACTGTAAAAAAGATGTCCTATTTGCTGCCAGAAATTTTCTGTAATTACAAAAAATACGTTCTAACAACGTAATTTTTTTTTTTTTCGTAAAGTACGTGCATTTTTTCAAATGACAGAGAATTTCTGGCAGTAAATAGGACATATTTTTGTTACAGTGCATGCGAATTTATCTCGCGAGAAAGAAGAACCCAGCAATTTCTACTTTTTCTCCTTAGTTACGGTTGCTAAGGAGGAACGCAGAGGCTTGGAATAATGGTTTAGTATGCTGATATTCATTATTTTAGTTTATTTTAGAATTCATTTCTCGTCGCCTAATCCTTGTTGAACGTTGTTTTTTCAAATAGACAAGCATCGAGTGCAGCCGGTTCTATAACCTTAATATTAAATACGTAGAAATTTTGTTAAGACTTACTTGTTATTTGTTTTAAATCATACGTGTGAATTACATTGTTTTATTATTGCAATTTGGAATTGGAGAAGAGGCATAAAGAACCCCGTTCCTGACGGTGGTCCCCCGACCGCACATTTTTTTTACTTTCTTTTTTCTTATACATTATCTACAAATAGATATTTGAACGTTTATTAAAACATCTAGATTTTTACCAATTACCTTGAAATTTTTCGAGTATAAAGAATGTTATACTTCATATTTTAACAAAAGAGAAAAGGAGTACAAATAAAAAATTAAACAAAAATCAAAATATTTTTATCACCCTGTAAAAACTGTCTTAAATTAGTTTGTGTTGTAATCAAATGTTACAACACAAACTTCTAATTTGTACAAATTTTTATGATGCTACATAATATATATTCATAGAGATATAACGACTTCTTTAAAAAATTAGAAAAATTTGTCGCTTTTTCATTTAAAAAACTTACGGTACCAGTACAAAGTCATTTTTAGGAAACTTGGCGTACTAGAAAAAAAATTCTTTTTTTTTTTTTACTCTCGTCAAATATTAAGGTTTTTTTTTTTTTTTTTTTATGACTTCAGATTGTCTATCAACCTGTCTGTCTCTCAGCACGTTTAGTTCTGGAAACATTTTACCGTTATTTAAAGTTGATAAATGTTATTAAAGTTCCCTTTTTAATGATCCCTATTGAAAATAGATAACAGGACCTGTTTTTGTACAATGATATAAAAAAGAATATACATCACACTGAATAAGATTCTATTACTATGTTTTTTATCGACTTTAAGAATTTTTGACAACTAAATACTTTTTTTTTGTTGTTGTAAAAAAAACATTTTTTATAAAGGATAGTTTTTTTTTTAATCCTAAAAGATTTATTATCAAATAATATAGTGTCTAAATTTACCGCTTAAAAAAACATCAAATTAGCATAAAACAATTAGAATAAGGTATTTGTATTTTAGAAACAAGATGCACTATTTAAGCAAACTTGTGATAATAAAGCTCTCGACAGAAAGCTCTTGAAGTCTCTGGTTATAGAAAAAAAAATTGTAAAAAAATTGTTTTTTGAAAGTTTTTTTTTTTTTTCCATTGTACATAGAAATTTAAATTTTTTTCTTCAAGATAAAGCAATAAAAAAGTTTATAATTTTACTTGAAATTTTTAATTTGCCATTTATGTAAAATTTTACATTTTTAATATTTAAAACTAATATCTTTTCATATATTTTCTTTTAACTTTTCGTCTTAAAATATTTCTTATTTTCTAGTTTTTGCTTTTAATGAATTTTCTTTCAATGGAATAGGAATTTATTATTGGCGAATCCGTTTTACAAATAATAATTTATACTTAGTATGGTATTATTTTACTTATTTTACAGCAACAAATTTAAACAGTATATATCGAATAAAATGGACAAATGTTTTCTTTACAAATTTTAGGATTAAAATGTTTCCTGGCGTATTTCTTTTTGCCATTTCTTTTCGGTTGTATTTCAAATTTTACGATTATATTAAGTTCATTAAAGTTTAACTATTATTACTCTCTCTCTCTCTCTCTCTCGCTCTCGCTCTCGCTCTCTCTCTCTCTCTCTCTCTCTCTCTCTCTCTCTCTGTGTGTGTGTGTGTGTGTGTGTGTGTGTGTGTGTGTGTGTTCCTGCCTTCACAAGCCTCTCCATCCATTCACATAATCGCTCTTTCGAAAAAGGAAAAAAATATTTAAACAATTTGGGAAACAAAATCGAAAATATCTATTTCCAGCAAATTTTATTAATTTTGTTCTTTAATGGCTATCAATTTTCCTACGAATATGATCACACCAGTGACCTACAGTTCCTCGTCTCTAATCCGAGAAGGGAGAAATGCCAGGTTCGAACCCATCTAGAGTATTTGAAAATATTTGTTTTGTTCTTGCGGAGTAAGCCACTGTTCTATTGGACTGTTTCGAAAAGTTACGCTGAATAAAGTGTATTCATCGACTGGAACCTGCCTGTTTCTTTACGAACTGCTTTTTTTAAGCAAAAAAAGTCAAATTCCGTAATAACATAAACAGAAAAATGTAAATATGATTTTACATTCAAGGATTAAAATTCTTCTCGCAATTTCTCTAATTTAAAACTTTTTCTTCGTGTAATTTTGAAATTGAGATGTAGTAAGTTAGATTACACTTTAAGAGTATTTAGTCAAAATTGTAAATTGTAATTAAAATTTAAAATCTTTGTTTAAATTTTAATATGACATCGTTAATCGTAAAAGCATTAAATAATAAACATTGTTCCCACTTGATTCGCATTGATATTATAGTTATATAATAACGTATTACTATATAAGAAGTTTATTATTTTTCCGCAATTATATTTTTCCAGCACTTAACCTTGAATTTAAATTCTAAATTTAGTTATTCCGAGGTCAAGCATAATTTAAAGTACAAATTACACAAGACTTGTATTTATTTAAAATGATTTCGAAATGATTTAAAATACAAATAAAAAATGTAATTTAATAAACTTTTAAAATTAGAAACTATAAAATAGTACATAAAATATCACCTTGAAATAAATATAAATTTTTGCGAGTTAATACTTACAGAAAACTATTTACCAGTAAGTAAAGGTACAATAACAAAATTCAATCGAAAATTCATAGATTTTGAGAAATGTCCTTTACCGCCATCTATATTTTAATATAAGTACTAAATCTCCAATTCTTTTTCTGAATTGTCCCTTTTCAAATGAAGTGTTTAATTTATGTTTCATATTAAAAAAAAAAAAAAGTATAAAATCACTTTTAAAACACGTATATAATTTTTTTTTATTAAAATCAAACACAAAGCTTTTCGCTATTATTAAAATAGCATTATGTTTCATACTTATTAACTAAGAAATTTGACTCCATTTTATTAATATCGTAAAAAAGAATCAAATACATGAAATAAAATTAATGAAACATTATTTTTTTTTCAAACAAAATATTACTCTTTATAAAAAGCATCATAAAAAAGAAAAATATATCCTTTTTTTTTTTTTTTTTTTTTTTTTAATATAAAAAAGTATTGGCTTCATATAAATTTGACTTCCTGTTTTCGATGTATTTAAAGAGTTTTGAGACGTCTAGAACACTATTTAACCCTTTAACGCGCGGTGGTATAAGTGTGAAACCACCTCCCAGCTGCAAAAACTCATCCCAGAAATTTTTTAGCAAAAATTTACGTTTATAACGTAACAGAAAAGGCTGGTTTTTTTAAACTTAAAATTTAAAATTTCTTTTAATTTAATTTTGTTCGTGAATTCCGGTGGCAGTATAATTTAAATGATCCGAATTACCTTGCGCCGCAAAGGGTTAACCTTTTTTGGAAAATATCCGTCTGTGTGACAAAACTTTCGTGGTAAGTTCTGAAGAGAGTATCATGCAAATTGATAAAAGTTGCGCCTTTACATATATTAGTAGGGAAGAAGGGGGTTAGTGTGGACAATTTGTGTGGCAAAAAAATGTACTAAATATTTTTAACACATAAAGTATATTTTAACAGGAATTTGTACTTTTAACTTCAATTTGATTGATATATTTAATTATTTGGCAATACAGGTTTTAAGTATTTTTTTAAAAAATGGCTGTTTTTGTTCACACTAGCCCCACCACATGGGGCTAGTGTGGACAAACTAGAGTACTGATCTAGACTATATAATACGACTCTTAAAAGTGTATGTAAAACCATAATAAAATTAATTTGAACCTTAACAGCACCAGGGGTCGATCCAGGTTTTAAATTTTAGGTCCCCTTTTTTGTGAAAAATAAAGTATTTTTGTGAAATTTTTATTTTTGTGAAAAAATGACAAAATTATTCACCAAAATTATTACAGCACCACCTACTATCCAAGAATTTTACATCTCCGAAGCAATTAATATAATTAAATACAAAAATACAATAAATTCTAAAGATGCTGCAAATTTGCCAATAATTTGGCACAATATTATAAAATAGCTAATAGTTTATTTCTGCTAGTTCATTATGGTTTTTCTCCTACTAATAGCCTCGTGTGATTTTTCAATAGTTCCAGCTTCTCTTACTTTTCTTAGCTCCTTGATCCAACCTGCACCGGACTTCAAATTGACTTTGCTGCTAAGACTTAACTGTTGACTGTGAAAGGAAAAATATTTAAAAATTGCTCATTGGAAACGAGTAATAAAAATCTCTGACGATGCTTTGGTGTTTCAAAGCAAAAAGCTCCAGATAATATTTTTAAAATTTTCTAAATAAAATTTAAATTAAACACGGGTCATTTGTTGTTTATTTTAAAAACATTTTAAAAACACGTAAAATTAACTTTTTTTTTTTGAGATAATTTATACAGTTATATAGTTTATACAGTTATTAAACTAATTAATACACTGTTATAATTTTAGTTAATATCCTTATCAAAATTGGTCAAATTTTCAAAGAGGGGTGCAAAGAAAATATTCTTGTAAAAAAAAAAAAAAAAAAAAAATAATAATAATAATAATAATAATAATAATAATTTTTAATAAATCAACTGAACGTACATTGGTTTCCAATGGGTATGAAATTCACATATTAGAAAACCAAACAACTTTAGTTGTTATAAAAAGATGCTGCACTTAATTAGTTCGCAAATACTATATTGAGAAATTGTCAGCAATATCATTTCTGATTGATTATGCTTGATAAAGAAAATTAAATTACATGGATTATGCTAGTGTAAAACACTTGTTCTAAAAATGAAATAAAATATTTTGAATATCTTGCGTAATGTCTCCAAGAATTTATCGGGTTCGATCCGAGGTCAGACGGTATTTCCATGGTTTTCTGTGAAACTCGCATAAATACGATCTAGGATCCCTTGAAAAATCCCACGGAAGGCACACTGCCCAGGCCTAAGGCCCTCGTATATTCAGTCGACCTTAATTCTAATACCAACAGCATTATGTCTCTTATTTAAGAAAGCAGTGTCCCTGTATAATACAATCCAAGCAAGAGTATTAAAAAAAAAAAAAAAAAAAAACTTAAACGGAATTATTGAAATTTAAACAAGTTACGAACTTACACATGAGAACCATGGTGTAGTTATGTAATGTTACAAGGCATATAACTAAATGCAACAAGCGCGAAAAAAAAAAAAAAAAAAAAAAAAAAAAATTCAACAATTTTATACTATAACCAGAGTTTACGCACTATATTATACTGTGTGCTCGAAAACACTTAAACTAATCTCTGATTTTCTAAATATTAATTTCATACTATACGTTACAAAATTATTTTTAACCCTTTGTTACATCGTGTCCATTGTAGTGGACAAAAGTTTAAAACTTTTTCCTTTCACGCAAATGGTTTTTCTGATTTGGTTTCAATGTTTATTCTTTCTGCATGATTTAAGCTTTCAACTGTTGCTCATAGATAGCAGCATAATATAAAATTACAGATTGCATTGCTAGTTTAAAAATTTGAAAATAGCGTAAACCTCTACTTCCAAGTTAGTATGATTTCTTATTCTAAACATTGTATACCAGTGCTAAACCTTTTTTTATTTTGACATTTTGCATTTTGAAATAATAATTGTAGGCAGTTTAGAATATGTTTGAATAGAACACTTATTTTCAGATGCTATTTTTCATGAAAATTGATTTTTTTTTTTTTTTTTGTCAACTACAATGGACGTTATGGACATAGGCTAATGTAGGACTGTTTTCGTTTGTCCATTGTATTTGTACTAAAGGGTATTATTTCATCTTGTAGATGTTACCGTGATAAATTCTTGGCTTCTTTACAAAGCTGTCATACCACAATGTTCTATGCAACTAGAATTTTTAAAGATGTCCATTGCCAGAGGACTAATACAAGCAGTATCAAGAGTAATTAATGAACAAGATACAGAAAGACTTACGTAAACAAGGACCAATGTCAGTGTAAAAACCAACAAAAAAAAAAAAAAAAAAAAAAAAAAAAAAAAAAAAAAGGCAGTCAAAGCAAACTCTGTTGTCTACGATAGAGTGGATCATTTTGCTAGACAAATATCAAGTAGTGCTCAAAGATGTAAGATGGAGTTATGCTCAAGAAAATCTACATATTCATGCGTAAAATGCAAAAGTTCATTTGTCTATCGATGAAAAAAGTGACTGCTTTTATTATTTTCATCACCACCTCTACTTTAGATATCCAGTTTCTATATGCATACTATCCACTACAGTGGACAAACTGTAACTTTTTTAAAAAACAAAATTTTGATGAAACAATTTTTTCTGATTTCTGGGGCAATTTTAAATAGGAAAAACAGAACAATATCCTTTAAAGTTTCTCAGGTGATTAGTATGCAACAAAAGGTTAAAAAGTTTTTATATATTACTCAATTTCATTAATTACAAATTTTAATTTTTTGTTCCCCGAAAAGAAAATTCGAATGAGTAAAATATGCCCAAAAAACTAACACAAGATCAACAAAATTTCAGCAACCGAAATATTTATAATAAAGTTAAATGACAGTGGAGGTGTGGGGGAGGGGGGTGAAAAGTTCACTTAAACGTCTTTCCAATGTCTCAACACAGGTTCTCCAATTATAACAAAATCGCATTTTTGGGATCCTCCACTACTTGGACAGCATCCAGGCTAGAGCAGCCAAAATCATCTGCGGTGCAGTTTCCTCTACAAACAATGAAAAAGTGATACGAGAATGTGGCTTAGCATCACTCAATAACAGAAGGAAGTACCAAACCATAAACTTTACTAACAAAATACGAAGTCGTGACTCAGACCACATCTCACGAAGAACCTTTGAAAATTGGTCCAAGAAAACCAGACTTAAAAGATCGTCCACTCTACAATTTGATTCCGATATAAGACGAGAGATCGGTCTCGAGCACAGCACCCTTGATTTCCTGGAAGAGCCTGCATTCTCCAAGTGCTTACCCCAAAATACCACTATCAACACCAATCTTGTTGTTCCATGCTCCAAAAAGGAATTAACATCAGTTATCTTTGAAAAGGGTATGCAGACAATCAATGCAATGTCGGAAAATAACCTTGTCCATGAATATACTGATGGCTCAGCTGACGAAACTTTTCAAAAAGGCGGTGCGGGTGTACACTTTGTACTACCCAACGGCAGAACTATGAACCATTCACTGGGCACTGGTTCCATTGCCTCACATTTCACCAGTGAACTTAAAGCAATATACAATGCATTGCATGAATACATCTCACTCAACAACACTGACAAAGCTAACGGGCTAGTCATCTTTTGTGACTCCAAAGCTGCTTTAGAAGCATTAAATAAAGGTCAATCAAGGCTAACCCACAATATCCAACACCAATTAGAAGAAATTGACAAACTACACAAGATATGTATTTTACAGTGGATCCCCGCGCATGTCGGCATCCCTGGAAACGAAGAGGCAGATCAACTTGCCAAGAAAGGGAGAAATCTCAATAATGAAAATATCGCCAAGGTCACTCTTGACGATGTTAATGCGATGGCAAGGTTCCGTTTGAGAGAAAACACCATTAAAAAAGACTCGCAGATTTGTGAAATAAACGCTAACAGAGACCTTACCAAAACTATCACCCGCCTTAGAACTGGTCATTATCGAGGTATGAAGATCCTGAGAGATGGCAATAGAACCTACCGTCTCTGCAGCAACTGTGATGATGTTCCACTAACACCAAAACATATTTTTGACTGCCCAGCCATTTTAAGATCCCTGGCTCAGCTTGGGGAATTCTCCCCCTTTGACATCGAGAGTCTGTACTCCGATAACATCAAGGAGTTGGCCGGCTGTGTTTTGCACGCTCATGGTTTTCTATAGTTCTCCCCATGGACACGACACCAACCACAAACCAACCAACCATTTTTGGGATCATACTTATATTACAAGTCAAAACAGTGATAACGTATGAAAGAATAAACATCTTTACAATTCAATTTAAGACTAATCTGTCGACAACTTTTCCACAAATAGATATCTTTTCTTAGAAAGATATATATATATATATTAATTATTACAAATATTTGACGATTTTTTTGCTTATAACAATGTATTTACATAAATTTTTACATACTATGTATAGTATTTGTTTTATTGCGGAATTTTCGCAATTATTTAGGCAGTGTTTTTTTCCCCTGATATTTAAAACAAATTTCTATAAAACTGTACAAAATTTACGTAAAAACTGGCAAAACTTAAGAAAAATATTATTCTGAAACATGGCATTCACAGGTGTAATATTCCGTGAGATATGAGCATTTGCTGCTATTATTATTATTTTTTTCTTTTACTTCCTATGCGCCAAAGATAGGATTTTTCTATTACATGGGTTAAAAGCTATATATATTGGGAAACTTATAGCGAAAGTTCTTAAATCTATGTAAAATATATAACACAGGAAAACTCGTGGCATATAAATCTATGGTGTAATTGCAGTAACTGAATTTCTATCTAAAATACCCTCTAACTCTTAGAAATTTCAAATTCAAAAGTTTAAATCTCATTTCTTTAAAGGAAATAGTCCTATACGCCAAATAGAAAGATATTGGATTTTCTGTTTCGCCTCTCGAATTAGTTAATATTTGCAATGAATAAGGTATTTACAGATTTGCATTGTGTAATGACGAAATTTAAATTTAATCAATAAAGTAATACGGAGTTAAATATACACATTAATTCCACATATCAATGATACAATCCATTAATTAAAATACTTTTTTAAATAAATTTATTACTTGAACATAAATTATTCATTCAAAACATAAAAATATACAAATAATTCCATTTATTAACTAATTTACTTCAGCGCGTCAATTAAATTCTTTTATAAATACAAAATTAAAAAAATTAAAAGAATCGAAACATCAAAATATAGTTTTGTATAAACGAAAAATATTTGTAAAGCAGGTAATAGTATTTAAAAAAAAAAAAAAAAAAAATTAAAAAAACTAAATTGAAGTTTTCTCAACAAATTCAGAGAAATTTTGATTTCTTTTCTTATTTAGTAATATACTTCGTGTCTTTAAAGGTAAATAACACAAGTAATATGTTTTTCTTAAATTTCTGTTATTAAAAACAATATAAAAAAATAAGAAAACAAATGAGCTTTCTTTTTTTTTTCTTTTTTAATATAATTCTGAATATTTTAAAACTATGAGCTATGTAAGAGAAATGAAGTGAGGGAAAATTCGCCATAATATTAATCAATATAAGATTCTGTGATAATTGAATTTATATATCAAACGTCTTCTTGAATTTTAACTCTTAGAATGTTCGGGGATTAAATTTAATACTTCATTTTCTTAAAGAGAGAAGTATCACTAGATCATTATTGGATTTATATTCTCGAGGATTTATATTATCTCTCTCATAATTTCAAAAATGAATAAGATGATGATTTTAAGTTGCATTACTAATGTCTGGGATTGGTATACTATAATTAAATAAAATATATGTAAATTAAATGTACATTCGTATTAATTCATCAAAGCTACTTTAAAAATTTAAAGTTGTTCCAGCCATTCTTTTTACAATAAATTCCATTAGAAAAATGTTTTATATCGGCATGCGATATTCATCTGATAACATGAAAAATAGTAAGCAAATTTTAAAAGGTAATCATTGCACTAATCACAATTGCGGAAACGTAAGTAACTACATGTATGGGGAAAAAAAGTGACGACATCAAATAATGAAGGAATTGGCCATCCGAACATCAAAAAAGAGCAAAAGGGAAGTGCTGGGGAGATCATTAACTATATTAGGTCTTTCTTTTTCACATGATATGGTACACGAAACTTGTCACTATACAATGTTGAAATTTTGTGTATCATGTACTTAGCGTATGAGAATATAAAGTGTAGACTTCCTGTTGATATCTGTTCTTGAGTTACGCGGATAAGGAATACATACCAACCGTTAAAAACAAGATATTTTAGTTCAGGAATCCTCAAAACGTGTAAATATAGTAAAATAAAAATTTGACAAATTTAACCTCAAAATGTTATTTTTTTAACTGAAAAAGTAAAGTAAAGGTAAAAAATCGACTGTAGTTGAAAATACATATTTTACTGTTTTTCCATTAACAGAAATACATAATTTAATCAGCAAAAAACTAATGTATTCACGTTTGTTTATCACTGACATAAAAAAATTAATACGAGTTCAAACTCTTTCATTTTCGTAAAATAGATTTAAGATGACAATTTCTTTAGAAATAGCATCGATCAAACAAAAGGTAAAAAAAAATATATATAAATTATTTTGTGCTTGTAATGCAATTTCTTTTGTCAAACTGATATGTCTGGGAACGCATTTAAAGTAATTCGAAAGGAAAAGGAAATTGAACAAATTTAGCTGCCTGAATTGAACATTTATTATTGTTATTGTTTTATAAATCACATTCTGCTTTCTTATCTTGTATTTCTCAGAGTAAGGATGATCCGTTTTCAATTTATACAAAAGAATTTCCGATTCGATTCCAATAACCATCAGATAAAAGAGGGGGAGTTGAAATTGAAAAGGATGATTTTATCGATTTTTGAATGTATTTCTAACATTCTTTCCATTATCATGCTTCATTTATTTTTCAAGAATATACACTGATATCGTTTTTAAACATCAGCATTTGTGTATTAAAAACAGTTTCTAACATACGGATACGTTTAAATACGTGTATATTCACTGTTAAATGTTTGGTGTTAAAATCAGCGAAAATTCAACGAAGAAAAATCCTCCAGTCGTAACATGTTGAAGTATTCTGAAATTTACATGGGTTTCGAAAATTTAAAAAAGGAAAAGAAAATAGCACATTTTCTTTAATATTTTTCAATGTAATTTTTTTCTCTCAAAATTTTGAGGATATGAAAGCGCAATATTTAAGCAATCTACATAAATAAAACAAAGAGTTTGTCGGCAGAACACATCCGGGCGGACCACTCCTTTTTTTTTTATTGGTCTAGATTTAACTACTTTGGTGACAAAAGTCGGCCTCCCCCCCCCCCCCTTTTTTTAAATAAAAACTGATGAAAAATGATTTTAAATACTCTGCATAGATATTATACTTTTTTAAAACAGCTCTAAAAACTTTTTTTTTTTTTTGAGGACACTACATACATCAAGTTATTAGATTTAAACATATTAAGTTTCAAAGTTTCACATTGCAATATCATTCGATTGCTTTTATCTTTAAAATAAGTCTAATATTAAACAAAAGACAGTTTTATATTAAAGAATAATGAATAACTTAAAAATCATCAGTTTTGAAGTTATAAAAGCTGCAATTTTTAAATTGCAGCGTACTTATTTCCCCATACATAATCCATTAATTTTGTAAACAATTGTTGATTCATATTTGAGAATCATTCACATAAGACTATAGAGCATTGTTGCAAAACGAGTGTGAAACGGATGAAATATTTTATTTAATTTAATTTGTAATATGTTATTTTGACTTTTTGACTTTAAAAGAAGTTTTTAATTATGTTACAAAACCCAAAATGTGATAAAGAAAATAGTGATTATATTCTTTTGTAAATTCATTTAAATTTAGTGACCAGTGAAGCGAGCGTAGCCTGTAGTAATTAATAAAATTTTCGTTAGAATTTTTAAGTAAATTTCAGTTGGTTGGACCTGGTTTACATAGACCCTTTACAAAAAAAAAAAAGCGCTGGACAAAATTTCTCAGAAACTAATGCACCGATCTTATCGAAAGTTCACACACTTCTACTAAATAGAATTGACTATTGCTTGAAATATTTTTTTTTTCTTTAGGATGGGAGGTTGTGTTTTACTAAAACTATTCCATTTATTTCTCATATATCTATATTTCTTGATGCGAGAGGGGGAAAATGGAAATATTTTAATTGGTCTAAACATACAAAAAAGCGTAAAAAAATAAGTAGATAAATTTAAAATCAATTACTTTTACCTTAAAATATTAATCCAGGTTTAATTTTCCCCAAATTCTTATGTACTTACTGTCATTCACTACGGTATGTTTGTGAATCTCAATTAAATAAAAAATGCTCCTCTATTTTATAGTAAATACAAGTTTTTCATTTGTCTCTCCGTGACTCAGTTGGTAAGAGCGCCATGTTAGTAATTCGGTGGTCCCGAGTTCGATACCCTGAAGGTTCGGTGTGTTAATTTTTGCAGGCAATTAGTAGAAAAAATGTCAATTGATAAAAGAAAATTTATCGTTGACTACACTGTATTCTAAGAATTTTTGAAGAGTTTTTTTAAAAAGCCTTTTACTTACATCCCTTTTTAGAAGCAAAAAAGAGTTTTTTGTGGACTACAAGCGCCCTCTATTGGGCGGAATATTCATTAAAATGTCAAAGAAACAATTAACAATACAAAATAAAAATGATTAGGAAAAACACACAAACATTAACAAAATAACTAAAATATTAAGTTATAATATAAAAAAAAAATAAAATAAAACAATAATAAAAAAGTGGCTCAAACGAATAATTGCAGATATTGGCCCTTAATCAGAAAATGAAATCACAAAACTTATAGGCAATCGTGTGGTGCTGCCATCTGTTGTGAATTTTAAGAAATAATTTCTCTTTTATTAACACAGTTCAAATTTCCCCAATTTTGGTTAATAAACAAAAATGTTACATTTTTGCAAATTAAATTTTATTCTAACTTTGAAAACATTTATATGATACGCTATAATAAGAATTTGGGTTTAAAAGTTTTTTTAAATAGATTATTTACTATGCATATGGAATACACAATTAAATGTACGTTGTGCTTGGTTCGCAATATTCATTTTAAACCTGTGTTACTATTCCGTTTGTCGAAAGTTACAGTTACAGGGAAAAGGGATACAATACAAGGGCAAAACAAGATTTAATGTTGAATATAGACTTGGAAAGAGATTTTATGTTAAATCATTATTTTTCACTTTCTTTATATTCTGTAGTAATACTGCATCAGGAAATAGAAATGTCCATAGAATAAAACAAGTTCTGGCAATTCTGAAAAATAAATACCAAAGAATGTGAAATCTATATAAAATTTCCAAGTTCTTTTTAAATAGTCCTTTAACTGTGAATAAGAGAAACAAAATCGAAAGAAAATTATCATTTTAAAATTATTGCACCAGTTAAGCTTAAATACTTGTTTACAAATTATGATAAATTGAATTTTATAAATTATTTTCAAAATCGTCAACCATTTAATTAATATTTTTCTAAAGTGCTTATCTTAGTACTGAACAAATTTCTCCTAAAAATCGTTCTGAAAACCCTTACTACTTCATAATTAACAATGCAATATTTTAAATCAGTATATGAAATTACTATTGACACTAAAGCTATTTGAAATCCAGGGAACTTAAATATTCTAGAAAATTTCACTTCAAACTTAATGATCCCTGATTTCAAATAAGTTACGGTTCGTTTCGGTGCTATCACTTATTGAAATATTCATTAACAACGTCTCTTTATTTCAGAATCAAAATGAAATTTGTAGGAATTCCATATTAACAAACTTCATGAAAGTTCACTGATTTTTAATACGTTTTCCCACTGAAAATGTTAAATGTATATACCTTAGAAATGGAATTACTTATCAATTCTCTTCAGTAACTTTCTCATTTTATTTTGTAAATTAAAAAGAAATATTTCTGACACAGAATTTTTTTTTTTTTTTTTAATTACTTGAGTTAGCAACATGTTTATATGAATGAAGCGACACATGTGAAATTGAATACAGTTTCTCTATTTTCTTCAAAGAGACATCTTGAAAAAAAAATATTGATCTATACACTGTAAAAAAATAACTATTACCAGCTGCAAGAAACTCTCTGTGATTGGATAAAATAATTATTTTCTCCAATCACAGAGAGTTTCTTGCAGCTGGTAATAGTTATTTTTTTACAGTGTAGGTGAAGTCATCAAGTTTATTAAAATCAATTTCGATTAATTTACAGTTCATTCATTAAAATCTGTATAACATGTAGTCCGTGTATTTATTTAATTAGAAATATATTAAACCAGGTAATTTAAACCTTTAAAAATGTACGTTTAATGATACCTTTACTATCAGACGTAAAAATGAGTGATATCAACATATATTGTGAACTTAAAAAAGCAGACAGTATACTATTAACAAATAAATTTTTCAGTAGGTGAACTATAATGTACTTAAAAGGCGAACGCTTTGATGATTTCAGGGATTTATTTATTTTTTTAAGACTTCATTCTTCTACGGGGAAAAAATAAATAAAAATGTGAATATGAAATTTGTATTTCAATATGAATACAGTTTGTATTCTTTAATAATTCTCTAACTTCAATACACACGAAAACTCATAAAATATTAACTCGCTGTAAGCGAATATTACGCAATACATAAAATTTATTTACAAATGTATTCTATGAATTCATTGATACTGTAAATAGAACATTTTAAGCCGACCAAATGCATAAGAAAAGGTAAAAAATAAAATAATATTGTCACGATATTTTTCACGATATTTAACCCTTTAATTACGGCTATCGTGAATAAGCGATTTAGCAGATCTGTCTTGCATTCCGGAGGTCATCAATAGACGATTTGCGCTATTTAACATTTTAATGTCAAATTATTATCCTAATTTAAACCTCTAGCCCCGTCTTTTGACGACGTTCTAAAATATATTATTTCATAGCGTGACGCTTCATGGTGTTATAAAATATTTATAGAATATAGAGCTGGAAGGTGTGCTACTGACGCTACATTTACGATGAAATTACGAAAAAAGTAAAATTTGTAGACGTTGTAAATTATCTTGCCACACTTTTCCCATTCAAAAATTAATGAAAGTCCACTTTTTGCGTTTCGCGTTCCTAGTTGTGTATATCTATAGTTCTACTCGTAGTTAAAGGGCCAATATCTTTCTATATCCTTTTTGAAAAGTTAGAAATGTTTATTCTCGCATAAGGAGCAGAAATAGAATTCGATTATTCCACTAACTGTTTGAATATTAAAAAAAATAAGAATAATAATCAGGGAATGTTAAAAGTTAAAATCGGCTAAATTACAACAACATAGATACTTGCAGAAAAATGTAATATTTTAATGTGCTGTTGCTTTCATGCTGTAATAGACAATGGGTAGTAATAAATTATTTCGAATCGAAACAGTAGTCGCATGCTTTTGCTATGTATTACGTTAATTTTTTTTTTTTTTAAACAAGCAATGCCATTGTCAGCGTAAAAACTAGTAGATATAAAATCTAACAAAATGAAATCAAAATTCTGTGAAAGGACGTGATATGCTTTAAATAAGTATGATAGACATGCAATTGGCTAAGTGCTAGGACTTTTGGAACTTTCCAGAAACTTTTCTAGAAATTCAATCTGAAAATAAAATAACAAGAATTGTAACAAACTTACTCTTAATCTAATAACTACTAATCGCTTTCTAGCAAAATTTTTCATATAACACGTTGAATTATCGTATTAAGAAATACAGTATTTTTTTGTTACTAATATTAATCCATAATAAACGAAAATATTTAGACATCATTCTGGCTGAAAATCCTTCATCCTTCTTCTGTAATCACTAGATTTTTGACAGCAAATTTTCCCAAGCTGATCAATCATCCACGGACTCAATAAAACCCTTTATGGCATGCATACAAGAGTCAAGATGGGGTAGAGGGTTTTATCTGCTAAATTTTACTGATATCTAGATTTACCGATCGTATCGATGATTTTTCTTTTATACAGAGATAATACATTAAGTTGTTTGATTATTACAGGACATAGATTAATTCATAAAAATTATTTAAGGATTATTTTTAAAATTATGATATGGATTGTTTTTATGTAGTACTTTTGAAAAGTGATATGAAAAAGAAAAAATATATATATTATGTAATTTATGCTTATGTTATGTCGGCGCATTATTTTTTAATTTTTTTGAAAAATTATGATTTATTAATTTAAAGCACTTTTTTCTACATTGGATTAAAAACAATTCAACGAACTAATTTAAAACTCTTCGAGTAACATTTCTTTAATAAATATCAAATTTTTCTAAGCTAGCTGTTAAATTAACTGTTTTAAATGGTAAAATGATATCGCATAAAAAGAAAAATAATCAATAACTTTTTTTTTCTGGTACACAAAAATATTAATATAGAAATTTATAACCTTTATTGTGGAAGATATTAGGTTTAGGCCCGACCAGATAAGTTTTTATTTTTTTATTTATTTATTTACTTTGCAATACTTGGCCCAACTCAGACAAAACCCCATAAAATCAGGAACAAACACAAAGATTAAATACATTTTGAATAAATTTCAATACAATTTTTTTAGGAGCTATGCTTTTTAACTTTTATGCTGATCTAAAATGTATTACACCTGTCAAAACTCTTTATTTTATTCATTTTTATTTATTTCTTGCTTTTGAAAAATTAAAATTTTTCAAAACTAATTAATTACTATTTCAGATGTTTCATTTATAAGAAACAGTACTAACTAAAAATAATTGTTTTAATTCGATAACCAATGTCTTAATTCTTAATTAAAAAATAATAATAAAAATCTCAAATCGAATACAAACAAGGCTGATTAGATACATTCGTACATTGTGACAATTTTAACATGAACTAAAACTTTAGTGGCAACCTAAAATATTAGAAAAATAAATCTATGTTTTAAATATACTTTTTCTGTAAAATTCCATAGTTGCTTTCGAGGAAATATATACGTCTGAAATTAAAAAAATTTGAAATTAACTAATTGGTTATACCCAAGTATTTCTTTGCAAAATTTTAATTAGAAATGTAAAAATATTTCTAACATGTGTTTTAAGAAAGCCATTTTTACTTTTGTAAGAAATATTTTGAAAAAGGAAATCTGTGACAAATATAAATAATTTTATATAATTTCGAAGTATGTTTGAGATCTTGATTGTAAAAGACAAGTAATTTTTCAGAAACCACTACCAAAGGCTAAAAAATAAAATTATAAATATAACACAAGTTAAATTGTAAGCAGCATATTAATACTGTAAAAATGTTTTTCGTCCTTTGTGAGGCTATATTCATTGTAATTAATAAGTAAACTAGCTATGGTATTCTTCGACGAAATCTTAAGCCATTTTAAAAAAATGAAATAATTTGTCTTCTATATATTGTTTTAACCCTTAAATGTACACTGCAAAAAATGCACGTGCTAGATTACATCACAATGTGCGGGTAAAAAAACCGCCAGAACATTGTGCGGTAAATTTCAAGTGTGTTGTAAATAAATGCGTTCTTGAATTTTCAAAGAGAGTGTTGTAATTTTACAGCACTTTTTTTCCACCATCCATTAAAAAAAAAAAAAAAAAAAAAAAAAAAGAAAAAAAAAAGTTTTCTTTTATTTTAAGCTGTATGTGTTTTAATTTTTGTTTCTTTTTGAAGTTACATTTGTTTTTATTTATTTTTTATTCTGTCAATATAAGTTTGAAGATGTTTAGCATTTTTAATATGAAATATAATATCTTTTAATAAATTTCAATTAATTCTGTTTTATAAATGAATATTAGAAGTGTAATACAGTAACGATTTCTTTTCAAAATAAAAATATTTAACCATTAAAAAAAAAAAAAAAAATGTTTTATTAACAACTTATATTTATTTTCAATACGCGAAAGAAATATTGAATTAGTCAAATCAGAAGCATTATTTAATAAGTACTTCAAATAATTTAAACTGCTTTAATATTGTTTAGAACGTATGAAAATTAAAATGACACACAATTTTAGCAAATATATTAATTTATTTTACAAAATGAACAAGTTAAAAGAAAACGAAATTATCTGAAAAAGCAAATAAAATTTAAAAAATAAAAATATAATATGGTACATTGCAATTAAAAAAAAAAAAAAAAAAAAAAATGTTGCCATTTGAAATTTTGTCACTGTAAGCTAGAGTTTAAGTTTTTTTTTTTTTCATTCGTGAGCGCATACTCAAAAATACCTTGCATCGAACTTTTATATCGGTATAGATTTAAAAAAATAAAATAAATAAAAATCACCCTGTATATGTAATAAAAGCTAAATTAACCTTCAAAATTATTTCTCATGAAATGTTAAAGCAACTTATACGATATGAATGTAAACATATTCATAAGGCAACAATAGGCAAGATTTTGTATTTATTCAGTGGAAGGTTACAACATTTCTATAATATTTAGATAAAACAAAGCGTAATAAGGTTTTTGGACAGACTCTAACATATCAGTGTCTTTTTATTTATCTCTATTCAGCTAGGTTGCAACATGGAATGTTAGTTCTATTTTTCTCCTTCGATAATGTGTTTCATCCGAATAAATTTGCTCTTGTTTCTTTGTTTCCCATAAGATTATTTGTCTTGGCTATTTATGAGTTCAGATAATAGAAATATATTAAAACATTTACATTGTCATAATTTTATATATTTTCTTTTTCCGTTCCTAATTATTAGAGGTAAGCTTATCAATGATGGTGGATTAAAAAAACTCATAGCAATTAGAAGAAATAAAAATATCTATGTCTTGTAAAATGTCTTGTAGTATCATATACAAGCAATAAAAATATTATAGAAATTATCGAATTATTTCAAACATGCAAGTAAAGTGTCATTATTAACCTCATGCCTAGTTATTCCGAAAGATTCGGCAAGTGAAAATTGGTCAAAAATAATTATCACGAGTTAACTCGTGATATGGGGTTCATTTTATGAACTTTATTCATTTATTCCTAATAAATCTACGATGTATTTCGCGGCTATGTTTCATACAGCTTGTTATCACATTTTGAGCGATGTGACATGAAATTACGTCATTTATAAATTTGTAACTCAGTCAGACGGCGTTTCTTTTGCAATTTGCGTGTTATATTGTTTCTTAAGAGTATAATTTATATTATTTATATAAAGGAGCTACTATGGATACAAATAGTGTTTGAGCAAAATTACAATGTACATTCATTTGTAATTCAATCATGAATATATCTTGTTCTAGAATAATGTTGCTTGTTAGAATAAAAGCCCACAGGGGAAGCTCGTTATCTAGAAAACAGGGAGGGAAATGAATTTTTGCACGCAAACTGATAAATAAAGGTTAGTTAAGGAATTAAAAGATTACATTAAGAAATCTGTTTGTACGCCTAAACATCAACACTAGGTTAGTACGAATGCTATAAAAATAACTGTGATTAGATAAGAATTAGTAAAAAAAAAAAAAAAATGAACTTGTGATGTACTCCCGTGCGGGGCGGTCTTTCTAAAAGTCTTATCCTGTATTCATGCACAACTCTGAGAAAATCACGGAATATTTCAATTGACTTTGTCCGATGAGTACAACCTAGGATCAAGGTGGTCCAGCAGTCGGGTGCGTTAAAGTTATCCAAATCTAGGATCGAACACGGAAACTCCAGTCTACCAGCTTCGAGTGAAGAATTTCTCAGCCACACGTAGGGCTAAGTTCTGAAAAATTTCATGCTGAGGTCAAGGTTTTTCGAACACCCTGTATATAGAGTAGACTCTAGATTAGAATGACCGAGTATTATACTTATATTCCAGTTAACAGAACAGCGTGACAAGCTTGTAAGTTCATAACACGATTGAAGCAAGATAACGCAAACTCCGAAGTCACCATACGCCAAATATGCAGCAAACTAGTCTCGCAAGTTGCACTCTTAGTGTATCAAATTTGCTGCAAACTCGTTGCAAACTAGTAGAAAAGTTAGCTTTGTCGTATCAAGAGTATTGCAAATTCATTTCAATAGGCAAGCTTGTCATGTCACACCAACTGCTAATGCATTGCAAACTCAGATTCTTATCACGTCACACTATCTGCAAATACACATAGAAACATGTAAATATAACTTGTATTTCACATAAGACTTGTTAACACGAGACTTCGAATATTTTGGAAGCCCCCGCAGTTAACGTCACGCTTCTTCCTCCAGTAAACACCAAGAGCAAGAAAACGTCCCGAAATCGCGTCAGTATCAGTCTTCAGATAGCTGAATGTCGAATACTTTCATAGAAATTTTAGTTCGCAGCAAAAATTGTGTGAAAGGGGGAAAAAAAATACGAATTAAAACGAGATACATTTAGGTTCTGTCTACTTGCGGCAATTTCACGGCAAATTTGCCGCATCAAATTTGTCATGGCAAGATAATATCAAGAAAAATCAAACTTGCTGCAAATGTGATTGTTATCTGGGATATCAATGTAGTTTTATGAAATCTTGCTATTTTGTAATAACTGAACTGATAATAAACAATTGCTAACTGAACGTTAACTATCTCAGTTTTAAAAGAGAATGAGTGGCGCTACTACTACGGAGAGACTACGAAATTTCTATATCTATTTCAATTATGCAAATCTCTTAGTGCGTACGCGATAGCGTTGCCAAAATCTGTCATGACTTTTAGCACGATTCCGTTTCCTTCCGGAATCATCTCCCCGTGCATTCCACAGACGGTACATGAAATTCTGTTTAATCCCATTCATTATTTTGAGCTACAGATGCCTCCAAGCTGGTATTTTTATTTTGCCAGCCTTTATATATATTACTGGAACTAATTTAAAATTTACTGTTTAGTTTTTATACAATGCCTAGACAGCTAATGTATAATTAAAAACTATAGTTTATTATTACATACTATTATATAGTACTGTACTACATAGTAAACTATGTTGGTATAGCAGTGAACTATATAATACTATACTAGATATATATCTTTTTAAAAGTGCACAAAGTTATATTTAAAATTAGTCTAATTTGTTTCAAAGAGTGGTGTGAGTAAACGTCTGGTGAAATAATTTGAAATTAATTTTTAAGTTTTACAATAGTCTTAAATATTCTATAAACGTAGGCTACAATACTGAAATGGGGGTTCAGGAAGGGATAAATAGATATTCTGCTAACAAAGAAAAGTTTGTCATATAAAACCGTAAAATAGTTTTCAGCTGCTTTTAATATTATAAAGATTCCTTCAGGAAAGCTAGGTACTGAGAAGACAGTTAAACCTACAACCCTCCCTCCCCCCCCCCCTCTCCACACACCATCAACTACTATTTTTAAAGTGTGAAAAAAGGTATGGACACAGTTTCTCATATCTTACAATTTAAGGAATGTGAACAGTATAAATCTATTTTGTAAATTACTGCCTTCAAATCCTAAAAATTTACATACATATGCTTTGAAATATAACAATGTTAAGTATATAATATAAAAAAAATGTCTATTACATTTTTTTTTTTCAATTTAATTTATTAAAATTCTAATATTTAATGTTTAAAAAAAAATTTTTTTTTAATGCTTTTTGCTGACTATTTTTTTTCCTTGACTTTATATTATTATAGTTTAACAACATATTCTTAACACATCTGTGCATTGCTTTGTAGATTTCATTGGTAAATTAACATATATATATAGATATTCAGCATTCAATTATAAAAATATTTTAAAAATATTAATCTTTGAATCATTTCACACAGTAATACCCAAATATGGCAAGCAATTAAAATTTAGTAAGAAAAAAATTTTGAAAAATTTTCAACAGTCTTTCAATTTTAATAGATTTTGAAATTTTTTAATATACTTAATATTATTAAATTTCAAAATTTTGCATACATACTTTCATAATTCGAAGACATTTTTCTATATTTATTTAAAACGTCCACTGTCTCCTTAAATTCCGATAACATCCCACTTAAAAGCACACCTACCGCAGTAAATCTTCAGGATGTTTTTGGGATAAGTTTTCATCCTGGCAACATCTTGAAGATATCCTGGGGAAAATATGTACTGGTAGGGATGCCTATAAGGAAAAAGAATGTAGCGCGTGGAGCACACCAAATTTGTTTTAATTAGAAATTTTAATTAAGCCGGATAATATTTAGCTCTTCTAGATGAAAATCTGTTAACTAGATTTTTTTTTTTTTTAAATTAATAAAAATGTAATTTTTCAAGTTAAATTTTCTTCGACAATAATTTACACTTGGCAAATGTCCAACTGATATAAAAAGATTAGTTCATGTCTTCCAAATTGGGATATAATGTAGCTTAAAAAAAAAAAAAAAAAAAAAAAAAAAAAAAAACTCGCCGTTAAAATGTCTCTTAATTCGGATAAAAATTAAATTTTGTAAGCAAATTATGTTAAATTCAAGGTCAGTTTTCATTAGTTCAATTGGCGTTGTGTTCAGCTATATTTTATGTTATTCAATTTATTCGCTGTGAGTTTTCATAAAGCTATCTTCACAATTACTAGTGAGCTAATAAAGAGCATTTTATTCATTTTAAAGAGAACCAAATGAGAGAATTTTAATTATTCTTTTATTTAGTTATTTTACTCCTATTTTTATTAACTAAAAACATGCATTAAACTGTGATCTCGACTTTTTGTTTGGATTTTAATTAGTTTTTGTTTTCTTTCTATAAATATTTTCAAAAAGTTCTTACTTACCGAAATTTATCAAGTAGAAGGTTTCCTTAATGGAAAATATACTTTTGACGGTTCTTTATTTAGGAAAAGAAAACCGAATTTTCCTTTTTCTGGCATCTTCGCATGAAAAAAACTTTGAGCATCACCATGTGATCAATTACTTTGTGTGTTACATTAATTTTACCTACCTGAATCCAATATTTTTCTCAAGCATAAGTTTTTTTTTTGTTATGAATATGCTTTTGATATAGAAGAGATTATCAATCAAAATCTTGTATAAAGCTTAAAAACAACAATAAGAAAAACATGATACACATGGTGCGTGTATATATCTTAGATAGATAGATTTATTTAATGTATTAAGCTAACGAAAGTTGATTTATAAATAAACAGTGAAAGAAATATAATTTTACGAGAAAGGTTGCTGGATTTTTATAACAACAAGTAATATAAAAAGAAATTTTTTTAATTCCTACTTACAAACACTATCGAAAATGTTTTTTTTTTTTTTTTTTTTTTAAATAATTTTATTTAGGAAATAAAAAGCGCGCGTGAAAAAATGGAATAAAAATAATTATAAGATTAAATATATATATATATATACACCATGTTTTAAATTTTCTGATGAAACAGAGTTCTTAGAAATGTGCATATTTTTTTTAAAGTGATAATGACTTTAATTTTTGTGAGATGCATAATTTAAATTTTTTAATTTTTTAATGTTCACGTTTAATTAAATTTTATGTCAAAAGAAAATTAAGTAGTATTTATTTTCATTTTTTTTTTTTTTTTTATTTATTTTTTTATTTATTTATTTATTTATTTATTTTGGCAACAATTAAATTATAGCTAATATTTTAAAGGCTGTTGTAACGCTGATAGGATGTTATTATTTTCATATTTTAATTAATTTTAAGAAAACTAATAAAAAAATCGGACTTCGAAGTATTGGGTTGTCACCGTGTTCTGAGCAATCCTGAAAGTTTCAAATTTCTAGCTAGTCGGGAAGTTAGTTAAAAATAGATTGCAAGATTTGTACAAGATATATATAGGGAGAGTGTGAACTAATAGTAGGAATTGAAAAATAGTTTCAGAACTCTTTTATTGCGTTTTATTGATCTTGAGGCACAAACACCCTATACACCAAAATCTGCACACCTGAATACAAGCTTTAAAATGAGTGGGATGAATATGTTATCATTATCACAACATATACAGATAGACCTGAAAAATTCTTTCTCCACTCGCAACGTGTTGAATAAATACTAGGTATAGTAGTAAAATTTAAATCAATCTTCGTGACATCTGCAACGAAATAGTACACCAATCAATACACAGCATTTGTGTCATGTGATAAGAACTGGTTCACAGTTACACAATTGATACAGAAGTTGAGAGAAATGTAAAAGTAAATTACAAATTTTGAAGATGAAATAAGGAACACAAGTGTTTTATTCGCAACTGAATTTTTTTTTTTTTTTTTTTTTTTTTTTGTAAATTTCACATAAAAGGTGCTGCAGAAGCCTGTCAAATCAATGTATTCTGTTCTCGGCAGGGGAATTGCATCGAAAAGAACATGGAAATTTCGATTTCGACGTTTTAAAACTAACTGTGATCTTAATGTTACCGATCGACAACTTAGAAGGGCTACATTAAAAGCTAGACATGAGAATTTTCAAATATTTCTCGGCAAAAATTCCTCTTGAACTCATAAAGAACCCGCCAAACAGTTAAAATAATATGGGGAAGATTCAGAAGGTGGAAAGATGGTTCTGTGTACATTGAATCAGAAAAACACATTTCATCATGGCTTGGAATGCGTGCTTGCACTCAACAAACAAAAAACAATCTGAATAAAAAGAAAACGCTTTTATGGAAATGTGAACTAAAAAGCACAAAATATCTAACTTTAGAAAATTAAATTGCAGGGTAAAAGAGAATTGTGTGAGTGACACACCATAATATTTATATATCTTTAATAAATAAATAATTTAGAATTAAACAAAAACCATTTTTAAAAAAATCTCCCTTGACTGGGCTCGAACGTTAGACCTTAGTGTTCGTAGCTCGGAGCTTTACCTCACAGCCACACAGCGTTCACGTAGGGAAAGTCTTTTTTTACAATATAGATTTTTTGTTTGCTCCTAGAGCGGTTACAAACATACATACAGATGAAGCTAATAAAAGCGTGTTAAAAATAGATATGTTATGGCAATCCAAAAAGCAAAAACCATTACGTGAAAACTTGGCAAAACAACACCACCTTCGCCCGAACAAGCCATTCACGGGAAAAAAAAATTTTTTCCTATGCATCTGGCGAGATATGAAGGGTGTGCTGTATTGCGAATTATACTCGAGCCCAGTAAAAGTGTAAATTCTAAACATTATGAATAACAATTGCTGTCACTGAACCGGTAAGTCGGTACCGTCCCATTGCTGCTGAAAGTTTGCGCCCCATAAATTTTCTCAATGATAAATTAAAGTCTTCTCTTGCAAAAACGATCAAGGACACATTAATAATGAAATGCTGGGATGTTTTGAAACAGCCGGTGCTTGTAGCCCTGACTTAGCCTTTTTGGACTATTATTTATTTCGGTCGATGCACATTGTCCTGTCTTCTGTATATTTCCGGACAGTGGGCGAAGTACGAAAAAGGACTGATGACTTCATCTCCTTAACCCCTTGAACTGCAATTTATTTTCAGTCAGTCCTGCTCATGCAGACAATTTAATTTGCTTAGTTTTAAGAGGAGGGATTGATATAGAAACTTACGGTTTTGTTGTTTAAATAATTTATTACTATTAAAAATATTTGTTTCACACATTTATATGAGTGTTTGTTATATATGCATATAAGAAAATAATTAGTGTCGGGAAATTCATGACGAGCTGGACTCGTCATTTCAGTTCAAGGGGTTAAAATGCGAATTGTTCTATACTGCTGTTATCCGTAAATTATCTGACCGATGGTAAAAAGTGTTAGATAATGATTTCGAATATTTTATCGAATAAAAGTATTACTCCCAGATCTCAATTACATTTTGATTGATTTCAAACTCTTTAAAAGTTCTTACCGCACCCAATAAACATAAATGTGGCTAGAAAAGTGGAACAGCTGTCGCCAAATTCTGTCCTGTGATCATCATTATTAGAATGAATATCATTGATTGATCACGTAAAAATTACTTGCTTCTGCAAGTTAACGAAACATTTTTCGTGTGGTGTGCTCTGACATTCTTAAGTTATTTCCTTATTATTAAGAATACTTTCACTATAAAAGTGCGTATCTAAAGATTAATAAATAATTCTAAAAATTTAAACTCCGCAACCTAATTAAAACTTGCTTTACTGGTGTTCATAACCATTATCTTATTAGGACATAGGGCACATGCTTTTGGTCATACCTAGGGAATAACTTAAGTAAGAAAGATAGGAATTAAATTTGGAAAGGAAATTGGACACCTTTATTTTTGCAATTTTGAAGCAGATGAGAAGAAAATAAAAAATAAGAAAGAAAAGTTGCAGGTTATTTTTTTAGTCGTCACTTGGCGAGCGAATATTTTTAGGCCTAGTATACTATCTGAATTACTATTTAAAATGTCCTCCATATTATTCATCCTCTACACAAACACTGCCCTCCAAAATCTGCTGGTGAGTAGTGGTGCTAAACATGTGCCACATTGGTTCATTCAGTTGACAGAGAAGAAGTCCATGACATAAATTTGTAATTAAATACATTTCATTTAAACGCGTGTTAATATGTAGGTATAAAACACAAACTATAAAATTTGATAACTTCTGCTATGTAATAAATCAAACTCCAGATTACAGCGAATCGAGCATTGAACAGATTGAACTTGTATAATTTTTCAGCATATACGTAGAAATTTCTTCTAATATACCTACTGTACTGCTTTTATTTATAGATCCTTACAACTATTTTTTACAGTTATTTGAAGAAATGAACAATGTAAAAAGCGTTATTCAGTTGCACGGAAATGCAATATTTCAAATAATCTAGTTTCCTTTGCAGTAAATTTAGATTTTGGATGAAAATCTTCAGCTTTATTCTACTTAACCCGTCTGTTGAAATCCATTACTTATGAATGAAAGAGGAAAGGAAGGAATACTATCGGGCATAACCTGGCAATCTGTGCAGGGGCGTCGCTGATAAATAGCATGAAATTTCCCCAGAAAAGCATGCCGCACTCATTATTTCAAATGTCAAAGACTGAAATGAATTATGAATCGCTTCCCCTTATTAGCTCATTCCGCGTAACGAAAGAGAAATATTTATTCAGATTATTTCCAGTTAATCATACAGACAAAGAAACGTGTGTTTATAAATGGGAAGATTTAAAATGCTCACTTCGTTGGAATTCCAGTTACTATTTATAGTATATCTATATTTTTTCCCCATTGAATGTTTTAAAATTGTTTACGTTCTCAAGAGTCAGATTCCTCCTTCTTTCGCTATGGAAATTTTGTTGCTTTCTATTATAAGGCTCTCATGTTCAAAAATGATGTTTTGAATTTTTTTTTTTTTAAATTCTACTTTGATTTTTTTTTAATTCAAATACTTTATTGCTTTAAATAAAATAAGTATTAAATTCCCATCTCTGGGGGAAAAATATATATATATTTGTAATTTTTTACTAAGCTAAAAAGCGACATGTTTAATGAGTGGAATTAAAAAAAAAAAAAAAAATTGAAATATTTCAATTTTATGTAAGATATTAAGTCCATGGGATTACACAGGAAGAAAAAGTAAATCTTATGTGTGGCCTTAACCCGTGTATAGTAGAGAAAGTATTGTATTGGGAGTTTAATTTTAAAAAAATTAGTTGTTCTGATTGTAATATTTCAGAGATTTCTTGAATCCAAAAATAACGTCTTAAAGGGACAACCTACATGAGAAAATGAGGAAAGTTTTGATCAACTTTCAAATAAAGAAAAAAAGAATGAATGCAAACATTTTTTATTTATTAATTTTGTATTAACTAGTATGACATTACTCTATTGATTAAAAATACTTTTTTGGTTTTCTTTAATTTTTTTTCTTTAAATGCAAAGGTGCTTTCTCATTGCACGCAGGTTATCCATTAAAATTTCCTTCATCCTTATAATTTTTACATTAAATGAAACAGTACATTCAAATTAAGAATGTGAACTAAAAGATTTTAATTATTTTAATAATATGCAGTTTCATTAATTATTAAATTTGAAATGTGAAATTACCATTAAAATTTTTATATTTCTACAATCATATGTTTTTTTTTTTTTTTTCCTATCGAACAGAACTTCTTATTTTTAGTTTATTTTATTCATTATGCCAAAATGTATGGTTGAGAAAAATTTTAAATTCATATTTAAAATACTTTCTTAAATATCATGCGCGCAGTGAGAAAGCACCCTTGAATATTTTTAAAAAATAACCTGCAATAAAATAATTTCCTATTTTAAAGAAAACCAAAATAATATTTTTAATCAATAGATAAATTTTATACTAGTTAACAACAACAAAAAACAAAAATTGTTTGTTCATGCATTCATTCCTTAAAAAAAAAAAAAAAAAAAAAAAATCTGAAAGATGATCGAAATTTTTTTAGCTTTTCCATTTTTAAAAATAGTATGTCTCGTTAACGAATTCTGTATCGAAAACATACAAAAGAATTCTTTTTAATTTTCAAATTATTGCTTTGCAATTTTTTTTTTAATAACATAATTATGACACGTAACCATACGGTTGTGAAATCTAATTGAATGTGCGTCCAGCTATCTCCTCAGGAATCGTTGAACGTAGAAATATGCGTAAGGTACAAAAAGATTTGATGTAACTAAAGGATTAAGAGTTCACAATTTAACTTAAACTATTCCAATTAGTTAATAAGATACCAACTTAAAATTCAAAGCGAGTACAAGGTAAGTGGCCCAACGCACTGCTAAAAAATCTCTGTTTATAGCAAAGCCAACTGCCTGAAGCGATTGTTCGGCAATATACAACCCCTAACAGCGCATTTATTCATAATACATCTAGAGGATGTCCATTGGATGTCCTTACGTCCATAGATACCCTGAAGATGTCATGTGGAGAAGATGTGCTGTGAGGGCAGCGACAGTTTGGAAAGATTATAGAAAACTTAGAGTCAGAAATTATATGCAATTCCTCGAAATGAAGTTTTCTGCGATTTTAATAAATCTTATTTATTTATTTATGAATAAATATAAAGAAAAGTAGTATAATTTTTTTTAAAATTAAGTTAAATATAGTTTTGGGATGGATTAAATCTACTCCCTGCATCAATTGTGCTGTTGCAGTGAAAACAGATTTACAGTCAAATTGAAAATAACGGAGCCGCCTAATCACTTCCAGTAGGGTCGTCCTCAGAGACAAACTTGGTGATTTGTCGACTGGGCGGTCAAATGTTACAAAAAATGTCGATTTTCTTGTGTGAAGAAAGTAGTTCGTAAAGAAATAGGCGGTTTCTAGATGAGGAATGCACTTTTTTTTCAACATAAATTCTCGAATCGGTACGACAAAACAGAGAGTTCCAGGAATATTCTCGAAAACGTTCAATAGTACTGTCAATTTAACGAATATTCTGAAAGCAATCTAGTAAAGTTTTCGCTACCGGCAAAAGTCAATTTTCGACGAATGTTCTAGAAACAGCCCAAGAAAAGTTTTTTTCACAAGAGGAAAGCACACATCGTCAAATACTCCATAGAGTGAGAATTTATCTGATTCACGAATAAAGATCAATCACTTGGAACACAAAAGTTATCGATCGGAATAGCTCTCTAAACAACACTGATTCTCTGTCGTTACACATTGTTATTTATAGTCTTGACGATATCTTGATTTACAGTCTATTTATAGTATATGACGATCGTAATTTGTTGAGTTTTTTGTGCATTCCATGTTATATTTAAGGCCTTTAGCGATTGTTTACTCTCCTGAATTTCAAATACTTTTTGATAGGAAAAAAAGAAAAAAAAATTGTATGGGGGCCCCCCTTTTTTTTTATTGCAGGACTCAGAGTTTTCCTGTGCCCCTTGGTGCGCCTTGCTCACCTCTTAATTCCTTTTCGCCGTCCAGACTGTCTTCGTCAACGCACGTAACAGCCCTCTGTTATACCTAGGTTTTATTCAAGGAGATTTTTTTTTTTTTTTTTTAATTCCTGGTGCTTCACTCTGAATGATCTCTGCTCACGCGGCGATTTATTCAGAAACCAAATTCTAAATTTAACCTTTTTTGGCTGTCGTTTTTATGGAAAATTATTTTTATGTTTTTCTCATTTTTCGTTGGAGGTAAGCATTGATTGCGACCAAATGCAGGTACTCCGAAGCACTCACGTTGACGTTTAGCGATTGTAATTGGTTTTCTTCAATCCCAGTAGTAGTCATAAGCGGTTTCTGGAACAAGCGGAGCTATACTTATAACATTATGCTCCGCCCGGAGTTAAGCGGAACGAGTAGGAATTATGGAGGGGTCTATTTTATTTCAAACAAAGCAAAAGGGATAGAAAGGGGGAGGATAAAAAAAATATGTACATATATATATATCCTTATTTACACGAATTAGTTTCATTTACTATAATGTCTTCGGAGTGGAATGTTGTATGTGCATACATTTTTTTATGCATTATTTTTACGTTAATATTTATATTTACTGATACTGATAATTTAACTATTGATGTTGTGTTAGAGCTGAATGATACAAATAATTTCACTTTCAAATTCTGAAAATATAAATGCATTTTAAAATTAATGTGAGCAGTAATCAAATTTTATGCTGTAATGAAGGAAACCTATCAGGATATAAGTCACGCGGGAAGTTTTGGTGGTATCGATGCTTTATACCGTGCATCTCATGGCAAAGTGTCAAAGAAGAAGATTCGGAAATGGTTGGAAGGTGTAGATGCATATACTCTTCACAAACCAATTCGGAAGAAATTTCAGACGAATCGTGTTATTGTAGGATCAATAAATCAGCAATGGCAAACAGATTTAGTAGATTTAAACAGTCTGAAGAAACACAATCGAGGATTTCGATACATTCTAACCTGCATAGATATTCTATCTAAATATGCTTGGGCGATACCTTTGAAATCGAAACGGGGTGAGGACATTGTAAATGCTTTTAAAACTATTCTCGAGAAAAGAAAGCCTAAGGTTTTACAAAGTGATAGTGGATCAGAATTTAAAAACAGACTATTTCAAAAGTTTTTAAAAAAAGAAGGCATTCGATTTTTCACAACATTTAATAATACGAAAGCTTCTGTAGTTGAACGATTTAATCGCACCCTTAAAACTAAAATGTGGAAATATTTTACCAGTCAACGTACTTATCGCTACGTCGATGTATTGAATCAATTCTTACATAGTTATAACCATACTTATCATTCTTCTATCAAGAGAGCCCCTATTGAAGTAAACTCGGAAAATGAAAGTGAAGTTAGGTCTACCTTATATCGAGATATACAGAACACGAAGAGAAAGCCTTGTATTTTCAAGGTAGGAGATTTTGTACGAGTTTCTAAACATAAAATGACTTTTGAAAAAGGGTATGAAACCAATTGGACGGAAGAACTATTCATAGTGACAGAATGTGTACCGAGAGACCCTCCTGTTTACAGGATCAAAGACTTGTTGGACGAGTCGATACAAGGCACGTTTTATGCTCAAGAACTTCAAAAAGTACAGCCTAAAAAGGATTACACGGTTGAAGAAATATTAAAAAAGAGGATGAAAAAAGGTCAATTAGAATACTTTGTAAAGTTTAAAGGTTATCCTTCTAAATTTAACCAATGGATACCATCTTCAAATTTATTTTCAATATAAATTAATATGTGTAGTTAATTTTCTATTTATTCATCAAGATGTCATTCTACGTGACGTTACCCTCTGATAGCTCCATGAATTATTTCCCAGAAAATAAAATCTCACATTTTATATCTAGATTACCCAGTCCAATAGAGCTGAAAGGAGATTGGGAAGTGGGTTTAACAGAATTGATTTATCCTCATTTATGGAGTAATGTGTCAGAACATAGAAACAAATATGAATATGATACAGGCAACGGTGTTTTAAAAAAAGCAAAAATCCCCTATGGATTTTACGAAAGTGTTCCTGAAATTATTAAAAAAATTAATTATCAAGATTTTGATAATAAAATCATCATAGAATACCAGAAACTCACCAGAAGAGTTAAAATTAGTTTAATGCCTCAGGCTAAACTGAATTTAATTTCAGGGCTTGCAGAATGCTTAGGATTTGAACCGGGTGAATTGGTTAATGAAGAAGATTATCCTACTCGTGGAGAAGATTTTAAAGTCTTTCATAGTTCCTATTTAGCTGACCCAAATTATGATTTTAAACTGTTATACATATACAGTGATATCGTAGAAAATCAAATATTAGGAGATACCGTAGCACCTTTACTACGAGTCATACCCGTGAAAGGACAGAATGGTGATGTCATTCATGAAGTATTTGATAGACCCCATTACATTACTTTATCACGAAAGAATTTTCAAACTATTGAAACCGTTATAAGAACACACACAGGAAGATTGATCTCATTTGAACGTGGACAGTTGATAGTGAAACTTCATTTTCGTCAAAAGTATCTCTCGTGATGTTTGTTCCATATAAATGTTGTGCAAAATCTTTCGAAGATTATTACACTCAACAATCGGGTCATGGTTTAAACTATTACCAAGGTACTGCATTGCAAAAAGGATATGGATTTGGTGGACTATTTCGATCTATTTTCCGAGCAGCTGTTCCCCTCTTCAAATCAGGGGCGAAGGCTGTAGGTAAGCAGTTGTTTCATACTGGCGTAGATGTATTGAATGATTTATCGCGTGGAGACAACATTAAAGATGTTGCTAAGCGACGCTTAAAAGAAGCGGGACAAAATTTAACAAACAAAGCGGCTACTAAAATGAAAACGATGATTGGTTCTGGCCGACGAAATAAAAAGAGAAAACTTACTAATAAACTCGTCATTCGTCACAAAGTGAAGAAAGCGAAAACACACGATATTTTTGCTTAACAATGTCAGGATTTATTCATAAAGATTCTGCAGCCTGTACTAAATCGGAATTGGACTTATTTTTGATTCCACCCACGCAGACGGCCATTGAAAAAGGTTATTTTGTCGAATACCATCCTCTCACAAATATACGTGATGGAGAGCCCGTGGAATTTAACATTTCCGGTAATGGCGAAGACTATGCAGATCTATCATCCTCATACCTATACGTGAAAGTGAAAATAACCAAACCAGATGGAACAAATTTACCTGAAAATGAACCTGTCGCCCCTGTAAATTTATTTTTACATGCTTTGTTTTCTCAGATCGATGTTAGTTTGAATGAAAGAGTGATATCTTCGTCGAGCAATACCTATCCCTATCGTGCTTATATTGAAACGTTACTGAATTATGGAGAAGATGCTAAGAAAAGTTTACTGTCATGTGAATGTTTTTATAAAGATAAGAATTTAATGATTTCAGATCCTACCCAAATTTCACCTGAAAATCCTGGCCTGAAAAAACGTTATGAACTTACTAAAAATAGCAAAACTTTGGACATGATTGGACCCTTGCACTGTGACATTTTTCAACAAAATCGACTTTTATTGAATATGGTTGATTTGAAAATTAAAATGATACGTTCGAAATCTGATTTCTGTTTAATGGCTAAAAGATCATCTATTGCTGATAAACCTCCTGAAACTTATAAAGTGGTTTTAGAACATGCATCTCTATTTATTCGAAAAGTGAAAGTAAATCCTGGGGTGTTGTTAGGACATGCTAAGGCTTTGGAAAAAACTTCTGCGAAATATCCCATTGACCGTGTATTATGTAAGACTTATTCGATATCAACAGGAAGTAGATCTTTTATGCAAGACAATGTGTTTTTAGGACTCACACCAAAACGAATTATTATAGGACTGTTGGAAAACGCTGCAATGAACGGACAGTACGATTTAAATCCGTTTTGCTTTCATCATCATAAAGTAAACTTTTTAAGTGTGTATGTAGATGGTCAACCAGTACCTAGCAAACCACTAGAATTAAGTTTTTCAGAACATAATTATATAAGAGCCTATCATCGATTGTTCTCAGGTGTTAATAGAGACACTGGTATTTATTTAACACGTGAAGAATTTGCTGAAGGTCATTCCTTGTATGCATTCGACCTAAGCCCTGATTTATGCGACGGACTTCACTTAAACTTACAACATCAAGGAAATTTACGGATTGAAATTAAATTTGCAGAGGCTTTAGAAAAAACTGTTTCCGTATTCGTTTATGCAGAATTTGAAAATATTATAGAAATTACCAAGTCCCGACACGTTTTATGTGACTTTCCCAATTAATGAAAATGAACTCTTTGCAAATAAAGGATATTTTATCACGTGACAAGGTCACGAAAAAATGCTTTTTAGACGTATTTGCAAGTGATCATCTACCAGAGAAGATTGCGCGTTACCCTAGTTGCTTCATTTGTAATACAGATGAGTCATCCGAACCCGGTTCACATTGGCTTGCTTTCTACATATCATCCCCTAACGAAGTGGAGTTTTTCGATTCTTATGGAAACGACCCAAACTTTTTTAAGGGACCTATAAAGAACTTTGTATCCCGTTATCCACGCATGAACTACAATCCTCTCGTGTTACAGAGTAGCATAACTGGCGTGTGTGGCCAATATTGTATTTATTATTTATATTCTAAATGTAGGGGTAAAACCCTTAAAGATTTTTTATCAATGTTTGTAACGAGAAATGTATGTAATGATCAAAGAGTCTATAATTTTGTCGCCAAAAGATTCCATGTATACACTAATTTTTATCAATAAATATTTATTTAAACTGTATATATTTTTGTCTGTGTTTATTTATCATGGAGTTTCCATGCTTGCAGCATCCTTTTACTATGATCCTCGCGGGACCTACTGGATGTGGGAAATCTTTTTTTATTAGGGATTTGTTACATTATAAAAAGCAAATGTTTCAACCTGAAATTAACAAAGTGGTGTGGTTTTACGGCATATATCAATCTTTATATAATGAAATACCAAATGCGACTTTCGTAGAAGGCTTTCCATCGAATTACCAGGAATATTTAAACGGTAATACTTTGTTTGTCATTGACGATTTAATGACTGAATGTAGTAATGATAAAAGATTAACTTTTTTGTTTACCAAAGGCAGTCATCATTCAAACCTAAGCGTTATTTTTTTAACCCAGAATTTTTTTCAAAAAGGAAGTGAAATTAGAACTATTTCGTTAAATGCTCAGTACATTTTATTGTTTAAAAATTGTCGCGACTTAAGTCAAATTATGCATTTGGGTAAACAGTTATATCCCAGAAAATTGAAATTTTTTCAAGAGGTCTATGAGGATGCTACTAAGAAACCCTTTTCTTATTTATTTATCGATTTGAGAAATGAAACGGATGAAGATTTGCGTTTGCGAACTCAAATTCTACCCAATCAAAGTCAATTTTTATATAAATCAAAATATAAATAAATTATACACATACTCACTCAGTCAGTCTTTAATATGACTTTGTCCAAGCAACAACTGCGAGATTTAGAATTGATAAAGACGTGTCCCAAATCATTACAAAAATATTTTTTAAAAAACGTACCCAACCGCACAGTCAAAGCTATCTGCGAGTGTGCGTTAAATGTTTTAAAGGGGAACGTCCCCCTCTCTCCTCATCAGAAAAGATCGTTAGCAAAATATAAAACAACACTTAGAAAAATCGGTACTAAAAAGGGTAGTTTATTTACAAAAAAGAAGTTGATCATTCAACACGGTGGATTTTTAAATGTTTTAATTACCGCTGCAATAACAGCTTTAACAAGTCTGATTCATGGAATTCGCTAAAAAGTATATCATAGTTCCCGAAGAGGGATTGAATAAACATACCCCTTCACAACAGCAATTGAGTGAACTTGATAAAGCATTGCTTAAAATATTAAATAGTTCTATGTCAGATCACGAAAAAGTGCAACGTTATTATGAAATATTACAAAGAAAAATGAACTTACAAGAAAATAACTTACCATGGATGACAGAGAAAAATTCGCAACCTGAAAAAGTTTCCTCTAACACTGAAACTTTCACGAAACAAGAAGATACTTTACCACATCATGAACAAGACTACATTTCAACTATTTTAAATGCTGTTCCAAAAAATTTTAAGAAGCAAGCAAGTACTTTACTTCAATTATTAAATAATCATCCATCAATGATACGTTGGGATTCGAATGGAGAAATTATGTATAATGGATTGAAACATACTAATTCTAACATAGCTGATTTATTTAACTTGATTTTCACTAATAGAAAACATGCTCCAGATGTTCCAGCTGTAAAAGAGTTTTTAACTGCTCTAAAAGAATTGAATATTCCCAAACACTATATTAAAAACAGAAATCTGTCTTTTCCATCAGAAGAAAAAGAAAAATATGTTGTAAATTCTTCAAAATCGAACTCAGATAAAAAGATTATTAAAAATTCATCTGTATTGAATTTTAAGAAAAAGAGAAATGCAGAAAACTCAAATGTTTTAAATTGGATAAATTTTAAATAAAGTATTTTTGATTGACGTTTTGTCTGTTTGCTTTTTTAAGTAAAAGCGGTATTATAATAATTTAAAAAAAAAAAAAAAAAAAAAGTAGCTATTCTTATGTATTATAGCTCAAACTTATTCATAACATGAATTAATGAAATAATCGTGTATACTCTAAATTAATCGAAGTAAGTAACAATTTAATAACAAGTTTGAATTTTAGAGTCTTTATCCTCGCAATAATTAAATTTTTAATTATAAAATGTTGATTTTTTTATTAATAATGTTTTTATTTGCATCATTTTACGAATAAGTGGGAGAAATATACATAAACTAATCCATAGATAACCACTTTAGACAGATTAAGAAAAGCCTTTAAAGCAACACTTTAAATATTTAATTTAGTGAATTTACAAAAATTGATGTTTCAACAACCAAAAAAAAAAAAAAACTTAAAATAATTTGCAAATTTAAATAAAAATAAACACAGACTAAATTAAAACTTTACAGTTTTTATTCAATATATATACAGAATGCAAGATGGAAATAAAATAAAGTATGAATAAAAATTAATTAGCATTTTGATGTATATTTACAATTTTACAATTTTATAATTACCGTAAGACAAACTTTTAATGCCATCCTCTAACAGATATCTTTTGTCGTCATAACACGACAGCCCAATTTTGATTTGTTTCACTGTAAACATTTTGTGGTCGTGATTAGCAATTTTTAACTGTTCAACTCTGTTATAAGTTTTTTGCATCAAACAATTGTAATAATCCGAGTGATGAATAGATTTTTTAATCACATTTTTTGTAATACCTTTAGCGGTTTTCTTTTCGTTATCACCAATCTTTAAACTGTACATCTTTGATCGTAGTCCGACGAATTCACTGGCAGCTGTTCCGTTCAATTCATCTTTCATCTTCCCCATATTTTCTTGTTTGTATTTGAATGTAAATAGTGACCACTGGGATAGTCTGAGAAATCGAATTCATCTTTCAGTTCTTCTAAATCAGCATACAGATCTTCTGTTTGAATTTCATAGCATAACGAATCGGTATCCGTAAATAAAAGTTCAGCTCTTTCCCCGTACTTTTTTTTAATGATGTTATAATGAAAGTTATACATGATAATTTTACTAAGATCTAGAACTGTAAAGCCAGCGTATATTGGTCTATTTAACATTAAATTTTTTTTAGTCAAGTGAACTGCAACCAAATCCTCGTTAAAAATTTTAAAATAATTAAAACATGGAGATGCTGTGAGTTTTTTCATTTTTTTTTCATTTTGAACTAGTTGTATATTTACCCGATTTCTGAGGTTTTCCATCGTTTTACCGAATACCGCGTTGTTCATAAGTTTAAACAGATCTTTTTCAAACGTTGTTTTGGCCAGTTTCCGTTTTTCTGTATTAAATTCTACATATGGTTTTAACCAAGCAGATTGGTGAAATTTGAGAACTTTATGTATTTTTTTTAGCCTCATACCTAGAGAGAGATAGAGTTTTAAATTTCTATTGTGCAATATGTATTTATTTTTGTCATTTAAATTTGGTACCAGTTTCGTTTGCTTTTTGAGCGGTATTTTCAAATTTTCTGCTAGATTTAAGGCGTATTTTGAAAGCATTGATGGGATAATGTCTAATTTTTCTGGAGCCAATGGATATGAATCGTGTTCATCATGAATTTCCTTCGGATATATTAAATCCGCCTCAACAACATAACCATAATAATCATCATCATTTATTTCTAGAGGATTAAATTTTTTATCTCACAATCTGTTAACCATTGAAATTCGGATACAGGAAGTGGTTGGCTTAAGGCCCACCCATAAAGGTTACTACCGTCTAAATAAATTATAAATTTATTATGCTCATCTGGTTTAAAACCAGGTATAAATTTATTGTTTGCCCGGCTGTACCGTTTCGAAATTACGCTTATCCCCCCTCTAATCCCCTTCTCAAAAAATAAATGCATATCTGCATCGCTCAATAATTCTAATGTGATATTGCTTTTCTTTAAAGCTGCATTCCATGCAAAAGATGGTAATGTTAAACTATGCGCTGGGTCCAAATCGTAGTAATCCTTGCACAGATTTCGAAAATTCTCGAATATGTCCGCTAAAAGTAAAATATCGGTTTTAATATATAGATCATGATATTCGCCTAAGTTTTTAATTTTAAGTGTATCCCAAACAGTTAACGCGTGTTCATAATCATCACTGGATATTTCGCTGCTATTGATACTATCATAAAACATTTCTTTAGGTGGAAGACATTCTTCGTGAAATTTATCCTTATTGTCAATATAAGTATATGGATAAACACCCTTACGCGCTAACAACTTTATTTCGATATCATTAAAGTGCTCCTTCATAATAACAAACTTTTCTGATTCTAAATTATTCGCGAGTTTTTCTAAGGAGGCTGGGAGAAATTGTAAAGAGTCTATAAATTGTAAATCACCTAAACTAAATGATATATAATTCTGCATGTTATTGGGGATACAATTAATATTTTTGTTTTTGAACTTACCTATACCTTGCATAATTAAATGTGAATCGTAACCTTTTAAGTTATGGAATACTATTGGGATTTTGTTTCGTATTTTATAATTTAAGTTACAGCCGAGATGTGTTGCCCCTCTATATTTGCCAGTAATGTGGCAATGATCTCTTGCCCGTTTGTGACCCAAAGCTTTATTACAAATGTAACAATCTTTTGCAATTTGAAAGTTCTTTTTATCTTCTTCAGTGTATATCATTTTTTTGTTAGTATGTAATAGTTCTCTGATTTGTTTTTCTTCTAAAAGGGAATTCAAAAAATGATTTACTACATCATCTCCCCTATAGACTACGGGACCCTTGAAAGTTTTACCATTTTGACCGATAATAATATATGCGTATCCACAAGGAATATGGTGTGTTAAAATATTTTCGTGGGAAATAGATGGTGAATTTTCACATCCACTCGTTTTTACATTAAACGATTCGAAATCGGCGTAAATAATAAATGGCACACGCATTTGCATATAAATACTTTTAAATCTGCACCATTTATCATCAGCACTTGGATATTGTACTTTTTGGGCATCGTGATTTTTACAATATTCGACATGTTTTTCTAAATTAATCTCGGAAAGAAATCTTTGTAAACAATAATAACAATAGTAACTTTTTCCCTTATGTTTCGTTAAGTGGTTTAAAAATCCGCTAAAATTCTTGATATAACAATAATGTGTAGTTTTTTCATTTCTTATTAGAAGTAAATTAATGTGTCGGTTAAACCTAAATTTACTAATGTGTAATGGGAATATTTGATTTTTCTCGTAGCCAAAAACATTTATGCTAATTTCGTTATCTTTTTCATAATATTCTATTTGACTAATTGGTGTAGGAAAACTAATTCTTTCAATATTTACTTTATCTAAATATTTAACATACTTATTGACTCTATGAGCATTATTTTCAGCAGGAAATAATCCGGCTAAAACCGACCAAAGGAAACATTTTTGATCCTCATTTTTGACATTAATAATAGCATGTTTTAAAGATAGCTCTTTTGGCAATTCGATGTAACTAGTCGGTGTTAAAGGTTCATATTTACACACATTTACATCTAAAAAATCGATTCTATCTAGAATCCAACCACTCCCGTGTCCTTCAAAAGCCTCAAATGATGTTAAAACTTTTGCAAACGCGATTTCTATGTTAGTTATTATATCATTCTCAGAAAGGTTTATCATGCAATTGCTTCTAAAAAATGCCGAACAATATTCTACCTCTTTCTCCGAAATATGTCTTTTAAAAATACATTTCATGCTTAAAAACCACTTAATATTTCTTTTTCTTTCAATTTCCTGAGTTAAAATGTTAATAACTTCATGTCTATGATTTTTAAAAAAAGTAGGCAGATCTTTTTCCTCACCAAAAATTTTATGTATTGATGCGGAATCATTTAAAGCACTATTGGAAGCAATTGTTTCCCTTATATTATCATTACAAGTTCGCGATTTTTTGTTAATCTTTTCCACTGAGGTTATTTTACGTTTTAATTGTTTTTTAACCTTATTTTCGTGAATGTTAATTTGATGCCTTTTGAGATCGCTTGCACGGGTGAAAGTAGCCGAACAGTTATGACACGGAATACGATTCGATTTATTATGTATTTTCTCATGCCTAATTAGATTCCTTTTAAATGTGAATTTTTTCTGGCATATTTTGCATATGAGACCCTAAAACAAAATTAAATACTCTAATAAATATGTGTTTACCATTTTATTAAGAAATTAAAAATTTTAAAGATTATCTCGCAAAAAATAATTTTTAAAATTGGAAATCTAGAAAATTCGGAATACATAAATGTATAAAAACTTACCGTCAATCCTTCTCCGACTTGGTGAATATTTTCTGTTTCGTGATATCTGTAGGATGGGCCAGCAACAGGTTCAGTATCTATCTGTTTTTTATGGACTTCTGTCTTCTTCAACTCATTTCTTTTGATATGTTTCTCTTTAATGTGCAACACCAAATCATTTTTGTTATTCAAGCTTTCGTTACAGACACCGCAAGTTAACTTCTGAAATAAAACATATAAAACATTTTACAAAAATTATTGTTATTACTTCAGTGAAATATACTTAAAAAAAAATAAATAAAAAAAAAAAAATAAAAAAACTTACTTGAATTTCTCCAGGAATTTGATATGGCGGTCTGCTATTGAGAAGATGATTGTCCTTAATAACATTATTTTCAGGTTCTTCATCGAAAGGATCTGCAAACTGCGAATAAATTTCTGCACAATCAATAGCGGCATCTATGATCTCTTTTTGCAGAGTAAAAGATTCCTCCTTGAAACTTTCACAATCAATTATGGAATTTCGATTTTCATCCTCGAAGTCAAACTGCGAATCGTAGAATTGAGAATACACTTCGGAATATTCAATTAAAGCATCTGTTACTTCTTTATCGAACGGCCATGGTTGCCAAGACATGTTTAAAACTAATTTATTGTAAAATTAATTCATATCATCTTCATGTGTAGGTTTAATATAAAAATTATATCTTTTAAAGAACAGCAAAGTAAACTAACAGCTTCTTCACCTTAGACAGAAAACTGAATGTATTCCCATATCCACATAGAAATAACATTTGCTGGAACACGTAGGCGAATGCTCTGGGGTAAGGGGGTTCAAACCTTTTGTCTGGATTTATTTATTACCTTACATGTCGATACAGGATAACCCTGCCTTTGTATCACGTCTTACATATCTGTACTTGTTAAAGTTATTCTGAAACAGGTGTGAGGGGGTAAATACGCGTATTAAATACATAGAAAAATTATTATTTAAAAAATGTATATTTGAATAAAGGAATTGAGTTAGATTAATCAATATTAGAATAAAATAGAATTAAGAATATAGGGATTAAGAATATATTTTCATTAAAAAAAAAAAAGAAAGAAAGAAACAGCATTGATGAAAATAGACTTAAAATATCATCATTTCAAAATGTAAAATAAATGTATTTCTTAAATTATTAACATTAAGAAAATACAAATAAAATAATTTATTAAAACAATATTTAATTTCCAGAGACATTATTTACAATTATTTAAAGTCTAATTATTTGGTAGATAAACTTTGACATAAGTTAACGCGTTTTAATTAAGGGACAGTCAGTGTTGTATGAGTGAAAATTTTAATGATAAACTACATAGAAATAATAATAAATCGCGTGTCTTATTTCGTTAAATAATTTTATCTTCAGGTTATTTTATTATTTTATTTTTATTATTTTATTTTTTTTTCAGCCAAAATATCTAATTTTTAAGTGAAAAGCTAAAAGGCTTACTATAAAAGGTTTCTGGTTTGTAACATTTCACTATTTAAAAAAATGGATTCGATTTGTGGTGTCATTGATTTTGACGGTTTCCATGTTCAAGGGAATTTTTTAGTGAGAGAATGCGGTTTTATTGGTATTAATTGGAATGAAGGAGAAAGCGTTAAATTTAACTTATCATCATTTAAAAGATATCTTTCTAGCAATGATTGGAAAACTGTGCGATATGTAGAAAAATTTATAACTGGCATGCGATTTTGTCCACTTAAACATGAAAAAGTTTACAGCTTAGATATATTAGACATTAAAATTTCTGAATGGTATGCAAAAGTACGAACATCAAGGTACCTACTAGCTTATAAAGGAGGAAGTGTAGAAAAAAAGTATTTAGATAAAAGAGGAATACCTCATATTAATTTAGAAGTATTTGGTTGTCCTAAATACGATATTTTAAAATACAATTTCTTTGGACGATCATGCGGATTTCACGAAAATAGTTTACACTGTCCAAAAGCTGAAGTAGAAGCTTTCCGCGAGTGGATTATTAAAAATGATAATACAGTTGGCGCTGACAAGTTGGAACCTGTATAGTTACAAGAAAATACGTGTATAATTGAACCTGCAAGCGGAGGGAAATCATATGAAAATTAAATTTCCAGTTATGATCTCAGCTATCACTGTTGTATTTTTAACGAATCAGAGGAAGGATTGTATGACATCACATTTACAACATCGAATCAGAATAAAAAGACAACCCCCACTTTTCTTTTCTTTTTTATATTTATTTTCCTGGTCCTCTCAAATTTCTGATGCATTTCACTTTGAGTGTTGTATAAACCAACGTTGCCTCCGTTCTGTAGGTATTACCTAATTTTTACTTGTGATTAAAACATAACATGATGAAGCGTTTATCTAGTGACATTTGTAATTTGGAATCAAGAATGCGTAAGAAGCTTGCTCAGGATTTAAAAGCCCAGTTTGAACTTCAAGAGGAAATAAAAAGAGCTGCAGCTAAAAAAATAAAATTTGATGATACCGGTTCTCCTATATATTGTTTGGAGTCTTTACCTCCTAGTATGTTTCACCTTGGAAATAATAATCTAGTTTGTGTAAACTTCTTCATGGGATATACTCGTGTGCACATTCGGAAATATGATGAAGATGCTGAAGGATTTCTACATCCCACTAAAAATGGTGTTTCCATACCTCCTTTGGTGTGGCATACTTTTCAAGCTAAATCATACAATTTCATTGATAATTTTCTTGTAATCGATAAAGATTTGTGTGTATCACGAGAAAAAAAAGATGACGACTTCATTTTTATATTTCAAAGAATGTTTCAGCGCAAAAACCTAAGCTTTCAGTTTCTTACTGATAGCATTATACTAACTGAACGTGAAATGAATAAGATGCGTGATTACTTCCCCCAAATAAACCAGAAACTGAAAGAACATTTAATAACACACACAATGGCTCATTTTGTGTCACATGAACATACTCAGCGTTCTGATGTAAAGGATGGTATGGATTCAGAAACATTTTATGACAAACATGATTTTGCAAACTTAACATTGTCTTTATCTAAGTGTTTGTGCGATATATTATCCGAAAAAATAAATGAAATATTCCACTGTTTTGGTTGTAAAGAAGGATATCCTAAACCGGATTTTCATGACTGTGTATCACAAAATAATGAAGAAAAATTTGAAAAATATTTTGAACTGGCATATTACCAATTGAATTGGCGACAGTTAGCCAAAGACTTTTATAACGATAATTTAAAAGACTCTAGCGATGATTTCTTTTCATTTTTAGATGTTGTATTAACGATCGATAATGTAAAGAAGTTATATATTGAAAAAGAAAAATAATGAATAATCTAGTGTAACATTTATTAATGAATAAATGTGGATAAGTATATGTTATCTATTTGTTTTTCTTTCACAACTGATTTACAAAAAAAAAAAAAAAAAAAAGAATTCTTATTCCAATATATCGTTTTTTCGTAAAATGATGTGATTTAATATTTGAAAAGAAAAATCAATACTTTATAGTTTATTATCATTGTTTAAAATTGCATAACATACCATAATTAAAAGTTTTTCATTTATTTCAATTTAATTGGGTTATGCACGATTATTCAATTATATCATTTCACGAAAAAGGATTTAATATACATATTAAACAAATCTGAAAAAATATACAAAAGAAAAAAAAAAAAAAAAAAGAATTCTTATTCCAATATATCCTTTTTTCGTAAAATGATGTGATTTAATATTTGAAAAGAAAAATCAATAATTTATAGTTTATTATTATCATTGTTTAAAATTGCATAACATACTATTATTAAAAGTTATTCATTTATTTCAATTTAATTGGGTTATGCACGATTATTCAATTATATCATTTCACGAAAAAGGATTTAATATACATATTAAACAAATCTGAAAAAATATACAAAACAAACTGAAGAAAACATAGAAAAATATTCTGTCAAAGTGCTTTGATTTAGATTTTTAATTAATTAATAATATAATTATTTTATTTTTAAATAACTTATGCTGTTATGTTACGCATGCTAGTGTGTGCAATAAATTCTACTGCTCCTTTACTTTTATTTGATTTAGTTTTAACTTGATATTTACAGTAAAAGTCGCCGTCTTATGAAACGTATAAATTTTTAAAAGTGTAAAACTTATAAATATTTTACATGTTTAGAAAGAAGAATTCTTATACATTACGGTAAATCTACTCAAATACTTTAAAGTTCGTTTTAATAAATTCAAATTGTTTAAACAGAGCAATTTTATTGTACTTCCACAGGAATCCATGAAATAATTCGTATATATCACAGTTCATTGTATAAATATACGAAAGTGGGAAAAAATACTCAAACATCGTGTTACTTTTGTTTATTCACTATTTAAAATTTTATGGATGATAACAAACGTTTTACGAGGTGAGAAATGTTACTCCATAACTTTCTTTTCTAGCCTGTCTTTATGACACCTATTTTGCATTGGGATCGAACAATAAGAATTCTATTTACTTTTCTCGCTTAAGAGTAGCAAAGTCTTGGTCGAGCCCTTAGGTGCAAATACACCCCTCCGAATTTCCTACCTGTTCTCCCGGTAAAGAGTCTCTCCGCTTAACTCCGGGCGGAGCATAATGTTATAAGTATAGCTCCGCTTGTTCCAGAAACCGCTTATATAGTAGTAGTCATAAGCGGTTTCTGGAACAAGCGGAGCTATACTTATAACATTATGCTCCGCCCGGAGTTAAGCGGAGAGACTCTTTACCGGGAGAACAGGTAGGAAATTCGGAGGGGTGTATTTGCACCTAAGGGCTCGACCAAGACTTTGCTACTCTTAAGCGAGAAAAGTAAATAGAATTCTTATTGTTCGATCCCAATGCAAAATAGGTGTCATAAAGACAGGCTAGAAAAGAAAGTTATGGAGTAACATTTCTCACCTCGTAAAACGTTTGTTATCATCCATAAAATTTTAAATAGTGAATAAACAAAAGTAACACGATGTTTGAGTATTTTTTCCCACTTTCGTATATTTATACAATGAACTGTGATATATACGAATTATTTCATGGATTCCTGTGGAAGTACTATAAAATTGCTCTGTTTAAACAATTTGAATTTATTAAAACGAACTTTAAAGTATTTGAGTAGATTTACCGTAATGTATAAGAATTCTTCTTTCTAAACATGTAAAATATTTATAAGTTTTACACTTTTAAAAATTTATACGTTTCATAAGACGGCGACTTTTACTGTAAATATCAAGTTAAAACTAAATCAAATAAAAGTAAAGGAGCAGTAGAATTTATTGCACACACTAGCATGCGTAACATAACAGCATAAGTTATTTAAAAATAAAATAATTATATTATTAATTAATTAAAAATCTAAATCAAAGCACTTTGACAGAATATTTTTCTATGTTTTCTTCAGTTTGTTTTGTATATTTTTTCAGATTTGTTTAATATGTATATTAAATCCTTTTTCGTGAAATGATATAATTGAATAATCGTGCATAACCCAATTAAATTGAAATAAATGAATAACTTTTAATAATAGTATGTTATGCAATTTTAAACAATGATAATAATAAACTATAAATTATTGATTTTTCTTTTCAAATATTAAATCACATCATTTTACGAAAAAAGGATATATTGGAATAAGAATTCTTTTTTTTTTTTTTTTTTCTTTTGTATATTTTTTCAGATTTGTTTAATATGTATATTAAATCCTTTTTCGTGAAATGATATAATTGAATAATCGTGCATAACCCAATTAAATTGAAATAAATGAAAAACTTTTAATTATGGTATGTTATGCAATTTTAAACAATGATAATAAACTATAAAGTATTGATTTTTCTTTTCAAATATTAAATCACATCATTTTACGAAAAAACGATATATTGGAATAAGAATTCTTTTTTTTTTTTTTTTTTTTTGTAAATCAGTTGTGAAAGAAAAACAAATAGATAACATATACTTATCCACATTTATTCATTAATAAATGTTACACTAGATTATTCATTATTTTTCTTTTTCAATATATAACTTCTTTACATTATCGATCGTTAATACAACATCTAAAAATGAAAAGAAATCATCGCTAGAGTCTTTTAAATTATCGTTATAAAAGTCTTTGGCTAACTGTCGCCAATTCAATTGGTAATATGCCAGTTCAAAATATTTTTCAAATTTTTCTTCATTATTTTGTGATACACAGTCATGAAAATCCGGTTTAGGATATCCTTCTTTACAACCAAAACAGTGGAATATTTCATTTATTTTTTCGGATAATATATCGCACAAACACTTAGATAAAGACAATGTTAAGTTTGCAAAATCATGTTTGTCATAAAATGTTTCTGAATCCATACCATCCTTTACATCAGAACGCTGAGTATGTTCATGTGACACAAAATGAGCCATTGTGTGTGTTATTAAATGTTCTTTCAGTTTCTGGTTTATTTGGGGGAAGTAATCACGCATCTTATTCATTTCACGTTCAGTTAGTATAATGCTATCAGTAAGAAACTGAAAGCTTAGGTTTTTGCGCTGAAACATTCTTTGAAATATAAAAATGAAGTCGTCATCTTTTTTTTCTCGTGATACACACAAATCTTTATCGATTACAAGAAAATTATCAATGAAATTGTATGATTTAGCTTGAAAAGTATGCCACACCAAAGGAGGTATGGAAACACCATTTTTAGTGGGATGTAGAAATCCTTCAGCATCTTCATCATATTTCCGAATGTGCACACGAGTATATCCCATGAAGAAGTTTACACAAACTAGATTATTATTTCCAAGGTGAAACATACTAGGAGGTAAAGACTCCAAACAATATATAGGAGAACCGGTATCATCAAATTTTATTTTTTTAGCTGCAGCTCTTTTTATTTCCTCTTGAAGTTCAAACTGGGCTTTTAAATCCTGAGCAAGCTTCTTACGCATTCTTGATTCCAAATTACAAATGTCACTAGATAAACGCTTCATCATGTTATGTTTTAATCACAAGTAAAAATTAGGTAATACCTACAGAACGGAGGCAACGTTGGTTTATACAACACTCAAAGTGAAATGCATCAGAAATTTGAGAGGACCAGGAAAATAAATATAAAAAAGAAAAGAAAAGTGGGGGTTGTCTTTTTATTCTGATTCGATGTTGTAAATGTGATGTCATACAATCCTTCCTCTGATTCGTTAAAAATACAACAGTGATAGCTGAGATCATAACTGGAAATTTAATTTTCATATGATTTCCCTCCGCTTGCAGGTTCAATTATACACGTATTTTCTTGTAACTATACAGGTTCCAACTTGTCAGCGCCAACTGTATTATCATTTTTAATAATCCACTCGCGGAAAGCTTCTACTTCAGCTTTTGGACAGTGTAAACTATTTTCGTGAAATCCGCATGATCGTCCAAAGAAATTGTATTTTAAAATATCGTATTTAGGACAACCAAATACTTCTAAATTAATATGAGGTATTCCTCTTTTATCTAAATACTTTTTTTCTACACTTCCTCCTTTATAAGCTAGTAGGTACCTTGATGTTCGTACTTTTGCATACCATTCAGAAATTTTAATGTCTAATATATCTAAGCTGTAAACTTTTTCATGTTTAAGTGGACAAAATCGCATGCCAGTTATAAATTTTTCTACATATCGCACAGTTTTCCAATCATTGCTAGAAAGATATCTTTTAAATGATGATAAGTTAAATTTAACGCTTTCTCCTTCATTCCAATTAATACCAATAAAACCGCATTCTCTCACTAAAAAATTCCCTTGAACATGGAAACCGTCAAAATCAATGACACCACAAATCGAATCCATTTTTTTAAATAGTGAAATGTTACAAACCAGAAACCTTTTATAGTAAGCCTTTTAGCTTTTCACTTAAAAATTAGATATTTTGGCTGAAAAAAAAATAAAATAATAAAAATAAAATAATAAAATAACCTGAAGATAAAATTATTTAACGAAATAAGACACGCGATTTATTATTATTTCTATGTAGTTTATCATTAAAATTTTCACTCATACAACACTGACTGTCCCTTAATTAAAACGCGTTAACTTATGTCAAAGTTTATCTACCAAATAATTAGACTTTAAATAATTGTAAATAATGTCTCTGGAAATTAAATATTGTTTTAATAAATTATTTTATTTGTATTTTCTTAATGTTAATAATTTAAGAAATACATTTATTTTACATTTTGAAATGATGATATTTTAAGTCTATTTTCATCAATGCTGTTTCTTTCTTTCTTTTTTTTTTTTAATGAAAATATATTCTTAATCCCTATATTCTTAATTCTATTTTATTCTAATATTGATTAATCTAACTCAATTCCTTTATTCAAATATACATTTTTTAAATAATAATTTTTCTATGTATTTAATACGCGTATTTACCCCCTCACACCTGTTTCAGAATAACTTTAACAAGTACAGATATGTAAGACGTGATACAAAGGCAGGGTTATCCTGTATCGACATGTAAGGTAATAAATAAATCCAGACAAAAGGTTTGAACCCCCTTACCCCAGAGCATTCGCCTACGTGTTCCAGCAAATGTTATTTCTATGTGGAACCTGTATAGTTACAAGAAAATACGTGTATAATTGAACCTGCAAGCGGAGGGAAATCATATGAAAATTAAATTTCCAGTTATGATCTCAGCTATCACTGTTGTATTTTTAACGAATCAGAGGAAGGATTGTATGACATCACATTTACAACATCGAATCAGAATAAAAAGACAACCCCCACTTTTCTTTTCTTTTTTATATTTATTTTCCTGGTCCTCTCAAATTTCTGATGCATTTCACTTTGAGTGTTGTATAAACCAACGTTGCCTCCGTTCTGTAGGTATTACCTAATTTTTACTTGTGATTAAAACATAACATGATGAAGCGTTTATCTAGTGACATTTGTAATTTGGAATCAAGAATGCGTAAGAAGCTTGCTCAGGATTTAAAAGCCCAGTTTGAACTTCAAGAGGAAATAAAAAGAGCTGCAGCTAAAAAAATAAAATTTGATGATACCGGTTCTCCTATATATTGTTTGGAGTCTTTACCTCCTAGTATGTTTCACCTTGGAAATAATAATCTAGTTTGTGTAAACTTCTTCATGGGATATACTCGTGTGCACATTCGGAAATATGATGAAGATGCTGAAGGATTTCTACATCCCACTAAAAATGGTGTTTCCATACCTCCTTTGGTGTGGCATACTTTTCAAGCTAAATCATACAATTTCATTGATAATTTTCTTGTAATCGATAAAGATTTGTGTGTATCACGAGAAAAAAAAGATGACGACTTCATTTTTATATTTCAAAGAATGTTTCAGCGCAAAAACCTAAGCTTTCAGTTTCTTACTGATAGCATTATACTAACTGAACGTGAAATGAATAAGATGCGTGATTACTTCCCCCAAATAAACCAGAAACTGAAAGAACATTTAATAACACACACAATGGCTCATTTTGTGTCACATGAACATACTCAGCGTTCTGATGTAAAGGATGGTATGGATTCAGAAACATTTTATGACAAACATGATTTTGCAAACTTAACATTGTCTTTATCTAAGTGTTTGTGCGATATATTATCCGAAAAAATAAATGAAATATTCCACTGTTTTGGTTGTAAAGAAGGATATCCTAAACCGGATTTTCATGACTGTGTATCACAAAATAATGAAGAAAAATTTGAAAAATATTTTGAACTGGCATATTACCAATTGAATTGGCGACAGTTAGCCAAAGACTTTTATAACGATAATTTAAAAGACTCTAGCGATGATTTCTTTTCATTTTTAGATGTTGTATTAACGATCGATAATGTAAAGAAGTTATATATTGAAAAAGAAAAATAATGAATAATCTAGTGTAACATTTATTAATGAATAAATGTGGATAAGTATATGTTATCTATTTGTTTTTCTTTCACAACTGATTTACAAAAAAAAAAAAAAAAAAAAGAATTCTTATTCCAATATATCGTTTTTTCGTAAAATGATGTGATTTAATATTTGAAAAGAAAAATCAATACTTTATAGTTTATTATCATTGTTTAAAATTGCATAACATACCATAATTAAAAGTTTTTCATTTATTTCAATTTAATTGGGTTATGCACGATTATTCAATTATATCATTTCACGAAAAAGGATTTAATATACATATTAAACAAATCTGAAAAAATATACAAAAGAAAAAAAAAAAAAAAAAAGAATTCTTATTCCAATATATCCTTTTTTCGTAAAATGATGTGATTTAATATTTGAAAAGAAAAATCAATAATTTATAGTTTATTATTATCATTGTTTAAAATTGCATAACATACTATTATTAAAAGTTATTCATTTATTTCAATTTAATTGGGTTATGCACGATTATTCAATTATATCATTTCACGAAAAAGGATTTAATATACATATTAAACAAATCTGAAAAAATATACAAAACAAACTGAAGAAAACATAGAAAAATATTCTGTCAAAGTGCTTTGATTTAGATTTTTAATTAATTAATAATATAATTATTTTATTTTTAAATAACTTATGCTGTTATGTTACGCATGCTAGTGTGTGCAATAAATTCTACTGCTCCTTTACTTTTATTTGATTTAGTTTTAACTTGATATTTACAGTAAAAGTCGCCGTCTTATGAAACGTATAAATTTTTAAAAGTGTAAAACTTATAAATATTTTACATGTTTAGAAAGAAGAATTCTTATACATTACGGTAAATCTACTCAAATACTTTAAAGTTCGTTTTAATAAATTCAAATTGTTTAAACAGAGCAATTTTATAGTACTTCCACAGGAATCCATGAAATAATTCGTATATATCACAGTTCATTGTATAAATATACGAAAGTGGGAAAAAATACTCAAACATCGTGTTACTTTTGTTTATTCACTATTTAAAATTTTATGGATGATAACAAACGTTTTACGAGGTGAGAAATGTTACTCCATAACTTTCTTTTCTAGCCTGTCTTTATGACACCTATTTTGCATTGGGATCGAACAATAAGAATTCTATTTACTTTTCTCGCTTAAGAGTAGCAAAGTCTTGGTCGAGCCCTTAGGTGCAAATACACCCCTCCGAATTTCCTACCTGTTCTCCCGGTAAAGAGTCTCTCCGCTTAACTCCGGGCGGAGCATAATGTTATAGGTATAGCTCCGCTTGTTCCAGAAACCGCTTATGACTACTAAGTTATACATGATAATTTTACTAAGATCTAGAACTGTAAAGCCAGCGTATATTGGTCTATTTAACATTAAATTTTTTTTAGTCAAGTGAACTGCAACCAAATCCTCGTTAAAAATTTTAAAATAATTAAAACATGGAGATGCTGTGAGTTTTTTCATTTTTTTTTCATTTTGAACTAGTTGTATATTTACCCGATTTCTGAGGTTTTCCATCGTTTTACCGAATACCGCGTTGTTCATAAGTTTAAACAGATCTTTTTCAAACGTTGTTTTGGCCAGTTTCCGTTTTTCTGTATTAAATTCTACATATGGTTTTAACCAAGCAGATTGGTGAAATTTGAGAACTTTATGTATTTTTTTTAGCCTCATACCTAGAGAGAGATAGAGTTTTAAATTTCTATTGTGCAATATGTATTTATTTTTGTCATTTAAATTTGGTACCAGTTTCGTTTGCTTTTTGAGCGGTATTTTCAAATTTTCTGCTAGATTTAAGGCGTATTTTGAAAGCATTGATGGGATAATGTCTAATTTTTCTGGAGCCAATGGATATGAATCGTGTTCATCATGAATTTCCTTCGGATATATTAAATCCGCCTCAACAACATAACCATAATAATCATCATCATTTATTTCTAGAGGATTAAATTTTTTATCTCACAATCTGTTAACCATTGAAATTCGGATACAGGAAGTGGTTGGCTTAAGGCCCACCCATAAAGGTTACTACCGTCTAAATAAATTATAAATTTATTATGCTCATCTGGTTTAAAACCAGGTATAAATTTATTGTTTGCCCGGCTGTACCGTTTCGAAATTACGCTTATCCCCCCTCTAATCCCCTTCTCAAAAAATAAATGCATATCTGCATCGCTCAATAATTCTAATGTGATATTGCTTTTCTTTAAAGCTGCATTCCATGCAAAAGATGGTAATGTTAAACTATGCGCTGGGTCCAAATCGTAGTAATCCTTGCACAGATTTCGAAAATTCTCGAATATGTCCGCTAAAAGTAAAATATCGGTTTTAATATATAGATCATGATATTCGCCTAAGTTTTTAATTTTAAGTGTATCCCAAACAGTTAACGCGTGTTCATAATCATCACTGGATATTTCGCTGCTATTGATACTATCATAAAACATTTCTTTAGGTGGAAGACATTCTTCGTGAAATTTATCCTTATTGTCAATATAAGTATATGGATAAACACCCTTACGCGCTAACAACTTTATTTCGATATCATTAAAGTGCTCCTTCATAATAACAAACTTTTCTGATTCTAAATTATTCGCGAGTTTTTCTAAGGAGGCTGGGAGAAATTGTAAAGAGTCTATAAATTGTAAATCACCTAAACTAAATGATATATAATTCTGCATGTTATTGGGGATACAATTAATATTTTTGTTTTTGAACTTACCTATACCTTGCATAATTAAATGTGAATCGTAACCTTTTAAGTTATGGAATACTATTGGGATTTTGTTTCGTATTTTATAATTTAAGTTACAGCCGAGATGTGTTGCCCCTCTATATTTGCCAGTAATGTGGCAATGATCTCTTGCCCGTTTGTGACCCAAAGCTTTATTACAAATGTAACAATCTTTTGCAATTTGAAAGTTCTTTTTATCTTCTTCAGTGTATATCATTTTTTTGTTAGTATGTAATAGTTCTCTGATTTGTTTTTCTTCTAAAAGGGAATTCAAAAAATGATTTACTACATCATCTCCCCTATAGACTACGGGACCCTTGAAAGTTTTACCATTTTGACCGATAATAATATATGCGTATCCACAAGGAATATGGTGTGTTAAAATATTTTCGTGGGAAATAGATGGTGAATTTTCACATCCACTCGTTTTTACATTAAACGATTCGAAATCGGCGTAAATAATAAATGGCACACGCATTTGCATATAAATACTTTTAAATCTGCACCATTTATCATCAGCACTTGGATATTGTACTTTTTGGGCATCGTGATTTTTACAATATTCGACATGTTTTTCTAAATTAATCTCGGAAAGAAATCTTTGTAAACAATAATAACAATAGTAACTTTTTCCCTTATGTTTCGTTAAGTGGTTTAAAAATCCGCTAAAATTCTTGATATAACAATAATGTGTAGTTTTTTCATTTCTTATTAGAAGTAAATTAATGTGTCGGTTAAACCTAAATTTACTAATGTGTAATGGGAATATTTGATTTTTCTCGTAGCCAAAAACATTTATGCTAATTTCGTTATCTTTTTCATAATATTCTATTTGACTAATTGGTGTAGGAAAACTAATTCTTTCAATATTTACTTTATCTAAATATTTAACATACTTATTGACTCTATGAGCATTATTTTCAGCAGGAAATAATCCGGCTAAAACCGACCAAAGGAAACATTTTTGATCCTCATTTTTGACATTAATAATAGCATGTTTTAAAGATAGCTCTTTTGGCAATTCGATGTAACTAGTCGGTGTTAAAGGTTCATATTTACACACATTTACATCTAAAAAATCGATTCTATCTAGAATCCAACCACTCCCGTGTCCTTCAAAAGCCTCAAATGATGTTAAAACTTTTGCAAACGCGATTTCTATGTTAGTTATTATATCATTCTCAGAAAGGTTTATCATGCAATTGCTTCTAAAAAATGCCGAACAATATTCTACCTCTTTCTCCGAAATATGTCTTTTAAAAATACATTTCATGCTTAAAAACCACTTAATATTTCTTTTTCTTTCAATTTCCTGAGTTAAAATGTTAATAACTTCATGTCTATGATTTTTAAAAAAAGTAGGCAGATCTTTTTCCTCACCAAAAATTTTATGTATTGATGCGGAATCATTTAAAGCACTATTGGAAGCAATTGTTTCCCTTATATTATCATTACAAGTTCGCGATTTTTTGTTAATCTTTTCCACTGAGGTTATTTTACGTTTTAATTGTTTTTTAACCTTATTTTCGTGAATGTTAATTTGATGCCTTTTGAGATCGCTTGCACGGGTGAAAGTAGCCGAACAGTTATGACACGGAATACGATTCGATTTATTATGTATTTTCTCATGCCTAATTAGATTCCTTTTAAATGTGAATTTTTTCTGGCATATTTTGCATATGAGACCCTAAAACAAAATTAAATACTCTAATAAATATGTGTTTACCATTTTATTAAGAAATTAAAAATTTTAAAGATTATCTCGCAAAAAATAATTTTTAAAATTGGAAATCTAGAAAATTCGGAATACATAAATGTATAAAAACTTACCGTCAATCCTTCTCCGACTTGGTGAATATTTTCTGTTTCGTGATATCTGTAGGATGGGCCAGCAACAGGTTCAGTATCTATCTGTTTTTTATGGACTTCTGTCTTCTTCAACTCATTTCTTTTGATATGTTTCTCTTTAATGTGCAACACCAAATCATTTTTGTTATTCAAGCTTTCGTTACAGACACCGCAAGTTAACTTCTGAAATAAAACATATAAAACATTTTACAAAAATTATTGTTATTACTTCAGTGAAATATACTTAAAAAAAAATAAATAAAAAAAAAAAAAATAAAAAAACTTACTTGAATTTCTCCAGGAATTTGATATGGCGGTCTGCTATTGAGAAGATGATTGTCCTTAATAACATTATTTTCAGGTTCTTCATCGAAAGGATCTGCAAACTGCGAATAAATTTCTGCACAATCAATAGCGGCATCTATGATCTCTTTTTGCAGAGTAAAAGATTCCTCCTTGAAACTTTCACAATCAATTATGGAATTTCGATTTTCATCCTCGAAGTCAAACTGCGAATCGTAGAATTGAGAATACACTTCGGAATATTCAATTAAAGCATCTGTTACTTCTTTATCGAACGGCCATGGTTGCCAAGACATGTTTAAAACTAATTTATTGTAAAATTAATTCATATCATCTTCATGTGTAGGTTTAATATAAAAATTATATCTTTTAAAGAACAGCAAAGTAAACTAACAGCTTCTTCACCTTAGACAGAAAACTGAATGTATTCCCATATCCACATAGAAATAACATTTGCTGGAACACGTAGGCGAATGCTCTGGGGTAAGGGGGTTCAAACCTTTTGTCTGGATTTATTTATTACCTTACATGTCGATACAGGATAACCCTGCCTTTGTATCACGTCTTACATATCTGTACTTGTTAAAGTTATTCTGAAACAGGTGTGAGGGGGTAAATACGCGTATTAAATACATAGAAAAATTATTATTTAAAAAATGTATATTTGAATAAAGGAATTGAGTTAGATTAATCAATATTAGAATAAAATAGAATTAAGAATATAGGGATTAAGAATATATTTTCATTAAAAAAAAAAAAGAAAGAAAGAAACAGCATTGATGAAAATAGACTTAAAATATCATCATTTCAAAATGTAAAATAAATGTATTTCTTAAATTATTAACATTAAGAAAATACAAATAAAATAATTTATTAAAACAATATTTAATTTCCAGAGACATTATTTACAATTATTTAAAGTCTAATTATTTGGTAGATAAACTTTGACATAAGTTAACGCGTTTTAATTAAGGGACAGTCAGTGTTGTATGAGTGAAAATTTTAATGATAAACTACATAGAAATAATAATAAATCGCGTGTCTTATTTCGTTAAATAATTTTATCTTCAGGTTATTTTATTATTTTATTTTTATTATTTTATTTTTTTTTCAGCCAAAATATCTAATTTTTAAGTGAAAAGCTAAAAGGCTTACTATAAAAGGTTTCTGGTTTGTAACATTTCACTATTTAAAAAAATGGATTCGATTTGTGGTGTCATTGATTTTGACGGTTTCCATGTTCAAGGGAATTTTTTAGTGAGAGAATGCGGTTTTATTGGTATTAATTGGAATGAAGGAGAAAGCGTTAAATTTAACTTATCATCATTTAAAAGATATCTTTCTAGCAATGATTGGAAAACTGTGCGATATGTAGAAAAATTTATAACTGGCATGCGATTTTGTCCACTTAAACATGAAAAAGTTTACAGCTTAGATATATTAGACATTAAAATTTCTGAATGGTATGCAAAAGTACGAACATCAAGGTACCTACTAGCTTATAAAGGAGGAAGTGTAGAAAAAAAGTATTTAGATAAAAGAGGAATACCTCATATTAATTTAGAAGTATTTGGTTGTCCTAAATACGATATTTTAAAATACAATTTCTTTGGACGATCATGCGGATTTCACGAAAATAGTTTACACTGTCCAAAAGCTGAAGTAGAAGCTTTCCGCGAGTGGATTATTAAAAATGATAATACAGTTGGCGCTGACAAGTTGGAACCTGTATAGTTACAAGAAAATACGTGTATAATTGAACCTGCAAGCGGAGGGAAATCATATGAAAATTAAATTTCCAGTTATGATCTCAGCTATCACTGTTGTATTTTTAACGAATCAGAGGAAGGATTGTATGACATCACATTTACAACATCGAATCAGAATAAAAAGACAACCCCCACTTTTCTTTTCTTTTTTATATTTATTTTCCTGGTCCTCTCAAATTTCTGATGCATTTCACTTTGAGTGTTGTATAAACCAACGTTGCCTCCGTTCTGTAGGTATTACCTAATTTTTACTTGTGATTAAAACATAACATGATGAAGCGTTTATCTAGTGACATTTGTAATTTGGAATCAAGAATGCGTAAGAAGCTTGCTCAGGATTTAAAAGCCCAGTTTGAACTTCAAGAGGAAATAAAAAGAGCTGCAGCTAAAAAAATAAAATTTGATGATACCGGTTCTCCTATATATTGTTTGGAGTCTTTACCTCCTAGTATGTTTCACCTTGGAAATAATAATCTAGTTTGTGTAAACTTCTTCATGGGATATACTCGTGTGCACATTCGGAAATATGATGAAGATGCTGAAGGATTTCTACATCCCACTAAAAATGGTGTTTCCATACCTCCTTTGGTGTGGCATACTTTTCAAGCTAAATCATACAATTTCATTGATAATTTTCTTGTAATCGATAAAGATTTGTGTGTATCACGAGAAAAAAAAGATGACGACTTCATTTTTATATTTCAAAGAATGTTTCAGCGCAAAAACCTAAGCTTTCAGTTTCTTACTGATAGCATTATACTAACTGAACGTGAAATGAATAAGATGCGTGATTACTTCCCCCAAATAAACCAGAAACTGAAAGAACATTTAATAACACACACAATGGCTCATTTTGTGTCACATGAACATACTCAGCGTTCTGATGTAAAGGATGGTATGGATTCAGAAACATTTTATGACAAACATGATTTTGCAAACTTAACATTGTCTTTATCTAAGTGTTTGTGCGATATATTATCCGAAAAAATAAATGAAATATTCCACTGTTTTGGTTGTAAAGAAGGATATCCTAAACCGGATTTTCATGACTGTGTATCACAAAATAATGAAGAAAAATTTGAAAAATATTTTGAACTGGCATATTACCAATTGAATTGGCGACAGTTAGCCAAAGACTTTTATAACGATAATTTAAAAGACTCTAGCGATGATTTCTTTTCATTTTTAGATGTTGTATTAACGATCGATAATGTAAAGAAGTTATATATTGAAAAAGAAAAATAATGAATAATCTAGTGTAACATTTATTAATGAATAAATGTGGATAAGTATATGTTATCTATTTGTTTTTCTTTCACAACTGATTTACAAAAAAAAAAAAAAAAAAAAGAATTCTTATTCCAATATATCGTTTTTTCGTAAAATGATGTGATTTAATATTTGAAAAGAAAAATCAATACTTTATAGTTTATTATCATTGTTTAAAATTGCATAACATACCATAATTAAAAGTTTTTCATTTATTTCAATTTAATTGGGTTATGCACGATTATTCAATTATATCATTTCACGAAAAAGGATTTAATATACATATTAAACAAATCTGAAAAAATATACAAAAGAAAAAAAAAAAAAAAAAAGAATTCTTATTCCAATATATCCTTTTTTCGTAAAATGATGTGATTTAATATTTGAAAAGAAAAATCAATAATTTATAGTTTATTATTATCATTGTTTAAAATTGCATAACATACTATTATTAAAAGTTATTCATTTATTTCAATTTAATTGGGTTATGCACGATTATTCAATTATATCATTTCACGAAAAAGGATTTAATATACATATTAAACAAATCTGAAAAAATATACAAAACAAACTGAAGAAAACATAGAAAAATATTCTGTCAAAGTGCTTTGATTTAGATTTTTAATTAATTAATAATATAATTATTTTATTTTTAAATAACTTATGCTGTTATGTTACGCATGCTAGTGTGTGCAATAAATTCTACTGCTCCTTTACTTTTATTTGATTTAGTTTTAACTTGATATTTACAGTAAAAGTCGCCGTCTTATGAAACGTATAAATTTTTAAAAGTGTAAAACTTATAAATATTTTACATGTTTAGAAAGAAGAATTCTTATACATTACGGTAAATCTACTCAAATACTTTAAAGTTCGTTTTAATAAATTCAAATTGTTTAAACAGAGCAATTTTATAGTACTTCCACAGGAATCCATGAAATAATTCGTATATATCACAGTTCATTGTATAAATATACGAAAGTGGGAAAAAATACTCAAACATCGTGTTACTTTTGTTTATTCACTATTTAAAATTTTATGGATGATAACAAACGTTTTACGAGGTGAGAAATGTTACTCCATAACTTTCTTTTCTAGCCTGTCTTTATGACACCTATTTTGCATTGGGATCGAACAATAAGAATTCTATTTACTTTTCTCGCTTAAGAGTAGCAAAGTCTTGGTCGAGCCCTTAGGTGCAAATACACCCCTCCGAATTTCCTACCTGTTCTCCCGGTAAAGAGTCTCTCCGCTTAACTCCGGGCGGAGCATAATGTTATAAGTATAGCTCCGCTTGTTCCAGAAACCGCTTATGACTACTACTAATCCCGTGCTAGAATATAATGGAAAGTTCCACAAATCGGCATCTGTTCATTATACACTGTCAAAAAAAGTCCTGTTTGCTACCAGAAAATTTCTGTAAATCAGAAAATTACGTTCTATCAACGTAATTTTCCAGTTGATAAAACGTATTTCTCTGAATTACAGAAAATGTCTGGCAGCAAACAGGACTTTTTTTTGGACAGTGTAGAGCTTCAAAATTTTGAAAATCACAAAGTTTGTCTCTGAGGTTCGCCTCAGTGGAAATGAATGGAAATATCACTCATCTTCCTTTGACTGTAAATCTACTCTTACTACAGAAGCCTATTTGAGGTAAAAAAGAGATTTAATACGTAAAAATTTAATAAATACACCATTTCCATAAAATTAAAAATAAAATGAACTTATTATGAAAGTTTTTCTAGTTATTTTTTTTTTTTTTTAAAGTCTTTTCTGTTAATATTGAAATAGATATATAATACGTTCGTTTTAATTAGGCTGAAATGATTAACAAATTTTCTTTTTTATAGTATTTTATGACTGATCTGGTTATAAATTCAACTTCATAAAATTATGAATTAGTATTGCGTAAAAATGAAATCATGTCGATAGAATTCTAATAAAGTAAAAAAAAAAAAATATTTTAAAGAAACAAATATCAACTGTCATCACTAATAGTGTATAACTTTCTAATCAAACCAGCACAGAATGCTAATTTTAAATATAAAAAAATAAAAATAAAACCTTTAGAATACAGTGTTACATGAAACGTGAAATTGAAAAACATACAAGATAAATTTAACGTCGTATGAAAAAATAAATCTTCGTACTACATCCTCATTTTCTTTTGGAGCATGCTGATATTTAATGTGTTTCGAATTAAATTTAGAAAGATGTATGCAACGTAAATAAAATAAAGTGTTATCACTTTGACGCATGAAGGAGTCGCATTTTTTCTTTATTAAATTTTGAATACGCCGTGTATTTTAAAAGATAACACCTGCCGCCATACAAACTCTACTGTTTTTCTAACAAGAGTATGTCGAGAGAGCTTATCTTTTGAAAAAAAAAACGAAGAATCATAAAAGAAATGCTTTGGAAAAGGAATACAACAAGAGAAATTTAATTTCCTTACGAGTAAATAGTGTTTTATGAACTATTTTTGTTTTTATGTATCAACTAGCATACGTTACTCTCAAAAATGACGAAGTATTGCTATAAGTATAAAATATTAAATCACATTGACATTATTTCATTTAAATAAAATGATGTAAGATAAATATTGTGTGTGTTAAACCTTTAACGTTCTTTGTTTTCGCAATAAAACCAAAGATTTTTTTTTACTGCAACATTTTTCGGTATTCCCTCCCTTTTTTCTTTTTCTTTCTTTTTCTTTTTCTTTTTTTTTTTTCTTTTTTTGTAATTAATTTTAAAAATTTTCGTTCTTTTTGATTGAAAGACATAAGCAGTACTAAGAATATTTAAGAACAGATTTCCCAGACGGAGCCAAATGCAAAAACTACTTTTAAAATTTTTAAGTAAGCGTGAGTCTAGTTCCTGTGTGAGGTTTGCGTTGACGTAGACTCCATCTTAACTTAGTAGTTACTTAAGGAGGCTCTCTACCTATCGTCTCCGAAAGCCGAAGCCAACGTTATTCTGTGGGGAAGTTTTGCCCCATTGTGATTCTTTAACTAATACATATTTTTAAATTCCGTTTTCACTTTCCGAAAATTCACAACTATTAAACAATTTTATGGCTTTTTAAAAATTGATTTTTTTTTTTTTTTTTTTTTTTTTTTCCCAAGATTTCATTTTTAGCTCAAAAATGAAAATTTTCGCATTTTACAACCTCAAAATAAAATATTAAAAATTAATTTCGTACATAATCTTAAAAATATACAGGGATGCAAATATTTAAGAGATAGCATTCTTTTTTGTTGTTAGTGGATGATCTTTACTGTAATATATTACCATTTCCAGGAAATTTTCCATTCATCGGTTGTTGTTTTTTGTAAATTTACACGTTTTGAGGCTTCTTGATTGCTGAAGTCATGTTTCTAACGATTGATCTTTGCCTGCGTCTCTTAGATGCAACTTAAAAACGAATAGTTTTAGGAAATTCAAAAGTTGTATTTTTAAGTTAATATAAGTTTGTTGCTGGGAAAGTTTGATCAAGACTGATAAATTTCAAGGAATGTTGCGTGTGAAAGTTGTCTGAATAATTTTAAGTGAACTTTTAATTTTAATAAAAGGTTTAAATTCAATATAAATGTAGGTGTAGTAATGAAACAGGGGGGTTGAGGGGGGTGGTAGACCCCCCTCATATAGAGCTAATTATGATATAAAACTCTTCCGAAGCCTAATTTGAATTATTTTAACATAGGTTTATATAACAGTACTCGTTATCTTACCTCCTAATCTCGTACCTGTATTCATAGTATTGAATTTCAGGTAAAGAGAAAGTCGTGTGAGTGACGCACCAGATTATTTTGTGTTGTTGTTTTTTAATAATTATCTCAGCGGTTATGCGTGGGCCTAACTGTTAATAAAAAAATATCTGAAACATTGTATCTAGAATTTAAAATATTTAAAAATCATTTTGTCTCAAATAGTTAAACTAAAATTTAATCACATTAAAATCTGAGACATTATACACTAAAAATATATACAATTAAAAACACAAAACATAAATTAAACGTTTCGAGACACTTACAGGCTCCTCATCAGTAAAAACATCAAATGCAAAAGCTGAGAACTACAACCGACATTCTTAAAGAGAGTACAAAGTACTCAGCGGGTACTGCGCATGCTTCATTAAGTGGTGAAAAATACTCTGTTCATATCTATCCCTATCCCTTATGTATGTAATATTATCCATAAAATTTACAATAACATTTATACCAACAATTATTTAGATACAGATACTTTAATTGAACTTATTTCTTTTTGTTTAACTTCCAACTGTTTTAGCTTTAATAATTCTTACTATCAACAAATTAATGGCACTGTTATGGGCTCCCCCATTTCAGTTAGAATTGCAGAAATAGTCATGCAGTTTATCGAATATGAAATTAATTCTGATTTACATGATAAAATTTACTTTTGGTGTAGATTATGTGGGTGATATTTTTATAATCACTTATAATCAACATGTTTCTGATATTCTTAATTATACTAATTCCGTTAATGTATCAATTCAATTCACTTTAGAGCAAGAAAATGATAATAAACTCCCTTTCTTAGATATTTTAATTGAGCGTTCGCCTGCTGATACTTATTCTAAATTTGTTACTTCTGTTTATAGGAAATCTGTATCTTCAGGCCAGTATTTAAATTTTAATTCAGCTAACTCTTCTTCACATAAATGTACGATTTTCCATACTTTACTTCACCGCGCAAAATCATATTGCAGTAGTGATGAGCTTTTCCAATTAGAATTGAAAAGGATTTTGTCGGACTTAAAGCGTAATAGTTATCCCTCTCGCTAGCTTAAAAGAATATTAAAAGAGTATGACTTTAATAAGGATAATCATGCAATTAATTCCTCTAAATCACCTAAATAGTTCGTTAATATTCCTTACTATAAAAATATTTCTGAATCTATTGCCAAAGTTTTACGCACTGTTCATATATCTATTTCCTATAAACCCCAATTTCTGATTCGTAATTTCCTTTCTAATTTTAAACTAGTTATCTCCCCTTTTCCCGTACTGGTGTTATTTATAATATCCCTTGTAAATCATGCAGTTCGGTTTATATTGGTGAAACTGGCCGTTCTCTTCATACTCGAATTCTGAACATAAAAGAAATTTCAACAACGTGATATACGTTCGAAAATTGTACAGCATGCCATAGAAACTCACCATTTACCTCATTTTTAACAATACTAAAATAATCATATCTAACTGTTTAAATTATCATTCAAGAATTTTCCTAGAGGGCTGGTACACAAATCAACATTTTTCACCACTTAATAAGGCATGCGCAGTACCCACTGAGTATGTTGCGTACCCGCTGAGTACTTTTAAAGAATGCCTGTTGTTATTCTCAGCATTTACATTTAGTGTTTTTACTGATGAGGAGCCAGTAAAAGCCTCGAAACGTTTAATTTATGTTTTGTGTTTTTAATTGTATATATTTTTAGTGTATATTGTTTCAGATTTTAATGTGTATCCAGAATGTTTGATGTTATTGATTAAATCTAATTAAAATTTCTATTAATAAATGTAATAAATCAATCCCTTTCAGGTTATTTAAATATTAACAGTGTGACAACTTGAAATTCTTTGTGAGAGATTTCAGTTAATTCATGTTTATTGGCAATTTTGAGGAATTAACTTTGCTCTTTGAAATATTCGTAAATTCCAGCCTAAGCTTGTCTTTTAGAAATTTTAACTTCTCAAATTGAAAACCGAAATCATTTATTATTTTTTACATTCAAGTGCAAAATAGAATAACACAGAAACAACAGTTTTTTAAACGATTATGTATCTTGTATTTAATACATTTTTCACCAAATATTTGTATAACCCTAACTATTGATTAAAAAATTACGTGAAACAGTTTATCTCAAATTAATAGTTTAAAACTAATTACGATTTCTATTAATTCACATTCTATAATAATTCGTATTTATTTTATTAGTTTAAATCTCTAATTTGTAAAGTATTTAATTCTTTAACATAACTTGAAATTCCACATTCGAGATTCCAATTAATGATAAGTGGGACAAAGGAATCAATTTCGCTTTGAAATAATCACAAATTTCATCTGTAAGCTTGATTTTTAGAAATTTTAACTGAAGTTTCCAAATTCATTGCTAAATCATTGAAACTTTCTAAGTTGAAACGTGATGGCAGCTTTACACTTCACTGTTTATAAAGCGAAGCGTTTCATGTTTAAAAACAATATCTTTTTGATAGCATTTTAGTATGACGAGTGTTCCGAAGATATATTTTTATTAAATTTCGTTCTTCTTACATACGCTTTGTGATTATCATTACTGAAAAGAAGACAGCAGAAATACTAGAAATATCTATAACAGTCGTTAAACCTCTAGATATTTTAAATAAATGAAATTATTTAATGAAAACTAAAAGCGTTATGACTATCCCAAAGAACACTTCTCGAAAGAATTCCGCGCTCAATTCAAAAGATTTTCACATAAACTCCCGATAAATGTTAGTATCTCAAGACAAAAGTACCTTGTTAAGTAAATAGGAAAACTTATGTATTTCCAATGATTCTGTAAATTTCTGCTAATTAAATCTTTATGAAAACATTTAGAACATTCTGGAAGAAGGAATTTTTAATAATAATGAATCATGTAATTACCTAACGAAAATTCTTTTAAATTCTTAATGTGTAAACGATTGCAATGTCGCGATATCCCTTGAATTTCAATTGCAAATTAAAAAATAGTAGTTTCAATTAAATATTTATAACTGAAATGACTTTAAATAAATTCTTTCAAGATTAAAAAAAAAAAAAAAAAAAAGTGTAGACAGCTTACAGAGTGACAGTAATATAAAATTCAAACAGAATACACGTGAAATAAATGTATGCATTTATCACACACAAACACACACACACACATATATATATATATATATATATATATATATATATATATATATATAAAGATAGATAGATATCATCATAGTGAAAATCATATTTAAAGTCATTCATAAAAAGGAAAAATCCTATACTGAAGTGTCATCTGTACTCAAAATATTGCAGTGTTTCATAACCTATGTACATCGCATATATTTTACATTTCCAAACGAACCAATGGTTTCGAATTTAAAGAATAATTTCCGTATTTTTTAATGTACATGGGGGGGGGCAGGAAGTATCCTCCTCTTAATTATTTGAGACTTTGATTGCTGAACTGTAAAGTAAACAAAAGGCAAATTTTATATTAAATAAGCCATATTCTCAAGAATCATTTCCTTTTTTTTAATTCAACGTTTGTTTTCAGGTTTAAAAATACAACAGGCGGTTGAGGGGATGAGAGGTCCCTCAGAAATGTAAATAGTTATACAGAAAATCAATTATATATATATATGTATTGTCTTGGTGTTTATATAAAATTATTTTAAATAATATGGAATAATTATAAATAATATGCTGAGTAATGTGAGATGCAAATACGATGTTGAGGCTTCTGATCTGCAGATTCACTTAGTATATTTCATTTTCACTATCAGCTTTTTTAAAGTTCAAAAAAGAACATTTTTCTTTTTAATATTAATCAATGCCTGACCTATGATAATTACTTTTCCTTCTTGGATTTTAATTCTTTGAATTTCCAGAGATTATAGTTTAAAATTTCATTTTCTTAAATGGTGAAATTCAACATCAACTAGAAGATTATTGGATTTTGTCTTCAGGTACTAGAGTAAGTTAATTAATTTTAAGAATGAATAAGATATTTATATAGCCTCGGCATGTGTAATGCTGAGCTTCAAATTTAATCAGTTAAAGTAAGATCTAATTAAAAATATATATTCTTAGTCAAATATTAAATCATACGATGTAAACTTGAAAGTATCATAATAATTTTTTTATAACAATGAAATATATTAGAAAATTTTTTCGATTAAGCATTAGAAAAAAAATTATAAATGAAGCCATTTCTGCAGCTAGTACACTGCTTTCGAAAGTACAAAACTTATCTCCCCCCCCCCCCCCCAAAAAAAAAAAAAAAAAAAAAAAAAAATAGTGTTAACTATAAAAGAAGAAAAAAAACATCACTGTTTAATTAGGTGGAGGAAAAAAGACATTTCCGAATTTTAGAATGTGTGTGTGTGTGTATGTATATATATATATATATATATATATACACAGTAAAGCACCGTTTATACGTCTTTCAAGGGGCTGACGTAAAAGGACGTATAAATGAAAAGACGTATAATCGAAATTATAATAATAATGCTTTGATTACAGATAATTTAATGACACTTAAGCAAAATTTATATGAAAATACTAATTAATAAAGTTTAAGTTAGTATATGTACATTTATACTTTCTTAAGGACAATAATTAATTAAAATATATATATATTATAAAAAGGGGAAAAAATCATGCTATTAATGCATGACTGGGTACTAATTACATGTATCATATATTGCATTTTTAAAGATTTATATGAACACATTTTGAATATAAATTGTGTATCTTGAATAGTAATACGATTTATATCCATACAAATAGTTATTTAATAACATTAAAAATCTTTGATATTCGTCTGATTTGCTGCTTGTCTATGAGTATTAAAAATTCTACTGTGAATTCAATTGATTCTTTCCTCAGTATTCTTTGATTTTTCATGTGCTTCTGCATTTAAGATGCTTTCTAGGAAAAATCCTTCTTATTTAGAATGGAAAATGACAGGTCGAAAAATTTTGCGAATTTTAGTAAAGTGGAAAAGACGCATAACTGATATCAGCGGCGTATAAACGAAGACTTTTTGCATAAATTGAGTAGGAATGAATCAAAACTTCACTGAAAGGACGTAAAAGACGTATAAACATGCTTTATACATTATATATATAATGAATAACTTAATTCCTTTACAATACTCAGCAAATGAAAGAAAGATGAAAATACCAACAATGAAATTTAAAATGAGATGTATTACGTATGAAGTTATTATCACAATTACCATTTAATTAAAATTCACTGAGAAGTAAAAACATGTTAAAGTTCTTACGCAGAAGAAAAATGACGTATATAACACTTAAGCTTAAACTATAAGATAGTTTGCAGAATCTATTAAACCAGTAAATACATGCAACACAAGATAAAAATTGAAAGTAATCAAAAATTCTATTGAAATAAAAAGGAATGCATGAAGGAAAAATAGTTATAAATGCTGAAACCCAGTACAGATCTCATCAGGAAACTAGCAGTACTGTCAGCATGGAATGCAAGATTTCTGAATATTGTATAGTTATTTCAGCAATATACAACACTAGTTTCTATCTTGCATAAAAAATAGAAAGATAAAAGGAAATTAGCTTATAGAGTAACTTAACCATAATGAAAATTGGAATACGTTAAATGTGATGGCCTCATGTAAACCAAGTCCAAATCGAATAAGGAGATAATAGTCCGGGCGGTTGCCAAAACGAACAAACTGAAAAGAAATGATTAAAAATAAAGAATCGATTAATCGAAATAGTTTCTGAAATAAATGTAAGCATGAAGTGATAATTATTGCTCTTAAAATTTAAAAGCTTTAAATCACAAATAAAAAAATATTCTAGATGGACATTTAAGTATAATGTAGATCAATACGGTTTTCACTTTAGGGCACCTTCGACACAACGTGAGCCAGCGCCATCTAACGTGGAAAAAATAAGTTACTATTAAGTGATTTAAGAAATTGTACGATTAGACGTTCAATTTACATGAGTGTAATTTATAGTCTTAGGCAAACAGATAAAAAGGCCAACAAGTGATGATAAAGTCTATATATATATATATATATATATATATATATATATATATATGATAGAGATCCCGAGCTCTATATGCAGTTTTTGAGTTATTAAGAAGAGTCTAAAGCGAAAACAAGAACGAAAAATCATGCTGTTGGCAGAGATTAAAACTAAAAAACATCATTGGACACCCCTACACCGCTGTGCATGAATCTGAAAACGCACGAAACTCTGTTCCGCGGCAATCACTATCACGCATGTTAAAACCAAAAAAAACATCACTAGACACCCCTCCCTTGCTGTGCATGAATCTGAAAACGCACGAAACTCGTTTTCGCAGCAATCACTGTCAAGCATGTAACCCCCCCCCCCCCAAAAAAAAAAAAAAAAAAAAAAAAAAAATCATCACTGGACACCTACTCTAAATCAAAAATCAAATAAACCAATCAAATCTCTAGTAATTCTTCATAACATAGCTTTAGTTCAACGTAAAATACATTCAAATCAATGAAAATCAAATAAACCAATGAAATCTTTCGTAATTCCTCATAGCTCTAGTTCAACGGAAATACACTCACTCCAATGAAAATCAAATAAACCAATCAAACCTCTTGTTATTCCTCATAACATAGCTGTAGTTCAATGTAAAATACACTCAAAACAATAAAATCAAATAAACCAACCAAATCTCTCCCAAGATTCTCCATTCTGCGTCATTATAGAAATGGAAAGTTTTATTTTCATATTTTTATTAATTAACAGAAAACTAACCAAAAATTCGAAAATCTGACTTCGATGTGCACAATGACCCTTCGGAGGGCACCTTTTGTGTTAAATCACGTGACTGTCCGAGCTACCGTTTCCGAGAACAGTGAAATATACATATATACAGATATTGCTCACTTAATATATATATTATTAGTATAACTTAAAAAGAGTAACTGCAGAAAATTCAAATTTGGTATTTTGAAGTTCATATTAGGTTGCTACATAAAAATTTGATTAAAATGGGCAAGTTTGAAGCCAATATTAATAATAGCCTTGGATTTTTTTTTTTTTTTTTAGGCACTAGAATTGAACGGTGAGTTGATAGGGGCAGTAATCCCCCTCACACATAATTATATGTCCAATGAAACAGTTCCTATACATTAGATTATTTTTAAAGTACATTGAACTTTATTATCTTACGTTATTCATCTTAAGTCTTAATGTGCAATCCATCTTTATAGAATTGAAGTGCAGGGTAAGAGAAAGTCGTGGGAGTGACATACCAGATTACTGAAATTAGTTTCGTAATTTTAAAAAGAAAATACGTATTGAATATCAAAAGATTAAATAAATGTGCTTTGATCAAGCATGGGCTAATTACATATTGTAGAGGAAACTAGTATGTTGTGGCCACCAAGACTTTCTTCTATATTTTCCTATACAAATTCACTCAGTAACAAAAAAAAAAAAAAAATCGATAACTTTGTTTTAAATTATCAGATTTATAGTTCTACCATTCGTTTTAAAAGTATTGACGAGACCTTTCGAAAGATACCCATCTTGAAAATTTACTCCCCTCGAGTGGGGTGCAGAGGCTCCTAGACATACAAAAAAAAAAAAAAAAAAAAAAAAAAAATTCCTAACATAAAATTCCTATAAATTGACTATCTCTATTATAAATAATTCTTGTAAATTTCAAAATGATTGTTAAAAAAATAATTCTCTCTATGCACATTTATACAAAATTTTGTCCTATATCACCATGTTAAAAATTTAGAAAAAGCGGGATGGCAACACAACCTGTAAGACAATTTTTACCAAAAGTTGATACGCACTAATTTATGTCAAGTTGCAACTACATGCCAATTTGTATGAAATTCTGTTCAGTAGTTCCTGAGATACAGTTGCCACAAAATTTTGTCACACACACACACACACACACAGACAGACATTTTCTAAAAATGGTCAAATCGTGTTCTGCAGTTCTCAAAACGTGTAAATCCATCAAAAACCCGAGATCGAAAATTTTTATGAATCCAATACTTTTTATTGAATATAGAAGAAAGTTAAAAATTGTAGGAAATAGTAGTGATTTCGGAGTAACTAGTGTATGGGGAAAAATTAGTAATTTCAAAAAATGTAGCAAAGTCTAATTTATTTCATGAAAAATTACTTAATATTTTTTTACTTCAGTACATGAGGAAGTAAGAAAAATGAAAGAGAACATGCAGCAGTCAATTTCAAAAATGGATAGTGTCACTTGGCTTTGTCAAAATTCGATACAACTTTTAAACATTTTTCAATTTACTTCAGACTCATAGAAAAACTGATTCAACTCTGAGATAGGTTCACTTTATCAGATTCATTTGAAACCAGATGTAACACTTTTAGAAAATTCTATCTTACAGTTTTTTAAAAATCTTATGATCCAGCGAGCGATAACATCTGTTACTGTAAAAGAATTTCTAATATTTTATCCGTAACCGTTCCTTCTTATGATATAAAACTTAATTTCTGAAATTGTTCTTCAAAAATTCTTTTTACATTAAATATATATAAAATTTTATTTCCGTTTTTAGAGTTTTGAATATTGATATCCATAGAATTAAAATGTTATTTCACACTACAGTATAAAACAACTTGACCTATATTGAAATATATGTTTAATAATAAATTTTAAAATAAGTGAATGTTTTTGATAAATTTTTATCAGTTCTTAATTGGATAAGTATTGTTCATTTTTAATTTTAGAAAAACTATAAAATTACATTTTAAATCTAAAAATATTTTTATTATTATTATTATTATTGTACATTTCTTTTACTTTTTAGAATATAATTGTTATTGTTCGCAGACTTAAAAAAAAAAATAATAATAATACTAACTGATTAAAGTATTGATAAAGGATGAAAAAAAAAAGCAGGATTAACCAAGTTTTATTTATTTATTTTTCTAATACAATCTTTAACAATATTTTTGGAAAATTTTCTAAGTTTTCATCAATGTATAAGAATTTGCGATTGAGAATTTTTTTTTTCTCTTTTCTAGAATTTATATAATTTGCTACAATAATTTAGAAATGAGTTTGCTAGCAACTGCCCTTTTTACGTCCAGCAAATGACCATAGTCCCATTAGTAAAAAACCGCTTCATTTCCATTTTTCTATGTTTAAAAATTGCCTTAATACAAATCTATTGGTAAAAGGACATTTAAATTACATTTCGATATAAATATGAAAAATTCATTAAAGTATACTAACGGCTAACACTAATTCAATCGCTGAATTTGTTATTCGCCCCTTAAAGTCGTTCGTGTCAAAATCTTTTCAGGAAAATATGAGGAAATACATTTTTTTCCTTATTCTCAAAATTCAAGAACAACACATTGAATATTTTTTCAGGTATTCAAATTTTTTTTTTTTTTTTTTTAACTAGTTGGCATGGGCGGACTCTGCTCAGTTCCCCATCATATTTATGTTCTCGTAAATTTCTAGTGCGAGACATATTATAATCATGTTAAAAGAAATGAATTTGACCAAAGCTTGATACAGTGACAGAATGAAATCCCCGCCTAATAGGCTATCCACCGTTCACTTCGATATATTCATCTTATTCTAATCTATTAATTTATTTTATGAGGGTCAATTCCGTTGTTTAGTTTTCATGCTACTATTTCCAATGCAAAAATCCTCAAAAATTCATATTTATATGAAAAATTGACAATTTCGCTATGTTGATAAAATCGTAAATGACAAATAAATTACGAAATTTTCCTATTAGAATATGCCCACCAGCGTCCGAGCGGTTCTGCGCTCAAAGCTGGTAGACGTGAAGTGCCGGGTTCGATCCCCGGTCGCGCTCGTCGGCCTAGCCGTTCGGAGTTTTCCGTGGTTTCCTCCGAAACTTGCGTAAATACGGGCTAGGACCCCTTAGAAAGACCTCCACGGAAGGCACTCCCCCTCAGGCCTAGGACCCCAGTGTTGTCAATCGGCCTTAATCCCTAACACCAACACCTATTAGAATATTTGTAGTCAATCATGTTCAAACAAGTATCATAAATGTTATTTTGAAGTTGTCTCATATATTTATGATTCTCAACATGGAAGTTTACGTTCGATTTTGCCCTATTCTTCCGTGTTAAGTAAATGGTAAATTCTAAATAACTTACGAAATTTTTATATAGGAAAATTCATAGTCAATAATATCCATGCCAGTATCCTAAATATTTCAAAAGTGGTCTGACATCTTTACGATGAAAATATCCCTCAAAATTGACGTTTATGTGAAATTTTCTCCTATTCTGCCATGTTAAATTCGTAAATTCCAAATAACTTGCGAAATTTTCAAAGTAGCAGTTTATAGTTAATGATGTTCATTCCGAATTCAAAACTGATATTTTAAAACTATTCTGACATCTTTACAGTAAAAAGTTTCTACTTAATGGACGTTTAAGTGAAATTTGCCCTATTCTCCCTTGTTAAGAAAATCGAAAATTTATAATAACTTCTGAAGTTTTTTAATTCGAATGTTGCAAATGAATAAGGTTCTTGCCAGTGTAGAAAATATTTTAAAACTGATTTGACTTCTCTGCGGCTGTTTGTTCTTAAGATATCGTGTACACAGACAAAAAATTCACTAACGGACAGACAACCTACAGACGGACACCATACAAATTTTGTCATTTTCGGATTCCTCACACCTGAAAACGTGTAAAAATGTCAAAAAACCGAGGTCGAAAAGTTTCACGATTACCTAAGTTCCACATACCTATAGTATGATGGGCAACTAAAAGAGCGTTTCTATTATTTTGTCCAACACCTGTATATTTTGTAGCAGAATCTAGGGGGGGGGGGGGAAATCTTACATACAACCGCACATTATGTGACTTGTTGGCATAGATATACTGTGTTCAGTTCTCCAACATATATTTATTCTCATAAATTTTTACTACAGCTCTATTAACGTTACATGATAAAAGTTCAGTAAATTCAGAATATTCGGTATGGTCGCAGAAAGAAATGCTTCACCAATAATCTGCACGAATTGGTTATCCTCCTTCCTCACCGATATGATTATCCTAAATTTATATTAAATTTATAAATACATGATATAAATAATTTAAATACATAATATTTAAACATAAATGAATATGTATTTTTTGTTATTATTTTTCATACACATTAATGGTTATTAGTTTCTGTGCGTTCCAAATCAAAGGAAGAGGTTTAGGAATTGAACAGGAAAGTGAAGGAATGGCGGCTGTCACAGTGGAATATAAAGAATGATAAATCGCCAGGAAAATATTTTGGAACTTTCCATGATATAATAGTAGTATCCATTTTAAAACTGAATTTAATACTTTAGAGTTTTTTGAATTGTATGGAAGACAGTTGAATATATATATTTCTTCGCTATATAAATACCAGAAGCATTAAATCTATTTTTAATTCATTTTTGAGTTGCGATTTTGATAACGAAAGACTGTTATAACCAACATTTAAAAGAAAAATGTTACAAAGAGGCATTTTAATGTTCTTATTATTAATAAAATAATAATAGAGATGATTTTTTTTTTAGACTTTTTATTTAACTTAGTGTGTTGCTCATTTATGTGTGTGGTGGGTCAAATATAAGAATTAAGTTTTTACCCCCTTTCTATCGTTCGAATGAGCTGAAATTTCGCAGACGCGTATAACTCCGATGGCAATACATGCTGTATGTAGTGACTGATTAAGTGATAGGACACTCCAGTTGAAGATTGTTTTCGAAATTTAACCTACTTCCTATCGTCCGATTGACCTGAAATTTAGCATGCGTATGTAATTTAATATATGCTCCATTAGTAACGGACTTTTTTTTTTTTGGGGGGGGGGGGGGACTGATTGCCTGTGCCCCTCAACCTCAGCTCAAAATTTGTTTTCTTCAATTTTGAACTCGCTTCCTTCCATACAATATAGCTCATAATTTCGTCTACATTTTTATTACAAGGCAGGCACAGGCGACATATACATACCACTATTTCCATAACATAAAATTTATAATAAAAAGTACAGATTCACTTGCGAAATGATATTATAAATTTTATTAATTGAAAATAGTGATACAAAAAGAATATTTTAAAAATGTCGCCTGTGTCAGCCCTGATATTATTATCCACATCCGTTGAATTGGAATTTTCAGTACATTTTGAAATAAAGGCGTGTTTATTTTTAATTTATGAATTATTTAAGATTTCTCTATAAAGGTCATCATCTGGTATTACGTATGTATCCCAGCATATTTCTTGACTTTTAAAAGTCAGTCATCGTATAATTCTGTATATTTCGCCTAAAATTGGATTGCTTCAATCAACACCTTCCTGAATCCAAATAAATTAACAATAATAGTTGTAATTTGCAACATTACGTACATAATTTGATGCATGACCTCAAGACTATAAGTTTAACAGCGAACCCCCATTTTCATGAAGATGGGGACAAGTATAATACATATTTTACTCCAAATAACATTTTACCCCGAACGTTCCTCGAAAACGTTATATCCGTTTTTGTGAAAACCCAATTTCTGCAATAGAATTAAAAGGTTAAATGTAAACGCGCATTTTCTGAATATGAGTTTATCTGACTTTCCCCCTCACAAATATATAAATAAAAAGATCCTTAACTAGTGGATCTGCAGATCAGGAGCCTCAACGTCCTATTTGCATCAGTATTTTTCAATAGGTCATTTTTATTTATTCCTTATTATATAATAGTATATATTGATTCAATCGACTTATTACCATAATCAGATACATTACTAAGGGGGGCTGCCGCCCCCCTCAACCCCCCGCTGTATCTCTCTTTGTATACCTATTTGTATATCATATAAAGTGTTATGGAATTGTAAATAATTGCATTTATTTTTGTATAAATTTTTTCAGAGGCTTAGTAAGTCGATAAAATGCTAATTTTGTGCATTTCTAATCGCTTTAGCGTTAAAATAGCCTAATTTTCCTTCAAAAACCCATTGATAAACTCCAATAAGGGAAGAAAAGGATTTGGCGCCAAATTTGGCGACTGTTTCCCTCCTTGGCGATTTTTTTTGGCGACCTTGGCGAGAAAATTCTTATTAGGGATATACCAAATATGGAAGCTCTAATCTCATTGTCTGATGAGATACGAGAATTTTCCAGAACAGTCTGTGTTCGATAGAATAGTATAAAAGGAGCATTTTTTTAGCCAAGGCGGCCAATCTCAGATCTGTGTCAGTTTCGTCAAATGCTTGCTTTGTTTTGAGCCTCTTTGAATGAGACTTGCTTTATGTGTTATTGATAAACAGTTTGTACTGTTGTTTTGCTGTCAACGGCTGTTGTTTAAGCTAGGTTTACTGGTTGAATTGAAGCTGATACTTGGTTTATAGACCTGTATTTTTCTGGAATTTTCTATGAGTAATTCACTGAATTTTTGTAAGTTTCGCCTTTCATTCTCGGACAACTTACGAACCCCCAAGTACGCAACAATATGTATTCTTAATAAACGACGGTCTTGTATTATTTCCCTGAAATTCATAAATACCAAATTTCATACAAAAAAAATTACATAGCATATCGGAAATATTAACCTTTAAAGTAATTATCAATTCTATGCCCACAATTTTCAACAGGAAAACATGCTTTTAAAATTCTAATAAAATTTTATTATATTTGATGGGGCGTAACCATGTTCAAATACACTTTTAAGAAATACCGACTATAGACCGTAATAGTACGAAATTCCTTTATGTATCCCGGAAAAGTAGCCACAGTCATTATAAACGTCAATAATAAGAATAAACCTAATTATTACTCATTAATTTTTCGAACTAATTTGACATCATTTGGACGATTACAGTACATACTCGGAATTATTTTGTGTGGTCCCATAAATTATTTAGTCTATACATAACCTTTTTTAAGAGTAAACATGATTTTAAGCAACTTTATAATGTATGGTAAATTTATTAAGTTCAATTCAGCATAAACGCATTAAAGTGCGCGCTTAAATTAAAAATTTGTCCATAGGGTCTAATGTTACGAAATTCTTTCGTGTGTCTTTGTAAACGAACCATAAACATTGTGTACACCAGTAAAAACTATTCAGCTTATTTTGCGTTTAAAATTAATAATTGTTCCAAATTTAACATCGTTTGGATGACTAAGTGACATTGTCAGAACACTTTTGTAAGGTCCTGTACATTAATTAGAAAGCTTAAGAGCACATATTTTCTTCAAACAACATAAGTTTAAGCATCTTACTCACGTGCTCTAATTTCATTTTCTTCATTGCAAAGTAATGATATTAAAATGCGTTTAAACGAAATTCACCCCCATGCGCCTTAATGTTAAGAATTTTTGCGTGTCCCTGTACACAGTTTACAAAAAATATATCAATAAAAATTATACAGCTACTTATATGCAAAGCTGGAACGTGTGCGCCAATTTGCAAGTCAATCGAAGGATTTTTTCGGTCGCTATTGCGGTACATACAAATTCTTCCCATAGGCCGTAAGGATAAGGAAAATTTTGGCGTGTCCCTGTACACGAACGACAAGTGGAATACACACCTAACACTATACAGCTAATTCCGTTGGGCTCATGAATACGTGTACCAAATTGCAAGTCAATAGCGTTATTTTTGGGACCGCTATCGCGGTACATACAAATTCTTCCCATAGGCTGTAATGATAAGAAAAACTTTGGCGTGTCACTGTGTACAAAGTAGAAATGGAATACATACCAAAAACTATACGGCTGATTTCGTGGGGCTCATGAACATGTGTACCAAATTTCAAGTCAATAGCGTGATTTTTGCGGCCGCTATCGCACGACAGACAGACAGACGGACGGACGGACCGACGGAACCCAAAATCCTTTTGAGTCTCAACAGAGGGCCTCCATTGACGTTTCGGGAAAAATTGGAAGTCAATAGCTAAATTTTTGCGGTGGCTATCGCGGTACATACAGATTCTTCCCATAGGCCGTAATGATCGAACTATTTGGCGCGACCCTGTACACGAACTACAAATGGAATGCACACCTAAAACTATACAGCTGATTCCGTTGGGCGCATGAGCATGTGTACCAAATTGCAAGTCGAAAGCGTGATTTTTGTGGCTGCTATCGCGGTACATACAAATTCCTCCCATAGGCCGTAATGATAAGAAAAACTTTGGCGTGTCCTTGTACACGAATTACAAATGGAATACACACCCAAAACTATGCAGCTGATTTCGAAGGGCACATGAACATGTGTACCAAATTGCAAGTCAATAGCGTGATTTTTGTGGCCGCTATCCTGATACATACAAATTCCTCCCATTGGCCGTAATGATAAGAAAAACTTTGGCGTGTCCCTGTATACGAAGTAGAAATGGAATACATACCAAAAACTATACAGCTGATTTCGTGGGACTCGTGAACATGTGTACCAAATTTCAAGTCAATAGCGCCATTTTTGCGGCCGCTATCGTGCGACAGACAAACAAACAGACAGACAGACAGACAGACACAGCCCAAAACCGTTTTGAGTCTCAACAGAGGGCCTCCACTGACGTTTCGGCAACTACAAGCTTTCATCAAAATCTTCATATCCATATCCGAGTAAACAAAATTTCTGCCATATGGCGCAACCGTCGAATAAAGGATTAACAGCGAACGCGAATTTTTCTGTAGGTGAAGATAAGCCCAGTCATTTTTTACCCCCCAAAACCCCTAATCCTGTCTTTTATCAAAATCACTAGTGCCGTTTCAAAGATCCAGAAGACAAATATATATAACTAGCAGGCTTTGCCCGCTTCGCTGGACGTTAAACTTAAATGATTTGTCAAAATGCCATATCTTTATTAATAACCTAAGTTCTCGCGGTGATTGGTAGACGTTTTCTCGCTCCAAATGTTAGGAGTCTGGGTCCCCACTGTCTTCGGCACAACTTACCCACTTCTTACTTCCCCACCCTCAGCGGGTGAGTTCGAAGTTTTGCAAAATCCCACTAATGTACATAATGCGTACACTTAATCAATATCCACACACCAAAATTCACCATTCTAAGATAATTCAAAGCGAATTCAAACGGAAAAACATGTTTTTACACATGTTTATTGCCATCCGATTCCGAGAAGGGGGGGGGGGGGGATTTCGAATTTCGTGAAATGCAGTTACAATAAGTGCCGGATGCATACAAACAATTTACACACCAAATTTCGTGACCACAGAAGTCTTTAATAGACAGTATTATAAATAAAACAAATAATAATAATAATAAATAAAAATTATACAGACACGACATTATTTCATTATTTAAAATATGAAAATCTGACATTGACAGATTTTAATTTAGTGCCAGAGGCCTACTGCTAAACTTGTTAATATCGACAAATTCTTCTTTAGTTAATTCGTGACGATCTAAATTCCATGATAAAATTTTCATTAAATCAAACCAATGTCTTTCAGCTGCAGATATTGTAACAAATAACGTAGGAGGTCCAAACTGTCTTATAGCCGCAAAACAACGTTTTTTCTCTTTTTCCCAATGAGGGGGAGGTGTGCCTTGGGGGGACTCATGTCAAAGGTGTGCCTTGGGGGGGGGGGGAACTCATGTCAAAGTTGTACCTTGGGGGGACTCATGTCAAAGTTGGGCCTTGGGGGGACTCATGTAAAAGTTGGGTCTTGGGGGGACTCATGTCAAAGGTGTGCCTTGGGGGGGGGGGACTCATGTCAAAGTTGTACCTTGAGGGGACTCATGTCAAAATTGGGCCTTGGGGGGACTCATGTCAAAGTTGGGCCTTGGGGGGGGGACTCATGTCAAAGTTGGGCCTTGGGGGGACTCATGTCAAAGTTGTACCTTGGGGACTCATGTCAAAGTTGTGCCTTGGGGGGACTTCATCCAATAAATCCCCATTCAATAAACCGACTGAAATAGGCCCTTAGCACTATTAAGAGTGTATTATAAGAATTCGACAACGCTGTACCGACTGAAATAGGGGTACCTTGGGGAGGACTCATGTCAAAGTTGTGCCTTGGGGGGACTTCATTCAATAAATCCCCATTCAATAAACCGACTGAAATAGGCCCTTAGCACTATTAAGAGTGTATTATAAAAATTCGACAACGCTGTACCGACTGAAATAGGGGTACCTTGGGGGGGGGACTCATGTCAAAGTTGGGCCTGGGGGGGTACTCATGTCAAAGTTGTGCCTTGGGGGGACTTCATTCAATAAATCCCCATTCAATAAACCGACTGAAATAGGCCCTTAGCACTATTAAGAGTGTATTATAAAAATTCGACAACGCTGTACCGACTGAAATAGGGGTACCTTGGGGGGGACTCATGTCAAAGTTGTGCCTTGGGGGGACTTCATTTAGTAAATCCACATTCAATAAACCGACTGAAATAGGCCCTTAGCACTATTAAGAGTGCATTATAAAAATTCGACAACGCTGTACCGACTGAAATAGGGGTACCTTGGGGGGAACTCATGTCAAAGTTGAGCTTGGGGGGGTACTCATGTCAAAGTTGAGCCTTGTGGGGACTTCATTCAATAAATCCCCATTCAATAAACCGACTGAAATAGGCCTCTAGCACTAATTAAGAGTGACCTAAAAAAATTCGACAACTGTACCGACTGAAATAGGCCTCTAGTACTAATAAATTCAAAAGGCACAGCTTAAGTATCGGAACCCTTTGGAGACTTTAAATATTTTAAGCCATTTTTGCGATGAACTGAATTGGCTATCTCAATTGTGCAATTAAAGATCTTGGCGAGAAACGTCCGAGCTACTTCGGTGCCGAATTTCAAATTTTGCCAAAGGGATCCAATACTAAAGCTGTTCCATATCGAATCTGGGTTGAAAACGGAAAAAGGGTAAAATAAATTAGAAATATCAGACCTATATTTATAAATTTGATACCGAATGAAAGGGGCGATTTTGCTGAATCCAGGGGTTCAAACAGTTTTTCGATGCGACAATTAGATTTTTAAAAAATAACTAAAGTATGAAATTTAAGTGGCAACGGAAAAACGGATAAAGGGAAAAATAAATTAGAAATATCAGACCTATCATTACAAATTCAGTACCAAATGAAAGAGGTGATTTTTCTGAATCCTGGGGTGTAAACAGTTTTTCGATACGACAATTAGATTTTTTAAAATTAACTAAAGTATGAAACTTAGATGGCAACACTTCATTTCAATCTTTTCATAATTTGTATTGAAAATCACGCGAATACAAAAGTCTTTACTTTAAAAATTTATTTTTATATTTCATTTTTTCATTCAAAGCATTTTAGTGAAAAGATATTTATGGCGCATGCGCAGGCGTATTTTACCCACAATTTAAACACTAATTATAATTTAGAAAATTTCTATATATATAATTTCAAGTTGGGTGAAGACCTAAGTTTCTGCCAAGCGCCGTTGAATTCCGTTCAGCCGTTCTCGAGTGATGCCCGGACAAACGTGTTTTAGTCTTTTACCCCCCAGGGGGGAACGGGGGAGAATTTCTGAAAAGTTGATGGATATAATTTTAAGTTGGGTGAATACCTAAATCCCTGCCAAGCGCCGTTGAATTCCGTCCAGCCGTTCTCGAGTGATGCCCGGACAAACGTGTTTTAGTCTTTTACCCCCTAGAGGGGGAACGGGGGGGAATTTCTGAAAAGTTGATAGATATAATTTTAAGTTTGGTGAAGACCTAAATTCCTGCCAAGCGTCGTTGAATTCCGTCCAGCCGTTCTCAAGTGATGCCCGGACAAAAAAAGCGACATTCGGACACGATGACACACACACAGACACACATACACACACACACACACACACACAGGCAGAATTTTCTGAAGTCATTTTCGGCTTTCATGGGGTGTGAAACGTGAAGATATCGCAAAATTTTTCGATTCCGACAAATTTACAGACAAAACTCTGATTTTATTAATATAGATAAGTCGCGTGATTTACTCGTTTAATATAGGAGAAGGATAAATTGAACTACATTAGCTTTGTGTAGTGAAATATACTTCCAGCAACAATTCTTATGGTTTTTGATATATTATTTACAGATTTAAAATCTTTTAAATTGCATTTTCTTAGTTTTCTTTTTCTTTTTTTTTCTTTCTTTTTTTTTATGAATTCCTGATCTTTAAAATGTTCCTACAAATATGTAAAAAACAGAAAAAAAAAAAAAAAAAAAACTAATTTCTTTTTGGGTATTTAGTAGAACCTACTTAAAATAATTATGAATGGATTTTTAAATTTATTAATTAGTTTTTGAGGAAAAAAAAAATTAAAAAGTGCTTGTCTATGTAAAATGTTGAAGGGGGGGGGGGGGGGGAAATAAATTATTGAAACTTTTTGTTATATATTCTTTTAAAGATATTGTAAAATTGCAAAATCCATCCTCAATTAATTTAAGTCGGTTCTATTGAACATTCAAAATCCTAAAACTTCTACACAGATGTTTAAGAAAACATTTAATATTTTTTTACGTGGTTAACTAATGATAATCATTTTCATAATGGTCACGGGATTTTTTTTTTCTGTCTTTCTTTCTTCAATGGTGCGACTAAGTACTGGCAGGGGAGTCGCCGAACTAATGACCATTTGTGACGGGACACCCAATGGGCAGTTATCGCTGCCCCTAACAGGGAACAACGCATCCATGCCCTGTCCAGTATTCGAATCCAGGCCTAACCGTGTAGGAGTTAGGAACGATAGCCATTACCACAGACTAAGGAAATACTTAGACCGGGCAAGGCGGTTCTAAAAGTGAAGTCTCAACTGTAACCGAGCCGCCACATTGGTAAAAGCAAAACATTAATGCGTTTTTCATACAATCGTATTGGTATTATTCTATATTAATTGTAAAGGAGGCTATAAATCGTGAAAAATGGCTTGTGCAGCCTATGGTTGCACCAATAGACCATCTAAGAAGGTTCCAGGAATTACGTTTCACAGGTAAGTTTCAGTAAATATACTTGATCAACAAAAAATTTCCATAATTATTTTAGCGTTATGAGGTGTGGTAGACATTTGCCAGACAAGCGTTGCAGATTAACCATTACGTCTCTGAATAGAATATTGGATATTTATTTTTTTCATTGAGAAATAAAACAAATGTGAACTAGTATGTTGTGGCCACCACAAGACTTTCTTCTATATTTTCCTATACATATTCAATCAGTAACAATATTTTAAAAAAAAGTACGATTTTTTTTCTCAGTTTTTTTTTTTTTTTTTTTTTTTTTTTGTTAAAAGCAATACATATTCAAATAGTAACAAAAAAAAAAAAAAAAAAAAACTGAGAAAAAAAATCGTACTTTTTTAATTTTTTTTTTTTTTTTTTATTGTTAAAAGCAATACATATTCAAATAGTAACAATAAAAAAAAAAAAAAAAAAAAAAAAAAAAAATTAAAAAATACGATTTTTTTTTTTTTTTTTTTTTTTGGTTAAAAGTAAAAAAAATCGATAACTTAGTTTTAAATAATCACAGATTTATAGTTCAACATTCATTTTAAAGGTATTGACGAGATCTTTCGAAAGATACCCATCTTCAAAATTTACCCCTCACCCTGGTGTGGGGGGTACTTCCCCCCAGGGGGTAGCGATGTCCCCACATGCACAGAAATTTTTTTCTAGTAAACTATTACTATTATCAATAACTCATATTAATTTTACAATCACAAGTTAAAAATAATCTGGTGTGTCACTCACACGACTTTCTCTTACCCTGAAATTTAATACTATAAATACAGGTTGGAGATTAAGAGATAAGATAACGAGTACTGTTATGTAAACCTATGTTAAACAATTCATATTAGGCTTCTGAAGAGTTTTATATGATAATTAGTTCTGTGTGTTCCGTTCCCTCAACCCCCCGTTTCATTAATGCACCTACATTTATATAGAATTTAATTCGGTTATTAAAAAATATTTAACTTTTTTAAAAAATAATTTATTAAAATTATTATTTAAAAAAATTATCTTTTATGATAAGGCAGACGATTTCCATATTAGAAAAGTAGTATAACACCAAATATCCAAAAGAAGTCCATTTTATTCTCAATATTAAAAAAAAATACGATTTTTTTTCTAAGTTTTTTTTTTTTTTTCGTTAAAAGTAAAAATAAATCGATAACTTTGTTTTAAATTATCGCAGATCGATGGTTCAACCATTCGTTTTAAAGGTATTTTCGAGCTCTTTTGAAAGATACCCATCATGAAAATTTACTCCCCTCGAGGGGGGACTCCCCCCCCAGGGGGGGAGGCGAGGCTCCTACATACACAAAATTTTTTTCCCAGTTAACTGTCTCTATTGCAAAAAATATATATTCGTTTCATTTAGTTTAGTGCAGTCTATAGACGTTAAACTCTATTTTCCTGCAATTTCCCCCATAGACGTAATGTATTAGAATTCTCTTGATTGTCCCTGTACACGAACCATTTGCTTGATCTTAACGAAAAGCTTACTGTAGCATCCCTATATGATACACATTTAGAATACCAAGTTTGAACTTTCTGCCATAATTTGTTTTTGAGATATGCTGATAACAGACAGACACACACACAGACACACACACACACAGACACACAGACCATTTGCTAAAAACATGATTTTCGTATTCAGGGGACCTCAAAACGTGTAAATATAACAAAATCTCGCTTTCGAAAATTTGAGCCAAAAACAATACTTTCTCTACCTTATGGGTAAGAGAAAGTAATAACTCTCATTATGTACATTTATACGACATTTTGTCCTATACTGCCATGTTAAAAATTTAGAAAAAATAAGATCACAGCGTCACCTGTTGAGCGATTGATCCCCAAATGTAATCAGCACCAGTTTATGTCGGAGACCAACTAAATACCAAGTTTGGTTAAATTTCGTTAAAAAAAAAAAAAAAAAAAAAAAAATAGTTTTTTTTTTTTTTTTTTTTTTTTTGTTAAAAGTAAAAAAAAATCGATAACTTTGTTTTAAATTATCACAGATTTATGGTTCAACCATTCGTTTTAAAGGTATTGACGAGACCTTTCGAAAGATGCCCATCTTGAAACTTCCCCCATTTTTTTCCTAGTTAACTATTACTATTATCAATAACTCATATTAATTTTGCAACTCATATTATTTTTGGTTCGTGAGATACAGCGTCCAGAAAAAAATGATACAAACAGACAGACAGACTGACAGACATTTTCTAAAAACTATTAATTCGTGTTCTGGACATCCCAAAACATGTAAATCCATCAAAAAACGGAGGTCGAGAATTTTCGCGAATCCAATACTATATTACATATAGAAGAAAGTAAAAAATATGCTTTAATCCCGTTCTTGCCCCCCCTTCTCCCTGAGGGGGGGGGCGATATTAAAAAAAATTATGCCAGAAATCTTCGCGGGAGTGTATTCGACAATTTCACAAAGTTTCATGGCGATCGGATGAATGGTGTTGTAATGGATGAAGGATAAACAGACATGCATTCGTTTTTACATATACAGATTGCAATGTTACTGGTTTCTTGCTTGTACCAATATGGCCGCCGGTCGCTCTAAGCGCCTTACAGTTACTTCACTTTTCCCCATTCAAGAAAGCCGTCTGACCGGGTCTAAGTATTTCTGAAGGATTTCAATGCATGTTTCTCATATCAGCTGTTAACCAGCGAACACCTGTCATGACGTCAGATGTGACGTAACTGTATTACGTAATCAACGGCGCATCTTCGCTCTCTGAGAGAGAGATGTTTATAAGAGTCTGTACGAGAAAGCTTTGCTAAGCGTGCGGCAAGAAATGCCCGCATTATGTTATCCTACTTTTCTATATATTATTAAATGTTGTGATTGTTAAAAGACTCTGCTTTTCACTCTGTGGACCCATTTATACCAACAATGGTTATGGGCCCAGAGACACGCATCTTACTGCGGACTTTTTAAAAATTTAAATTAACATTCGTTAAAACGAAAGTGCGACTTACAGTTAAGCCTAAGGGCTGAAATCGAAAGTATTTTTGATTCTATTTTTATAAAGAAGCTACTATAGCTGATTAAATATGTCGCAAGTATTAAATATAGAAAAGTTATCCAAAAATAATTTTGACACCTGGAAGCTGCAGATAGAAGCTGTTTTAATCAAGAATGATCACTGGAGTTATGCTAACGGAACGAAAATTAAGCCCGATGAAGGCGCCGAAGGCGAAGAAAAATGGCTCGAAATTGACCGGAAAGCTAGAGCCGATTTAATCCTAGCAATTACCCCAAGTGAGTTGTGTCATATTAAATATTGTACCACCTCAAATGAAGTATGGAATAAATTAAAAGAAGTTTACGAATCGAGAGGACCGGCAAAGAAAGCCACCCTATTGAAGCAGCTACTCTTTAAGAAAATGACTGACAGTGAAAATATGTCCGATCACCTAAATATTTTCTTTGATATAGTGGACAAGCTAAAAGAAATGGACATTCAAGTAGCCGAAGACCTATTATCAATTTTGCTCTTATACAGTATTCCTGACAGCTATGAAAATTTCAGGTGCGCCATAGAAGCAAGAGATGAATTGCCGCAGCCTGAAGCTCTGAAAATTAAAATGATGGAAGAATACGAGTCAAGAAAAAATAAAAAGAATCAAGAATCATCAAATGCGTATTTTACGACTCACAAGAAAAATCTTCCTGAAAAGAACAAAAGAGAAATCTTAAAGCCTGTGCAGAACAAGAACACGTATGGCGAAAGAAATTATGCAATCTTCAAATGCAATTACTGTTCAAAAGTAGGGCATAAAGCCTCAGAATGCAGAAAGAAGATCTCAGACAGAAAATTCACTTCATCGAATAAATATAAAGATAGATCTTTCATGGTTGAAGATAGTACAGAGTTCACGATGGCAGCCAGTAACTCTTTCCAAGAACATTCCGAGTGGTGTCTCGATAGCGGTACGACATCACATATGGCTCATGACAAGAATTTGTTTATAGATTTCGAACCTAGAATTGGATCATTTATAAAATTAGCTGTAGATGAAACAGCGGAGATCACAGGTGTTGGAACAGTCAAATTAAAAGTTCCCGGTAATCACGGTGTAACTAATTTAAAGTTGACAAATGTTTTGTGTGTTCCAAAATTGAAATGCAATTTAATGTCTATATCAAAAGCTACAGAAAACAACTGCCGAGTTGTATTTACCGAAAAATGTGCGAAAATCACAGAGCAGGACGGCTCTCTGATTATAAGTGCTACGAGAAAAGGTGATTTATATTTTTTTCAGCCGCATGTGGATATCGCTGCATCAACTCAGGTAAGCAACTTTCATAAATGGCATTTAAAATTAGGACATTTAAATGAAAAAGATTTAAAATTATTAAAATCTGAAAATATGTTAAGAGATTTAAATTTTAATGAAAAAGATTCTTTAAAAGATTGCAAAGTATGTATTAGGTCTAAACAAACTGTGAAACCATTTTGTAAAGAAAACAAATTTCATAGTGATGAATTATTAGAAGTAGTTTATTCTGATTTATGTGGCCCTATAAATGTTAAATCCCATGGCGGATCACGTTATTTTATTACTTTTTTGGATGATAAATCTCGCTACATTGAAGTAAATTTTCTAAAAACAAAAGACGAAGCTAAGTACGCGTTCCGGAGATATAAAGCAGCAGTCGAAAATCGATTAGGAAAAAAAATTAAAATACTGCATACTGATAATGGATTGGAATATTGTGGCGAAGAATTCAATAAATATATTGAAGAATGCGGTATTAAACGCGAATTTTCATCGCCAATGACCCCTCAGCAAAATTCTAGAATTGAAAGACAAAATCGTACATTATGCGAAATGGCGAGGTGTTTATTAATGCAATCAAACCTTCCAAATACATTCTGGGCTGAAGCAGTAAATTGCGCTGCATATATTAGAAACAGGTGTCCCACTAAAGGAATTAAAGAAAATAAAACACCGTTTGAATTGTTTTTCGGTTATAAACCAACTGTTAACTATTTTAAAATTTTCGGACAGAAATGTTTTGTTCTAAATAAAAAATCAAAAGGGAAGTTTGAAGCTAGGTCACACGAACATATATTCGTTGGCTATTCAAATGAATCACGCGCTTACAGATTATGGAATAAGGATACCAGAAAAATTGTCATAAGTCGTGATGTTCGATTTATAGACGAGTTTCAAACAAATGATTCAGCTACTACTGATCAATTAGAATTAATTTTTCCGTCTGAGAATAAATGCAATGATTGTAATATTAAAAATGAAACTCCTATCACTACTCAAACCGCAGACAGGGGGGAAAACAACGGATCGATTTCCTATCCCCCTGAATGCAACGGAGAGAGTTTCTCTTTTTGGAAAGGGGGGGAAGGCTCGCTTTCTGAAGGGGGGAACGTAGAAGATGTGAGTGGAGGGGAGGAGAGTGCTGGCGATATATGTAAACAAGAGGAAAGGATTAATAAAAACAATCCTATTTTTAAACGTGGTCCCGGAAGACCTAAAAAAATTAAAAGTTGGAACTTTCAAAAGTCTCATAAGGAGTGTATTACTGATACAAAATATAAAGATGAAACTTCTCAATTAGCTGATAACTCATTTAATGAAATTAATCCCAGCGTGATCGACGCGTTAAATGGAGATTATGCTAAAAATTGGGAAAACGCGATGAAATTAGAATATGATTCTTTAGTTAAGCAAAACGCTTGGGAAATTGTAGATAGACCAAAAGATAAAAAGGTAATTGGGTGTAAATGGGTTTTAAAAACAAAATTCAAACCAGATGGTCAAATTGAAAAATTTAAGGCCAGATTAGTTGCCAAAGGGTGTTCACAGAAACAAGGTATAGATTTTGAGGAAAATTTTTCACCAGTAGCCAGATTAAGTTCTATAAGAACTGCAATCGCGTATGCTATCCAGAATGGTTTCACAGCATACCAGTTAGATTTCATTATGGCATATGTTAACGGCAATTTGAATGAAGAAATTTTTATGGAACTTCCTGAATTTTTTGAAAATGATATACATGAAAATAAAGTGTGTTTATTAAAGAAGTCTTTGTATGGGCTTAAGCAGTCAGGAAGACAGTGGTTTAAGAAATTAGATGAGAAATTGAGAAAAATGAAATTTAACCCTTTGAATTCCGACAAATGTGTCTATTACTCAAAATATCCTTTTGATGCTATTATAATCGTCTATGTCGACGATTTAATTTGTCTCACTAAAAGTGAAGAGCACTATTTTGATATAAGAAATAAATTAGCAGAATCTTTCAAAATGAAAGATATGGGCCTTCTGCATTATTGCTTAGGCATTGAATTTAATCAAGATAGGGACAGCATCACTATAACACAAAAGAAATACATTGAAGATTTACTAAATAAATTTAATATGGAAGATTCTAGAGTGGTAAATACACCTTTAGATAACAGTGTAAAATTAACTAAACAAATGTGTCCAAATACAGAAGAAGAGAAATCATATATGTCAAAGATTCCTTATAGACAATTAATTGGTTCTCTTATGTATCTGTCGGTTGCTACCAGACCAGATATCACCCATGCTGTAAATTATTTAAGTCAGTTTAATAACAATCCAGGAAAACCTCACTGGATAGCTGCTAAAAGAATACTAAGGTATCTCAATGGCACTAGAAATTTAGGAATTGTTTATTACAGAGACGATAAACCATTGACAGCATTTGTTGATGCCGATTGGGCATCCGATATAAATGATAGAAAATCATATACAGGATACGTCTTTAAATATGCCGGTGGACCTATTTCTTGGGAATCTAGAAAGCAGCGAACCGTTGCTCTATCCACAACAGAATCTGAATATGTCTCTCTGTCTGAATCCGCAAAAGAGACAATTCATGTTAGAAATTTCTTAAAAGAATTGGATCCTGAAATTGTATCAAGTCCAACTGCAATCATGTGCGACAATCAATCTGCACTGAGATTAGTAAAAAATCCTGTTCATCACAATCGATCTAAGCACATTGACATTCGTCATCATTTTGTGCGAGAAGTTTACAATAATAAACTAATTGACATTAAATATATTTCATCAGATGAACAACCTGCAGATATTTTAACAAAAAGTTTAAATGCATATAAACATGAAAAATGTTGTCGTATGATAGGACTTAATACTCAGGACTGACGAACTTAAAAATATATATATATTTAAACTGTGTTTTCATTAAGAAATTAACTGCTTATATTTTACGTATTTTATTTTATAATATTAACCTTAATTATTTGCTTATAATTCTATTTCTTTACTAACACTTTTCTTATTTTAAGTAACTCTTGCATAAAAATAATTTTCTGTAATTTTTAATATGCTATTATAATGCATAAATATGTTTTATTTTCGAAACATTTATTGAAAAAGGGGGAAATGAAGGATTTCAATGCATGTTTCTCATATCAGCTGTTAACCAGCGAACACCTGTCATGACGTCAGATGTGACGTAACTGTATTACGTAATCAACGGCGCATCTTCGCTCTCTGAGAGAGAGATGTTTATAAGAGTCTGTACGAGAAAGCTTTGCTAAGCGTGCGGCAAGAAATGCCCGCATTATGTTATCCTACTTTTCTATATATTATTAAATGTTGTGATTGTTAAAAGACTCTGCTTTTCACTCTGTGGACCCATTTATACCAACAATTTCCTTAGTCTGTGGCCATTACACCGTGTGGGCGGCAGAAGACTAAAAAGTGACTTCAACTATAAACTCTTGTCGAGTTTGAGAATAACAATGACACCTATGTGTCATAAGTGGTATTACTGCTGAGTTCATGAGGAAGATCGTTGTGAACATACCTGTTCGTTTAAGCCAGTGTCTAGTAAATAATGGACACGTTGATTTTTTATTTATTATTATTATTATTAATGGAAAAACTGACTTTATGCGTACAATATTTTAGGAGGGAAAAAAAATAAAATAGGCAGTTGCTTTCCGCCCACTTTATATTAAAGCATATTATATTTTAAATATTTATATAAAAAAAATCTGGTGTGAAACAACCACACGACTTCTATTACCCACAATTACACATATTATATGCATTTTTGAGAGATAATGCGATCAGAAAACATAAAAGTGAACTAAAGAGAAAATCGTTAGAGCCGTTTTTGAGATACCAACTTTTACAAAAAATCAATTATTGACCGGAAAACAATAATTACATACAAAAGGATATTTAAAAGTGAGTTAATATGGCGAGTTTGAAAAAAATCCGTACAGCTGTTTTTAAAGGAACGCCCTTGGGAGGCCTGAAATTGAGCTATTTATACAGGACGCCTATCAATTTTCCTGAACTAACCAACTATATCATTCGAAAGGACATCTAATAGAGTATTTATATAGCATATTTGAAGAAAATCGTTAGAGCCGTTTTTGAGATACGGACTTATGGTCCCACTTCCGGTTTCCGATGTCCCACTTCCGGTTAAACTCAATTATTGACAGGAAAACAATAATTGCATACAAAAGCATATTTAAAAGTGAGTTAAAATGGCGAGTTTGAAAAAAATCCGTACAACCGTTTTTAAAGGAACGCCTTTGCGAGGCCTGAAATTGAGCTATTTATACGGGACGCCTATCAATTTTCCTGAACTAACCAACTATATCATTCGAAAGGACATCTAATAGAGTGTTTATATAGCAAGTTTGAAGAAAATCGTTAGAGCCGTTTTTGAGATACGGACTTACGGTCCCACTTCCGGTTTCCGATGTCCCACTTCCGGTTTTTCAATTTTCACCAAAATTTGGAAATTTCATCTGTACACCAGACGTATTTCAATTCTAAAGTTTCGTAGCTCTATCTTTATTAGTTTCTGAGCTATAATAGCCAGAAGATTCTCCACATACATACACACACACACACACACACACACACATACATACACACTGACCGATTGCCAAAAACCACTTTTTTGGACTCAGGGGACCTTAAAACGTGTAAATCAGGTGAAAACCCGATATCGAATTTTCAGACCGAATACAATACTTCCATTACCTACGGTAGTAGGGTAATGGAAGTAAAAAGACTAATTAAACTTCAAATAATGAATCGTTTTAACTATTTTTAGAAATGAAATGCGATTTTATAAGAAAGAAAAAATTAGATTCTTTAGAAAAAAGTGTTTATAACAAAATATTTTCACAGTAAATTTTCGATAATCTTTTTTTTTTATTTTATTCTTGCTTTTCATCGTTAACTGAAATTTCACGAAAATAGGAGGAGAAAAAAAATCTGTAAAAACAATCAATGAAACATTCTTTTTGGGAAAAAAAAAAAAAATATGAACTCATTCTACGTTTATTGATTAAAATAAAGTTACCATCCAAGAGTGTTTTTTGTTTTATTGATTTAGTAAAAAAGTTATTTTAAACTTCTCAGATAAATTTAAATTAAAAAAAAAAAAAAAAAAAAAATTGAAATTATTTTGATTCTATTATTAGAAAATCAATTCTGAAAATTTGTTTTTCAGGAATAAATTTCCTTAAAAGCGAGAAAATTTTACAAAGATATATATAAAAAATATTTTCTGAACTGTAATATACAGTTGAAGTTCGTTTAACGAATATCATATGGAAAGAATCTACAAAAGAACTTTATTAATATTACTTGAAGAAAGAAAATAATCTCAGCTTATATATAAAGTTATTTTATAGAAAGCGTTTTCAAAAATGAAGCACGCGTACACCATTAAAGCAACAACTATAACTATACGCACAAGCGCCTACTAAGAAAAAGTGAATTTGCATTTTACTTCTTATGAAAAACTGTTTACTAAATTTTGAATTAATTCTGCTATATATCGAACCATAGAAAAACCAAAAGTTTAAAAATCCAACAAAAGAGGGATAAATTGGTAAGAAATTGGTGGATTAAAAAAAAAAAAAAAAAAAAAAAATAGATTAGGTTTAAGTGCGAAAGTAATGAACGTTAAGGGTTAATTGTTGACCACAAGAAGTATTCGAGTTATCTGGAGTTCCACTTATCGAAAGTATAATATAGAAACCAAATTTAAATAGGAATTATAAAGAAGTTACGGAGTTAAATTGAAGGGAGTTCAATAAAAAGGTCATTAACACAAAGTTTTAGAGCAGTTGTCATTTTGACCCCGTCGACAAATCCACGCAATTAACAACCAAACTCGTCATCGTTAACAGTTAAATGCTGCAGTGCCCCTCTAATTGCAATGCATTTCTGAACACAGATAAATATCGTTTTTGCGTATTTTGTCAATTTTATTTCCTATATAGATAACAATGGTAATATTTCTACCCTAATTTAAAGAAATTCAATGGAATTTAAAATTATATTTTCATAACGATATTATTTATATTTTCTTACAATATCTTTATTTCGTGTAAATTAAAATGGGAAAGATTGCTAATTGCTATTTAAATTTTTGTCATGCAACATTTCTAAAGTTTTTGGTTTTATTTTTCACTTCTTACTTGCATTTTAATTTATTGGTTTTAACTAAATGTTGCTTTGCAATGAATGGTTCTATATTTCTATTTTTTTTTTTTTTTTTTCAATTTTTTTCTTTTTGTAATTGATGCATCACTGTCTTAGAAACAATTCGTAATATTTTTACCTTGAGGATATTGGTAACGATGTAGCAGTTTATTCTTTCTTTTTTTCCCTTGGGTGGGGGGGGGGGAATGTGTGTGCGTATAATATAATGTAATATTTTTACTATCAAACTTTTTTTTTAATACAATAAATAAAATTAATATTCATGAACGAAACTGCATTGGAAAGGACGTTTAAAAATACTGCGATTCCATTGATGATCCATATATTGATTAGTTTAAATAGGGTTAAGAATATTAACCAGAGAATGAATTAAAAATAAGCAATAGTGAAAATCTTAATACATTTTTCTCCCTTAAGTTTTAATAATTATAAAATAGAAATTAATATATCCGAATCATTTTGTGTATCTCTGTAAAAGAAATCAAAATGTTGAGTATTCAATTTTCATTGATGGTCAGTCTATATCAAAATTCTAATAAATTACATTTTTAAAATAATTTAATCCATATCTGACAATTAAGTACGAAAAATATAAGTGGCATAAATTATTTTAAAGTTCTCTAGGTGAAAATAACTATGAGTTATCATTTCCTATAATTAACAAATCTTTCCAATGCAATATAACATATGTGACTTTTCTTCTGTTTTAAATAATTTTAACATACGGCTTATATTTTCATACGGCTTATATCATAAAATTTCAAAAATCTGTACAACTGATGCGATGGTGATTTATTACATACCTATCAAATATGAACTCAGTCGAATGTAGAGCTTAGACTTTTGTTCACTCGCATACATACACATCATTATAATTAATATATATACACATATATATCAAAAAATAATTTTAAGGTACTTCAAAACGCATAGACTTGAAATTTTAAATTATTTGCCAGTGGCCGACAGTTCTTGTCCTTATTTATCATTTTTATTTTCCAAACATTATGTGTAAAGGAATTACTGCAGTCATGATTTGCGAAATGGATTTCCTATCTCGCATAGCTCAAAAAAGAATAGCTGTAGCATGTCGCAAATTTACATTTGGGATTATCATGATGCCTAATAGTACACCTCTAACTTTGGTTTTAATACGACTTTCCCTTTCAGAGATATATACGATTTTATACGATTTTTAGTTATGTATATATGTGTATGTGTGTGAGTGAACACAAAGTGTCTAAACGCTTTGTCCGAATCGGCTGAAAACTGGTGCGTATGTTATAGGGCACCATAGCACGAAACTTATTGATTCTGGTGAATCTAGCACTTAGTTTTTTTTCTTTTTTTTTTTTTTTTTTTTTTTTTTTTTAAACGAGGACACAACAAAAAGTTCTTTATAATTATGGCTTATTAGCTGAAATAGTGTGAAGTGCGATAGCGTCTAAATGCCTTATTTGATTGAGCTGAAGATTTATACACAAGTTACAAATCTCCGTTACACGGACTGCATATATTTCGGTGAGTTTAGCATTTATGGTTTTTTTTAGAGACACAACGAAAATGTTTATCATTTTGCTCTATGGGCTCAACTTTTTTGAAGGGCAATAGCGTAAAATTAAAAAACATACAATATGGAGAAAAATACTCAAACAGCGAATTATAATATTTTCTTTTGTTTATTTAACGATTTCTCTTGCTTTATTTAAGTTAAATAGATCCTAGTCACTGCTTTATCTCGCATGACTGGAGACACAATAACTTTAATTTATTTAAATTCAGTCATGGCCTTGATATAACAATATCGTACTTGAAGACGAACCATTTTAATAACACATTACTAAAACTTCACACAACATATATAAAACATTTAAAACAGAAATAAAAATAGTCTTCTCGGACGAACTAAAAATATGTCATTTCTCTCGTCCACCCAACTCCGTTCTCTCCTCTTTGGCTGTTACCACTCATCTCCTGTCTAATACCATTTCATGACGTCATGGCACTTTCTATTTATACAACTGTTAATTAGTTAATATTCGGAAAGCCGAGTGGAGTCACTCCAGATTTTTAAATAAGATTTTCGTAAAAGGTCCGTTTTCAATTTCAGTAATTTATACCTGTTTTAAATTTCCTTTTTAAATTTGGAAAAGTCCTGTTTTTTAAACATCAATATCTTAGAAAAGTTCGTTTTAGGAGCAAATATTTTCCCAAATAATCACATTTTTTACGTTTGTACGCTATTTTGCCGCTGATTTAAAAATAAATAAATAAATACATTTAACTGCAGCATCCTGAAATATGTATTTCTTTTCTTTTCCTTTATTTTTACTGTTAGTTAAAATGCAATTATTTGAGCGCTAATAATTATTAAAAAAGAAAAAGAAAGAAAAGCAATCAGGTTTTTTAAATTGATTTATGGATTTAAGTTTAACCGCAGTTAATTGCAGAAGTACTTTTTCTTTTCAAATTTTAGAAAAATGTAGTTATTTCATTGGTAATTGACAAAATTCGCGTTTACTTTAAAACTGATTTCTGAATTGCATGGAAAGTGGATGAAATTCATGTTTATGAAAGTACTGGAAGAAAAAATTCCAAATAATTTTGCTTCTATTACCCGACAATTGCAGGTAATGGGTATTGTATTCGGTCCAAAAATTAAATTTCGAGGTTTCACCTGATTTACATGTTTTACGGTCTCCTTAGTCCAAAAAAAAGTGTTTTTTGGCAATTTGTCAGTGTGTATATGCGTATGTATGTGGGGAATTTTCTGACTATTATATCTCCAAAACTTATAAAGGTAGAATTACGAAATTTCAGAATTGAGACAGGTCTGGTATACTGACGAGTTTTCCAAATTTTGATGAAAATTGGAAAACCGGAAGTGAGACATCCAAAATCGGAAGGTGGGTCGTAAACCTGTATCTCAGAAACGGCTCTAACGATTTTTTTCCCCGAAAATATTACATAAACACTCTATTAAACGCCCTTCCGAGTAATATAGTTGGTTAGTTCACGAAAAGTGATAGGCATCCTGCATAAATATCTGAATTTCAGGTCATGCAAGTGCGTTCCTTTAAAAACGGCTGTATGGATTTTTTTTTTTTTTTTTTTTAACTTGCCATATTAATTCTTTTATATATCCGTTTATATGTAATTGTTGTTTTCCAGTCAACAACTGACTAAGAACAGTTTTACATCTTGAACTTTGGTGGGGTTTTTTTTTTCCTTATTTTTAACTCGCTATGTAAACACTGTTTTATAGTTTTGTATGTCTTTACACATGTATTAACTCTCTTATCGGAAAATTTTAGGTTTATACTTCATTAGGTCAATTTTATTTCTTCTAATCATATTATCTCTTAAAGAAAAAAAAAATGCATATAATACGCCTAACAGTGGGTAATGGAAGTTGCGAGTTTGTTTCACACAAGACTTTTTTCTGACTCACAACTTTATTTAGTTTAGTTGTCATATGGCAAGTGGATTATTTTTATATTATTATATTATTACTCTGATTTCTGAGTAGATATACTAAAAGGTCATAGTGCAATTTTTTTTTTTGTGACTGCTAAACATTTTTATATAAAGTATACATTCAGAAAGCAATATAACGGAAAGTAAACTACCTAAATTTTGCCTGAAATTCCCTTATTCAAAAAGAAATTCCAATTCCGGGCCTAGATTGAAGAAAAACATGAAATCAGAATAAAAAATCTACTATTAATTTTCGCCTACAACGACTATTTCGTTTCTAATAGGTATGAAAAAGTGTTTCATTATTTATGAAGTTTTAAAATGTTTATAGGTTACGTGGTATATAGAACGCTGTGTAACTTTAAAAAGAAAAAAAATGAAGAAAACTGCATATGTTTGATGGATATTGTCATGTTTTGTATTAAATTATTATTATATACCTTTGTGAACATGTGACATATTGTTTCATCGTTTTACGTAATGAAATATTTCTTTGATATATATATAATTTCATTTATTTATTCTTATTTTTTTTAGTTAAATTACATATTTAGCTAATGAATTCAATTTCTTACTAAGCAGAGTATATTATGAGTCTAATTTATTCGTCTACATAATACATTTATAATAAAATCATTTAAAGATAATTTGCGTCCCATATCAATTCAAATGGAAAATGAGAAGGAACAAAGCATTTGAAAAGAGAAGCATTTCATTTGCCGAGATATTTTCTTGTCATTGATAAATTTTTAAATCTAAAACGAGTTAATAGCGGTACTTCCGATGTCCTTTGTTCCTCCGTGAAAAGATTTTTCTCAATTTACTTTTATTAAATTTTATTTTTATTTTTTTTTTTAAATAAAAATGTATAGAATTGGGGAAGAAAAAAAAATACATGAATTTTGTGAATGAACACGATAGTATCTAAATGCTTTATTCGAATGAGCGGAAAATTGGTACCTATATTATAAGCCATCGTAGCACAAATTAGATAGATTTTAGTAAATCTAGCCTATTATAGATTTTTTTTTTTTTTTTTTTTTTTTTAATACAGGGGCAAAAAGAAAAATTTCACATAATGGCCTATGAAGTCAAATTATTAAAGTGAGATAGAGAGTGCCTTATTCAAATAAACTGAAAAATTTTATTTATATATATATATATACACAGTGGTGGACAAAAGAACTGCATCACCTGCGAAAAAATGGAAAAACGTACAAATAATGTGTTTCACGCATATGTTTTGTGTAAAGATCATATTTTTAGGATAAAATGATGTTATAGAATTAATCTCAATCAAGTTTAACTAGACCTAATGAATTATTTACACTTAATTACTCAGAAAAATGAAAAAGAGTGAAAAATGTAATATTTATTACCACGTGCAACAAAGTACTTGATATACAAATTTTGTAGTTTATAAAAATTCTGCATAACTTCAGTCATATTACATTTATTTACATGTGTATACAATCATAAGGATCACTTCAATGTTTAGTGGATTCTCTACGAGCTGCAATGACAGCCTTGCAGCGGTCTGACATAGAAGATATTAACTTCTGAATGTAATCCCGGCCAATATCATGGAACCAAACCCTAATAGTGATTTCCTGCAGTTCAATCTTACAAGGAAACATTCAAAAGGTGTTATCTTCAAAAGTATTGAAAAAATATATATATGCGATTCTACTCTTCATAAAACACCAGAAAATGAAAAAAATATCGGCTGAAATTAATTACAGCGACCACAAAATATTATCAAACTTAAGCATATTTGGCGATTTCACACTGCTAGGCGATTGATTTTGAGTACTTGGCGGAAAAACAAAACACGGCTCTGTTCGTACACGGCAATCTCAGTGCTAGCAAACATATCGCCTAACAGCGCTAAATCGCCAAAACTACTTAATTTTGATAATTTTTGTGGCCGCTGTAATTAATTTCAGCCAATAATATTTTCATTTTCTGGTGTTTTATGAAGAGTAGAATCACGTATTTGTTTCAATACTTTTTGAAGATGACACCTTTTTGAATATTTCCTTGTTAGTAGCAGGCTTCTTAGCAGCAATTTTCGTACCCATTATGCGCCAACAATTTTCAATGGGATTCAGATTGGGACTGTTCCCAGACCAGTCGAAAACTTTGATTCAAGATTTTGTCAGATAGGCCTTCACCTAGTAAAATAGGGGGAAATTACTTTTGTAATATTCTTTATGTTGTGGAGATAAAAACCTGTAAATAAGGTTAAAAAATCGTGTATGAATAGGTTAGATCGTACTTACCGATTGCGCTGTATGACAGGGTGCAGAGTCCTGTTGAAAAATACAATTTCCAGCACCTTCTGAATAACAGGATTTAAACACTCCTCCAAGACCTGGGTGTAAACTGATGCATTCACAGTTCCAGTAATAAGTTTCAGGCGTCCAACCCCTTTGCTGGATATGCATCACCAGACCATTTGGCTCGCCGGGAATTTAAAAGTAGGCGATATTCAGTCTGGATGATTAGTTTCATTTTTACGTTTCCGGACATATCGCTAACCGTCCGACCCATGTAGGTTGAATTTAGATTCATCCGAAAAAATTACTGAATCCCACTGAGATTTTGTCCATGAAACATACTTTTTTGCCCAAGAAAGACTCTTCTGTATCTTTTTTTTTTTTTTTTTTTGAGATGTGTAAGTAACGGCTTTTTCTTCGGGCGATACTTATGCAGACTGCGTTCCGCAAGGCGTCTTTGGACAGTTCGTGCACTTAAATTGACACCACATTCTTTCTCAAATCTGACTTTTAAATCAGAAGCACTTGCATGACGTTTACGGACAGACATACGTTGGAGATATCTATCGTCAGATTTTGCGGTTGCCCTCTTTCGGCCTGATCGGGACCTCATTTCAACATTACCAGTTTCACGCTCCAACTTAATCACTCTCGAGACTGTCGATTGATTGCAGCCAATTTTTTTAGCGATCACACGCGTCGAATATCCTCCTTTTGGCTAAAGCAAGTGCCACACACTTTCTCTTTTGTCAATTGAACATAAGGAGCTATACTTTCATCGCTTAAAGAATGAGATAAATAGCCATTGTCCCCTTTTGGCATGCTATTTATAGAAATAAAATGATGTAATAATTCGGAAGAGTTGTATGATGCAATATGAATGGGGAATGACGTCATATCTTGCTTTGCCGCAACTAAGATAATTTTATGTAAACAAAATAATGCATAACATTAAAAAATGTCTTTTTTTAGGTGATGCGGTTTTTCTTCTCCGCCACTGTATATATTACAGATCACAGTCGCACTAACTGTATATATTTTAGTGAATCTAGCTTTTATAGAGACAAAAAAATAAATCTTTATCATTACGGACTGTACTCTAATTGTTTAAGTACGCTAGCATCTAAATTCTACACTCGTTTAAAATAGAAATTGGTAGGCACGTTATTGGTTGTTATTGCAAGAACTATACATATTTACATACGTTTAGGACTTGTAGTTTTTTTCTTTATCCGTTATACAAAACAGAATTTTTATGCAATACGGTCTATGGATGCTAACTTTTTAAATTTCACTTTAGAAATGTTCACTTGCTTGAAAGATAATAAAAACAAAGAAATAAATAATTGATATTAAAATTTTTACCATTTATAGTTCTTTTACGACACACAAAAGAATTTAGATGCAATACGTTCCATTAAACAAAATATTTGTAAAAAAAATACTCAAATACTTTTTTATAATTTTTTCTTTTGTTTATTTAGAGACTTCTCTTGCTTTTATTTATTTAAACAATGGTTAACCCTTTCGACGTTACGTATTTTTTTCTATTGTTGCAATAAAAATACCTGAAGTGTTTAAAGTATACTGCAAAATAAACACCTGTCTTTAAGAATTCAGTGTTGCACTTTAGGAGCTCTAGAGTTGAGAAGAAATATTTTTCCCCCACACACAGAGGGCTAATCCCTTTGTTGAAAGAGGCGTGTATCAATACAATGGAAATACCTTATCACAATAGAAGTTGACAATCCTTTACCTACATCTCAGCTGAATTATGATGATTTTTGAGGGAAAAAGGAAATACTGCTTTATTTTTGAGAAAAAATAAGCGCATAGATATTTCTAAGTAGAGTTAAGACTGAAAATTTTAAAGTGTAATTTATGTATAATACTAATAAAGCGCATCTATTTTCCTCAGATTTATGTGTTCCTGAAAAAGATTGAGCACATCAAATCTCTTTAAATACATTCCATAAGAACTATCTTTAAAAGTTAAGATAATTATAAAAACAAATAAATAAATACACTTTATATAATAGTTGAGACAAGTAGATTGAAACAAAATAAAAACATTTAAAATTAGTCGTTCGTATATATATATATATCGATAGAGTTTTGTTCTGTATTTATTTTGATGTGTGTGTGTGTTGGGGGGGGGGGGGGGGGGTTGAAAGAGAAAAAAATTATGTAAAAAACTGATTGCATATTTTATAAATTACATGCTTTTAATGCAGCGTCATGCTGTTTTCAATAATGCATTCACTGAAAAAACATTTTTTATATTAATATTGTAATTTTCTATAATTAGTTGTTTATTTATTTGCGATTATTGTTATTTTCTTCTAAAGTTTCCTGAAATCAATCTTGTAGCTGTAACATGTCTAGAGCCCTCGAAGTTAAAAAAAGATTTTTTTTTTTTTTTTTCTTTGTTATGGAAAAAAGATACTTGATACAAAATTCTTAATAATAAAAGCTCAAGTTTCCCGTAACTAACACTGAAAGCTATGTCAAAGCTTAAACAATGTATTGGAATAAATAAATTAAAATTTTTTCCATGATGCATTTCAAATGAAAATATATATGTATATATATTAATAATCAAGTGAGATAATTTAACGGAAAAATCTCCTTAATATGTGGAATTTTAATGCGTCGTGGAAAATATCTCTCTCTATATATACGAATGGCTAAGAGATTTTTCAGTCTGTTTGTGTGTTAACGCAAGTTGCCATCAGCTTTCCATACTTTAGTTACCTTTAAAAAATCTAATTGTCCGATCGATAAGTTAATTAAACAGACGGATTCAGAAAAAATGCCCCTTTCATTTGGTACCTTATTTGTAACGAAATTTTGATTAGATTTTTAAAAATTAATTAAAATATGAAAATAATAACTTGGTAGAAGTTTTAAAAATGGACATATAAATTTTTAATTGTTGCCAAAAAAATGAAAATAAAATAAAATAATAATAATAAAATAATAATAATAATAATAATAATTAAATAAATAAAATTAGGAATTATTATTTTTTTCCCCCAGTATAAAATGCATAGATATAGTATTTTATGTAGATCTATCATCCCCATGTTATTGTGCAAAGATTTTTGATGCCGAAAAAAGTTTTGGCATCAGACAATAGGGAGTATAAAACTCGGAAATAATAATCGAGTAGAATGTTAATGAATTTTTAAAATGCCGAAATATTGTACGGCTTTTAAGTGTTGTAATAAATATATGAAAAGAAACGGGATAAGTTTTCATAGATAAGTTATATTCCTTTCATAGATAAGTAATTTATGAAAAATATCATTTTTATAATCAGTTCTTTGTTATTATTATGAAACAATTACTCTCTTTATATTTGATGAAATACTCTCTTTAAAATTTAAGATGATTTTATATTAGTAAGTAATATGAAAATTTCAAAATTCTTTTAAATGTAGTTAGCAGCCTCGGAAGTTTTAATACATAACTAATATGTTGTGGACACCACAAGACTTTCTTCGATATATAATCTTATACAAATTTACGCAATACAAATTATTTATTATTTATAATTTATTCAAATTATTTTCCATGATGAATGCAGACGATATTTATCTCAAAGAAGTATAATAATAAATGCCGAAAGAAAGTCAGTTTTGTGCAGATATGAGTATACTAGAGTATAGTTAATTAAAAAAAAAAAAAAGGAAGAAGAAAAGGATGAAAAATAGGTATCTAGAGTTTTTCATTCTCTTTTAGTACATAAATTATTCATAAATTTTATTAGCTGAATTATCTATGTGTTTCCCGTGTATATTAACTCGAGAAAAAATATCCATAAGAAAGTAAATTGGCCGACTTTTCCCAAATGGAAAGGAATCCCTTTTTCACCCTCGATGATTACAATATGCTTTCACGTGGGAAAAAAAAAAAAAAAAAAAAAAAAAAAGTTAAATAATAAATTCGCTTATGCATATGTAAACTACATGACGTTTTTATGGCTTTAAAATTAAATAATATTAATAATTTTAAATTTTAAATGTTACAAAGAAATAAAGTGCGAAAAACTCGCACGGGGTTGCTAGTTAAAAATAAATTAAATATTTAGAATTAAATTACGTCGAGAGAAATGAATAATATAAATAAATAAACAAATACATGGTTATATAAAGAGTAAAACATTTCAGCTCTATTTTTCTTGGAGACGTTTCAAATTTATATAAATATCACGTGGTGAAAGATGAAGAAATATGTTTTAAATTTTATGTAGATCAGTGTTTAGTAATTTGAACTGGCAAGAAGAAATAAATTTTGAAATACATTTCTTATAATCGAGCGTGAAATTATTTTTTTAGTCCATTAAAATTAATTTTGTTGTTTTTCAACTAATTTCAACATATTCTATAAAAACTGCACATTTTGCTTTGTTAAATAATCGAATAAAGATTATTTTCCTTATTAATAAAATATTCTGCATTTATAAAATTAAATAAAACATTCTTGATTTAAATTGATTTTAACTCTTTGTATCCCACCGGGACTTTAAAGTCCCATCAAACAAAAGAAAAAAAAATCCTCAATATAGCCTAAATTTACTGCGGGATTTCATCGGAACTTCAAACTCCCTATAGTTTAAGCTTTCCCTATAGTTAAGCTACAGTTTAAGGTAAATTTAATATGAGATGTTTCTCATGGAGCAAAAAAATATAATAAAAAAGTTTCAAACTATTTTTCGAAAAATAAGGTAATTTGGGATATAAAGGGTTAAGTAAATTAACTCGTTGAAATATTTTTTTATTTAATTTTTTAATGTTTATATTTTATATTTTAATTAATTACAATATGTATTTCTTCCAAAATTTTGACATTTTTATTTATAGAAAATTTGTGATTTTTAATGGCATGAGTGGTTACATTAAACATAAATAAACACCTCTCAGTTGATTTGTTAGTTATATTAATTCGTACTCTGCTATTACTCCTATGACTAAATATAAGATTTATTGTTTTATGGAGAGAAAAACTGGGAATGAAAGGATTAAGGTAATTTGCAGAAAACAACAGATTCTTAATCGTAAAATGGCAACATGAATAAACAAATTATTTATTATTTTGAACGATAATGTTCGTTAGGTCGGTTTTAAGAAATAACTTGTTCGAAACATGTATATGTTAAACTAATTACATTCAAATATCATTAACCTGATAAATAAATATCATTGCTAGGGAGCTTTATTAGTTACAAAGCTTGCAACAGTTATTTCAAGTCAAAATAATATTACATCACTTCATCATGTGAAAAAGGCAAGCACTAATTCATTAACAAAGCAGAAAGGCGCTATCGCGCTTACTAAGATATTTAAAATGACTTCTACATATGGCTTTCTTAGAAACATCATTTGATGAATTTCGGAGTAGTGCTGCTGTCTAACGAAAATTGTGTTGGGACATTAAATCTAATTGAATGCGCTAGGTTCCCAGATGTATGCCTACCTTTGGGCCATTTTAAGGATCCTAGCCCGTATTTACGCAAGTTTGTAAGAAATCGCTAAAAACTTTGAACAGGTAAGCGGACGAGCGTGTCTGGGATCGAACGTAGAAATGATCTCTAACAAACAGAAAGAACAAATGTTTAAAAATCAATTGTGAAAAGTGTTTTTAAAATTTTTGCATAAAATAATGTTGGATGTTTAATTTCACTTCGAAGCTAATGTAAGTTAAAGGATTAAATGATAATATATGTTTAGTAAAATGCACGGGCTGAAAATTATTTGATAATAATTATGCCTTGCAGCTCAAGAAGTTAGATGTGATCATCTGCAGAAGAAATACTTTAATTACTAATTGAGACATTTTATAGCTAAATTACACTGCGCGGCAAAAAAAAAGAAAAAAATTCGAGATATGATACCATTCTTGCTGATTCTTATGTAAAGTGACCTCCTGAATCCGAATATGACTCTCATTTTGCCCAGTTACCCATCGTTTTCTAGATACACCACCCCCACCCTCAATTTATTACCATGTCCGATAATTTTATGACCATGAATTTGATTTAAAGAATAATAAATTATTAATTTAACACCAGAAAACAAACAAATATAAAGTTTAAAAAATAATATTAATAACAGATTTAAAAAATATAAGTTATGTAATGCATAATTTCAGTGGCAAATTACCCCCCCCCCCTAATTTTCTCCCTTGTCGCACATGTCCTTGTTTTAGAATTTTGCAACGCTGTAGCCCCTCAGAAGATATTTAACGATTAAAATACCCCCCTCCCCCTAAAAATCAAATTTATAGCCATAAAATCACCGAAAAATGATAAAAATAGGGGGTCATTCGTAAAAAACGATGGGTTATAGGGCAAAATGGGCGTCCTATTCGGATTCAGGAGGTCTTTTTACATACGAATATGCAGAAATGATGTCAGAGAAAATTTTCATGCCGAGCAGTGTTATTCACCATTTAATACAAAACTGCTGTGTCAATAAAATTAATAAATGAGAAAGAAATTTTCATGATTTTAATGACATATATTTGATTTTGTTTTCTACGGAAGCAAGAGATAAAATATTTTCACCCTCGTGTTTGTAAGAAGTATGTATGTTAGACATAATATTTTAGTAATTTTAATTTATTTTCCTATTTTATTGAATAACAGTTTTTTTTTATTTATTGAAAAAAATAATATTTCTCTATAGAATTTTAGAATATTAACAAACAATGGATTAATTTTATGGCTTTCTCTTTGCATCGCCTCAATCCTTTATTTAAATTTATATTATTTAATAGAATTAAAGTGCATGATGATTGGATTACTCTATATATGTGAATGGAAAATAAATAAAATTTTGATGGAAATTATCCTGATTAACTTTAATATAAATTAATTTTAAAAATAAAGAATGGAGGAAAAAAATACAAAGAAAGACTATTTTTTCTATTGAAAGCAATTTGTGTATTTCACTTTTAAAGATAGCTGATTATATATATATATATATCTATATTACACATTTAAATTTTAAAAGTACTTTTGTAATTAAACGGTAGAACTAACAAAGAGTAATCGTTTTTATTTAAAATGAATTGAACTAATATGAAGCAATTTCATTCAAAATGTTGTGTGTAAGACATTAATTTGGAAGGTGTGGTGGGGGGTGGAGACACTGGGCTTTTCATACTGCTGAGTCTCGAGTGAACCCTGCAATTAATCTTCGTTTTAATATTACGGAAAAACACTGGAGATAAAAAAACATTTATCTAAAGCATCTCATGCAATGCAATAACATATTTTCCCAAGGAATATATATTCAATATTAGAGGTTCTTATGATTGTCTACCGTGCATTCCAAAAGATACAAAAAATAAAAAATAAAAAATGGATAAATTTTCCTTTATGAACTGCATTTCTGTTTATGATAATCTCCAAATCATAAGGGATTCATCTGATAATTTAGTAATCTGTTATAGCATTTTATATATTATATGTATTTATATTCTTAAAAAAAAAAAAAGAAGAAGAAGAAGAAGAATAGAAGAAAATAGCATTTGCTTGTGTGTATTATTAGTTTTCTTTCTTTCCTTCCTCTTTTTTATTTTCTTCCCCTCCCCCCCCCCCCCACTTCATGCTTCTTGGATGCATATGATCCTATACATTTCTCTAATATCTTGACAGTATGAATGACTACCGTGCATTCCAAAAGACGGTCTATTTATGATTATGATCTGATCATCATTCAGTATAACTTTGCAGAGTTGATAATATTTAGAAATATAAAATATAATATATGTAAAGGATTTAATTTATATAAGTTTGGTTTATAAATATCAAAAACATTAAAGTAATAATTTGTTTTCACCAAATATAATTGAAATATATAAATTAATATAGTCTGGTATAAAGAATATTACGGACAGTTTTGACAAGCATTAATTTTCACTATTATGTATGGCTATTTTAATTTATGCCCGCTTAATTTAAATTTTTTTAAATAATTTTTTTCTAAATTTATTTACGGTAGTTGCTATTTACATTTTAACTTTTTATTTTCTCTTATCCATATGTATGGTAGATAAAGTTTTGCTTTTCGGTCAACTTTTCGAAATTGTGTTTTTGTTATATTTACACGTTTTGAAGTTCCTTGAATCCGAAAAACATGTTTTTCGCCTATTTTAAATTTTTTAAATGAATATTTATATAACAATATTTGTTATTTTATTCTTTAATGTACAATCTGTCATTATGGTAATGAATTTCGGGTAAGAGAAAGTTATGTGAGTGCCACACCAGAATATTTCTTTTTTACCATATAGTCCTGCAGAAAATTTTAGGCGTCTAAAAAATAAGTTTAATCTTATTTAACCGCCTTAAGCAGTTGTTGACTCTGCTCTTTTTTGTTAATTATGCCTTATTTGTTTATGTTTTGTCACTGTTTCATATATACTAGTATCGCCCAGTGGTCGAAACTCGACCATTTTTTTTTTGCAAAGCGAGGCAAAGCAAAGTTATTGCCTTGTCTTAAACGGAATGCAATTGCAACACAGCTGCGGCAATTGTTTGCCAATATTCACTCTAACTGAATCAGCAGAGTTTTACTTAATATAACTATTTCTCTCTGTAGATGTTAGCCTTTCCTGAAATGAGAGAAAATCGCAACGTGAAAACGTCCCTTGTTGTGTGATACAGCCCAGAAGCTAATAGGTACCATGTTAGACCAAGGTCCAACCAAGTATCAAATTCTGTTAAATTAATTCGATTGGTTCATAAAGTACAGTGTTTGAACAAAAAAAAAAAAAAAAAAAAGATATTATTCAAAAATGGTCGAATTGAGTTCGGGAAATTTCAAAACGTGTAACTTTATCGAAAACCGAAAATCTAAAACATTTCTGAATCTTATATTTTCTACTTATATATGCAGAGAAAAGAATAATAAATCCACTTTTTAAAAAATAAAAATAAGTAGTCAATTTCACTAATTTCACTTAATTAAAATGCAAGGAAATCTCAAAACGTGTAAATTCATCGAAAACTGGAAATCAAAAGTTTTTATGTATCTTCTACTTGCTTCTTCTACCCACAAAAGCTATCAATAAAGACACTTTTTTTAAAAAATAAGTAGCCAATTTCAGTTAATTGAAACGTAAAGAAAGCTCAAAACATGTAAATTCAGCAGAAAACGGAAATCGGAATTTTTTCCGTATCGTCTTCTTATACATGCAGCAGTTAGTAACAAATCCATTTTCCTTTTATTTAGTATATTAGTTGAATATTTATTGTTTAAATATCACCCTTTGAAATGAAATGTTTATGTTTACATTCGAAACTGGGAGTTTGCCATTTTTTTTTTTCTGGAGTTTTGTGATTTTAAATTAAAATTTTATCAATTTTACAGAAAAAACAACTCAATCAAACACATGTAGACAGTAACTTATATATAACTATACCCAAATATCGGAATTAAAATCGGCAGATAATTTCCGTTATTTTTTAATAATTTTTTACAAAAAATTCAATGGACAATTAACATAGAAAATCTTTTACATGGCTCCATGGACAGACAGTGACGTCATCACTTCGCTTGCGTATAGTGATGCTACATTATACAAAGTACTGTGTCTATGGTTTTATTTGAGCTTTATGAAATTGCCAGATTTAACAACTTTCTACTTTTAGGTATTTTTTAATGTGAAGGAATACGTGTATAAAAGGGAAAAATGGGGGAAAATGCATAAAAAATAAATGTATTTTTAAATACCTTCTTGACATCGTAAGAAAATAATATTTGTATTCGCACCTTCCGGCTAACCATACCTTTCGAATGATACCATTTTCAACCATTTTCAACCCTTTACTCCCATAATTAATATGTTAAAAAGGGACAACAAATTTTATGCTTGCCTATTAATATATAGATATATATGTTGTAAGTATTCATATTTTTAAGCAGCAAAGATTTTAAATAATAATAATAAAATAAATAAGCTTTATTTACTACCTTTAGAATTTCTATTATCATACATATTAGAATAGTTTATTGATTTATATATCACAACTACTATTCCAATAAACAAATTTTTAGCTTAACTGAGCGTATATGACACAGGTCTACCTCTGAAAATTTGATTCAATAATTTTGTGTTACATTATGTTTTTTGACGTGCTAAAATGAAACTGAAGTCAACTTTTCTCTATCACGTACAGAATTCTGTCAATAAAGAATGTCTACAATTCAATTTCTTCCATGATTCTTTCACCAATATAATATGGTAATATGGTAACTTTTATGACATATGATTAATTATAATCGATCATAGAAACACACAAGAAATTACCGAAAATGAACAATTTTTGTCGGGAGAAGTCTTGTACTGACAAAAATCTGTACTTTTTTTTTTTTTTTTTTTTAAGACTTATTTCGAAAGAACGTGATCTTCTTCTTCAGGTGCAAAACACGTGCTATTAGCATGAAGGCAAAAGCAAAACTAGATTTATTTCATTTAAGTTTCTGTAGTATTTAATATTGTAAAAAAATAAATTAATAAAGAAAAATAAAGAAAATAAGGAAAGGAAAATAGTACGACAAAAAACACAACTGCGCCCAAGTCATTATATCGCCCTCCCTCTCCCCATGATAATCTCTTTTTTGGGGAAATTCCTACCATAAACATTTTCCTCTTTATCTTTAGTTAAATTTACACAAATATGATAGAAAAATTGCTTTGCGGACAAATATTCTAACTTACGTTTGCTCTAGAAATATGCAGTCCCTCCCCCCACTCCCGTGAATTCAAATTTATTTTCAGTCAATTTTCTTTATAAAAAAAATTATAAAGATCATTTTTTGATAATTTTTCCACCATAGTTATAACAAATTATTTATTTGAAGCTTTACTGTTTTTAAACTATGCATAGGACTATGCAAAAGCAATCTGTCTAAAACTAAACCTATAAGAAAGATTTTAAGAGCTTCATTTCTTCTTTTTTTAATTCTAATAAATACAAATGTTCTAACTTTATTTAGGTTTATTTACTTAAATATATATATATATATATATATATATATTGAGCTTTTTTAACTTAGTTCTGATTTTATTCAATGTTAAAGTATGAGTCACAGATTATTTAGTACTGTGAAAAGAATGTTGTATAGTTATAAAAGTATTCTAAAATATGCCATCTGAATTCTGAACTGCAGAATTTAGATGTAGTAAGTTTATTCTGCCTTTTTCATATATATGTACTAAAAATAAAGCAGTTTTTTTTTTTTTTTTTTTTTAAATAAAAAATTAAAGTGTTAAAAAACGTCATCATGAAATATTCATTTATTTTAATAAATGAATTATAATTAAAAGTATTAAAAGTATAATAACAAACAGTCATAAATTGATATCACAGGATAATATCTGATCCTAACAATTGGAAAAATAAATATCCATTGCGTAAATAATAGTAATCAAAATAGTTTACTTGGTAAAAGTTCGTATGTCATTTATTTATTTATTTTTTCTTGAATTATTATTGAAAGAAAGTATTTTATAAAGTGTTCTAAAACTCTAATAGTGAGATATTTGAATCAAAGCTACTCAAAAATCGCGTGGAAAATAGGAAAAAATGTAGTCATTCACTTATTGCTTCTTAATATAACTCATCGCTTCAATATCCCTTCAACTCATCCCTTAGGCCAATAAATTTATGTGTATCAAATTTAAAAATCTATTAATTTGAAAAATAAATAATATGGAGCGACATTCACACTACTTTCCCTCACCCTGCATTTGTATAAAAAGAGATCATTATATTCTATCTATCTATATAATGTTTCATCTCTATCCACTTCATATATATACAGCATACTAAAAAAAAAAAAAAAAAAAAAAAATCCGCACACTTTGGGGTTAAAAACTGTACAATTTTTTTTTTTTTTTTTTGTGGATTTCCGTTTTTTTTTTTTTTTTTTTTTTTCCCCATACAATTCTAAATTAGAGTTTTTGTGTTATAATGATTATTTTAAAATAATAGTGATATAAATAAGTATGTAAAATATGCATAATAATAATAAAAAGCAATTAAAGATAAAAAAAATCTGGAGTGACTCCACTCGACTTTCCGAACATTGAGTAATTAACAGTTTTGTAGATAAAGTAAAGAAAGAGGAGTTGTTAAACAAACAAAAGAGAGAAAACCATAATAGAGTGTTTGAGTATTTTTCTCCATCTATTACACGATGTTTTATTTAACGCTACTGAACTTTGAGCCCATAGATCATAATGATAAAGAATTTTTCGTTGTGTCCCTGTAAAAACCTATAAATGCTAGATTCACCAAAATGCTTATAGTTAGTGCAACAGTGATTTATGATACTCATATAAATTTTCAGCTCAATTCAATAATGCGTTTAGATGCTATCGTACTTTTAAAAATTTAGTCCCATAGGCCATAATGATAAAGAATTTTTCTTTGTATTCCTGTAAAAAAGCTGTAAGTGCTAGATTCACCAAAACCTATACAGTTAGTTCAACTGTGATCTATAACATGCGTAAAATTTTTTTGCTCAGATTAATAAGGCGTTTAGACGCTATCACACTTTTAAAAATTTGGCCCCATAGGCATAATGATAAAGAATTTTTCTTTGTGTCCCTGTAAAAAAACTATAAGTGCTAGATTCTCCAAAATCTGTACAGATTGAGTATTTGTGACCTATAATGTGTGTATAAATTTTTTGCTCAATTGAATAAGGCGTTTAGATGCTATCGCACTTTTAAGATTTTGCTCCCATAGGCCATAATGATAAAGAATTTTTCTTTGTGTCCCTGTAAAAAAACTATAAGTGATAGATTCACCAAAATCTATAGGGTTCGTACTATGGTGACTTACAATATGCGTACCAACTTTCAGGTTAATTAAACAACGCGTTTAGACGCTAGCGTGTTCACTCACAGACATACACACATACATACACACATACACACACACATACATACATCATTGTAAAAATAGTGAAAACGGACTCAGGGGACCTCAAAACGTATAGAAACATCAAAATCTCGAATTCGGATTTTTGACATGATTACAATACTTTCCTCACTATAGTGTTCGGAAAGTAAAAATAAACGAAGTTTTATATTGCATAATGTTTTTTCAATTAAAAAATAAAAATTTGCCTTATAAGGTAAGATACAAAATTTAAGTATAAAAACATTTGATATAATTGACTTGTGCATTATAATATATATATATATATATCACTATGTTTAGAAATATAAATAAAACTTTTTTTTTTTTTTTTTTTTCAGTCTTTGAATAGTTATTAATTTATTTCAAACTTAAATGACCTCAAATAAAATTGCCTTTATCTGTCTCATTAGATTCGGCACCTAAAATATAACCATTGGATTAAGTATTATCTTCATTTTCTTTCCCTTGGAATCTTTACTGTGAATTTCATTTGTTTATATTGATTGTAATGTGCGAATTTCTGGCAGACTACTGTATATGCAGACTCCCAAAATCTTTTCTTCTTCTTCTTCTTCTTTTTTTTTTTTTTTTTTTTAATTGGATCTTTCTGATTTGTAATTTCTTCTATAAGCGATAGAAGAAAGTATTAGATTCGTTTTTAATTTAATGTTAAAGCTGGAATAATGTTTATTCATATTATTTAACTTCTACTGTCTAACTTCTACATTATTTAACTAACTATCTAACTACTAATTCTACTAAATTTTACATTTACTGTAAGTTTAAAGTTTTCAACTTCAGTTAGAGAAAAATTTCAAACGATATTAATTTTTTTTTCTTTTTTTGCTCTCCACCTCTTATATTTATTTTTATTTATTTATTTATTTTTATTTATTTATTTATTTTTATTTATTTATTTTAATTAATTTATTTTTTATTTATTTAATTTAAAAAAAAAAAAAAGATTTTTTTGGCACGTTCATTTCTTGTATTAGCCTGCAGTATGCTTATTCATAATATATATTACACCGAATTATAATTTATTAAATTGCAGAATTGTAAGGCAGAAATGACTCTGGCGTTAACTATAAACAATTTCATTTTAATTATAGTATAACTTAAATTTTTTAATAAATAAAAGAAGGTATATAATTATAAATGATTTTACACGGAAAATGATTAAAACAGAGCTAAATAAGTGATTTTAAATCATAAGATTACATTGTATTATTAATATAATAGTAGCATTATTTAAATGTAAGTTTTCGCCCATACATATAGAAAATTAAATTACACTTATGAATGTAACATTTAAATTTTATTTCCAGCATGGAGAAATATTTATTTCATTTCAAAAGAAATCTTGTGAACTAGTTTAAAAGCAAAGAAGTAAAAGTTATCTTTCAACTGCAGGATTAATGTCAAAACATACAGGAGTATTGTTGAAGATACAACCCCAAGGATCTGGTTCGGAATCAATTGTATTTGCTTGTAAACTATTATTATCCGTTCAACCCACATGTCAATCAAAGAGTCTGCGAAAGGGGGGAAATGAAATCTAGAATAAAACGGGCTTGACCACTCAGCCCTGGAAATATGTATCTAAGAAAAGACGGGTTCAACGCTTCAGAGACGAAAATCTTTATCAAGAAAAAGACGGGCCTGACCATTTACGAGACACATTTCAAATCCGGAAAAAGACGGGCTTAACGCTTATAGGGTTAATTACTTGATGTTCGGAAAATAGAGTCCAGATTTTTTTCGTTTTATTACTATTTTGTATACTTCAGATATTACCACAGCTCAAAATGTTTGTAATTCAGAGTAAATATTTATATAAAAGTAATATATTTATTTCTAACTTTTGTTTAGATAGAAAATTTAAAGTTTTTATTTTTTGTATTAGAAAAACAGACTAATTATATGTTAAAACGACTCGCATTACTTCATGGTATTACGAGGAGTTTCAATTTCCTAAAATAAAAATACAGATTTTTAATAGCCTTTCATAGTAGCTAAACTAACGGTTAAACTTTTCAAGACATCCCTTTAATTTTTCAAATTTATTCTCGAATAAAGTACATATATTTGAGCTGAATATTGTAATAAAAAATTGTTTTTATTGCCTGGAGTTATTTTCCATTTATTATTCGAAAAATATGCGATTACTTATTCATAAAACTATCAATTTTTCACCTTAGAACTTAGCATGTTATCTATTCAAAAACACAAAGGAATAGGAAAAAAAAATTATTTAAAAATGTATAGCCTGTAGGAATAGATAATTTTAGTATTTTCTTTGAAAGATATAATAAAAAAGGTCGTTTCTTATTTGCTGAATACTTAAAAAAAGAAGAAAAAAAAAAGTTTTCATTGCGAAATTTAATGTGCTTTCCGGTAAATTTAAAATCAAAGCATGTTATATTATTAGTAAGGGCAAGAATTCAATTGAATTACGTTACTGGGGTAGATTTTTGAAAAATAGCCATTACTTTGCTTCCCAGAATAGAAAAAGGGATTTAATATTCAGTAAAGCTACCACTTTAATTACAAAAGGAAAAAATAGTTTTTTCTTATAAACGAAATGGATGAAAATAGTTTAATAAATCCCTTTTTAAACTTTTGATTATAAAATATTTTATTCTAAAACAGAACATACATTATTTTTAATTTATTTAATATTTATAAAAAAAGATTGCTATTTTAAAATGTTAATAACAATAATAGCAACTCAGGTAGCACATAACGTTGTTATAGCGTTGTAAAATGGTCTGAAAGGTGAAAAATTAGTTAGCACAACGTTATGTGCTACTGGGGAATTGCCTAACAGCAGGGAGTTTTTTTTTGCTGACAAGGAAACGTCTAAACTCAAAGAATTCAGCGAAAAAATTACAGGTGATAGTAGATGGCTCAAAATATCTACGGTGAAAAAATTATCTGCTTAATTGCAACGGAAAAGCGGTAAAAAATTAATAAAAGTCTCCATTTTACCATATATTTATTAACTTCTATTCTTGTTTGTTTGTCCGTCCGGTACAAATCTTGCAATCGAATTTTAACTAACTTCCCTACTAGCTTGAAACTGTCACAGTAGTTTAGAAACCGGTGACAACACAATACTTCGAAGTCCAATTTTCGAATTTTTGATTAGTTTTCTTATAATTAATTAAAATATGAAAATAATAACATCCTAATAGCGTTAAAAATAGCAGATGTAATATAATATTGCCAAAAAATAAATAATAATAATAATAATAATAATAATAATAAATAAGAGTTCATTTTCTTTCGACATCAAAATAAATTCATTTAATTAAACGTGAACGTTAAAAAATTTATAGAAAGTTTAATTATGCATCTCACAAAAATTGACGTCATTATTACTTTAAAAATTTTATACACATTGATAAGAGCTCTGATTTATCCGAAAATTTAAAACATAGTACATAAAAAGTTTTTTTTTTAATTTTTTTATTTTATTTTATTTTTTTTAATCTTATAATTATTTAGCGTCAAATGCAACCCTACTTGGCGAGGATACAGAAAAAAGCGACAAGTTTTTAAATTAACTGCCCCTGTGTCTTTAGTATCACTTTAATGTTGTTTCAAAGTCACTTTTTGATATTTTGCTTTCAAAGCTATTTGAAGTTCAATTTCAATAGATATTGTTTGTTTAATCTGTATATTTTCTACCCTTTTATTTGAAGTATATATAGGCGAGGTGCTATAAACATTCGTTTTTATTTAGTTGAATGTTGGAAAGTCACTCGCATCTCTTATTTCCATATATCTCAATATTTATGAATCTATTTGTTTAACGAAACAGTGACTATTAAACTGAAAATACCACAACATATTAAACTCCCCATCCCCTCCCAGGAGAAAATACTGGTTATGTCACTGAATTAAATTTTACGTCAATTTTCAAGAATCCCAAGTCGCCAGTTGATGCTAACTGGAAGGTTCTGGGAACCCCGATTCAATTTGCAGCATCGTTCTACACCTTTCCTACTTTAACAGCTAATTTTCAGAGTATGAATATCCTATAAGTTCATCTAATACCTGTACCCATTTCATCAAATTCTATGAGTTTAGCTAAAGAACGTTCCCTTGTGAGACAATTGTATGTATACACGTTTGTAAAGACCATGGTAGCTGTAGCAAAAATCACCTGTTTGACTTAAATTTTGGTAGAAATGTTTGTAAGTTATAAGAAATTAAAATACAGGTTTTGCTGCAAGAGATTTTCCAGCTCTTACACGGGGACACACACAAAAGTATTTTATAACATTACTGTCTATGGACACATTTATTCATGAAAGCATTTACACTGCATTTAAAACAATAATGTTACTTTGCATTATTAAGTGCTTAAAAGCATAGTTTAGATAATGAAGTTCCTAAAATTGACAATTTACAAGGCTACACAAAAGAATCTCTACGGTTTGTATTATGTATGTTAACTGATGCATGTATATCTTTGGTATTGTTATACCAACACTGGATAAAGCAATATTCAACGAGAGCAGGAGTCTTCCCTGATGAGACTTAAAATTTTGGTTTCTGTGTTCAGCTCGGTTGTTCGTCTAAAAAAACAGCCGACTTATTTGAAATTTTTGACCAAATATTTATGAATGAAATGGTACGAGCTCTATGATTTTTATTCTGTATAGTGTCTGCTGCTCTTGTAAGGGAAGTAAAGTTTAAGAAGTGAAGCTTCTTGTAAATAAAAAAAAAATTTGGACAACTGTTTATAACACAAGAAATTTAAATTTAAAATATAGTGACTTATGGCGTTAGGAATGTTTCATGCTATGTTTCAATGTTCAATATATAAAGAGAGAGAGAGAGATTGAGATTATTTCTAGTTGAAATTACCATTGAAAAACTGAAGTATTTTGAATTATTGTGGATTAGATTTTGCAAATTTTAATGTGTTGATAAAGAGTTTTGATGGTTTTATGTTACAAAAAATAAAGTTTACAGGCAAAATTTTTAGTTAAGAGGATTTGCCCCCCCCCCCCATTTTTTTTCAGGTACTATGGACCAGGAGGGATAATGTGGAATACCCATTTTCTTAAAGGATAATATGAAATAGCGTAATATTTTTTTGAGAAATTATGAATGATTGCTATATAAACACATTTTATTTTGAAATTATCATTGAAAATAAACAGTACCGAAAAAAATCGCCAACATTCAAGTCTTACAAAAATTTCAAATAATATGGGTATAGTTGGTATTCCATATTATACGAATCGCCATTTTGGAAAATAAATGAACCTCAATCAGCTGTTGGCAGAAATAAGTTCATGGGAATCAGACTACTAACTCAACTCCCCTACCGTAAATGACACTAGGTTTTTACTCATTTTACTGTTTCGTAAGTGGAATCCGTAATATTTACCTCCAAAAAAGTCTGAATCTTGATAAATTATAGAAGTCGCATGACAAAACCTGTTCTTCTCTCTGACTATTTCTGACAATTGCATCTCGTTTTTAACACTGGACTCAATGCTAAAGTGTAACTGGAGGACACCATAATAAAATCTGTTCGAAAATTTGCTTTTTAAACTATAAAACTGGCGGTTGTAGGAGGTGGTGAAAAAGAAAATACTCAAGTGACTTTTTTTTTTTGTTGGTGTTGCTTAGTGTATATATATATATTTGTAGTTATATATATAAGTATATATTTCCCTTTTAAATTTTTTTTTATTAGTACAACAGGTCGTACTGTTTTCAGGCGCCGCTTTTATAATGGCCGTATTTTATTTCCAGTTAATTGGTCCCTTGTGCGGGAAAATATGCCCAACGCCTTGAAAAGTTATACTCCTCCTTACCATAATGTGCGAAGAATGTATCACTGTTTTATGAGTCCAATTTTAATTAACTCGGTCACATTATAGTTGTCGTAATAGCTTTTTTCATCAACTCGAAATAAATTAAACTTGCCTCTTAATAAATCCAGTTCAGCTAGGGCCGCCGCGAAATGGAGATAACACGTTGCTCTTCGGGCCTGGACACTTGTCGTCCGCCATTAACCACGTGACCGTAAACGATGGGCTCGAAACAGAAACTACGCCGTATAGCCTATGGAGAAACCTTCATTAGTGCATGTAAAAATTTTAAGAGTAGCGTATGAGGGGATTAGTCAATTACGAGCGTTGCCATATCATGCGTTATTATAGATGACTGAAAACGTTGAATAAAAAGTTTGTGATCTAACACCATCAATTCAAAAAAATTGTTTCGGGTCAAGTAATTAAACACGATCTTTCACCATGCGAAAAAAATATATGCACGTATGCATCAAGAAAGTGACATCGTCTGTTTGAAATTTTTTCTTAAATATTAAGATGCATTTTATTGAGTTAGTTTTAAAGTTTTAATTTATGTACTTTCAAGACCTGCAGTTAAGTTTATTTTTCTCATTAGGAGTTTTTGGTTTGCGGAGTGTGTGAGACAATTCACCAATATCGTGTGATAGACATTTAATATCCGGCGGATTTAATTTCATATAGTATTCTAGCCCAAAATTATATCCAGGTTGATAAGAAATTTGCATTGATCACAGAAAATATCTGTCGATTATATAGCAAGTAGGTAGTTAAAAGATATTACGAGTACATACAGAATTTATTTATGGATTCCATAGATTTTCAAAAAATTCTATTTTCCCCTTGTACGTTGACAATGTTCTTGCCAGTTCAGGCTCTGTTATTTTCACTCCTATATTTAGAGCTACTGCTTAAAAATAAAAGTCCTGATTAAGTAACACAATGTAAGTATGAAAGTAAAAAAAAATAAAAAAATAAATAAATAAACAGGCGATGAAAACTATATCAGAATGAAAATTAGTATAATGCAGCATAGTTGTTTAGTCTTACGATTTCGGTGGGCGACTTCATACCATGAACTTTCTACGACATTTTTTTTTCTTTTTTTAAAATTTAATTGTAGAAAAAATATAACAGATTTCTCTTTAAAAAAATAATGGTGTATGCTGGCAAGTATGATGTAGCCATCGCAAAGCTATCCTTTCTATCATTCGATATAACAGTGCCATCTATAGATTGACATTCACAAAAATTTAACCAACATAGTTCATCACAAAATAGAGATTTTACATGTGCAGTATCGTACAATTTTAACAATTACATGTTGATATATAGCCATATGAAGCATAAAAGGAGATGAATAATATCAGCACCATCTATAAACGATATACATCTAAAATAACTCAAAATTGTTACTTTTGTACTTGTCATATCACATATAAAGTTTGGTGCGTTTATATGGTATAAAGACTGAGATATAGTCTTCCCATTCAAGGAGAAAAATTGCAGAGTAGCAGCGCCATCGGTCTCCGATACACGCTAAAATTGAATTAGCGTAGTTTTTCACAATGGTCCTCTTACACATCAAGTTTTGTGCAATTATACACTATAAAAACTGAGTTATAGCCGTTGGAGAGTTGCAACACAGCAAAGCCACCTGTTGTATGATAGGCACCAATTTAAATTGTTGTAAAATTTGTGAACTAGAGCTGCCACAAAATTGTGATCTCACACGCTGGCAGACAGACGGATGGATGTTTTTCAGTAAGATAAAATAATTTTTAGGGCATCTCAAGAAGTGTAAATCTGACAGAAATCGGAAGCCGAAAATTTTTACGAATCCCATATTTTCTTATATAAGTATGAAAAAAAGTAATATTTTTTCAATAATAATAATTAATCTAAAATAAATTTTTATTTTTTGGCTGTATGTATTTTTAAATATTTTAATCGCTTTGATTCTAATTATTCCCTCTGAATAACAGCAGATAATGAAAATTTTGATAATTAAACAGAAAAAAAATTCAGAAAAAAATAATTTTTCTTTTCAATATACACTTAGATTAAAGTCTTAAAATAATAATAATAACAGTACCTGTCATAACTTTTACATTTTCTTATTATAAAAATTGAAAGAATATAAAGTAATTCTTAAAAGAAAAGAAAATGAAAACTATAAATAACTCCCAAACATTCCGTGAAAGAAGATTAAGACTAACAGAAACAAGAAAGGACTTCACACAAAGTGAAAAGTTTTCTGTCAACGATGCACTTATGACTAATTATGCTTTAACACATTTTTTATTTATTTATTTTTTCTTCCAATGAATGAGGCATTAAACGCTGAATGAGTAAAATTCTTTGGTAGATATATTCTCCATAAAATACTCGGAGACTATATGGTAAAAATAAAACACAGTGACAAATAATATTTGAATAGTATACAATGCAAAGGTATATTATTTACTCGGTAAGCATATGATGGATTAAGTTTTTAGCATAAAAAATATTACAAAATTTAAAGAATGTTTAATAGACTGTTTATTTCTTTATAGGGCGTGAATACATGCAACAATTTGCATTTTAATTGGGTAATTTTTGAGGCGATTATCGCGGTAGAGAGAAATTCTGTCCATAGGACGTAATGATAAGAAAAACTTTGGTGTGCCCCTGTACACGAACCTCAAATAAAATATACACTTAAAAGTATACAGCTGATTCCGTGTGCCTCATTAACATGTGTACCAATTTGCAAGTCAATAGAGTGAATTTTGCAGCCGCTATCGTGAAACATACATGCATACATATTTACAGACAGACAAAATTTTTTTGAGTCTCCACATAGTCCTTCACTGACGTTTCGGCAATCAGAAGGTTGTAAATCAATAAGGTTTTTGCGAGTGTCGTAAGTGGTATTTTATAACTGGTCCGACCTTCCTCCGATCATTATTTCTTCAGGTATCGCGTACGCAATCAAACAAATTAACCCACTAACAGACATCCTATACAGACGGACACTATACTGATTTTGTGATTATTGAATTATCACACTTATTAACGTGTAAAATTGTCAAAAAACCGAAGTCGGAAATTTTCACGTAAAATTTTACCTAAGTTCCTCGTACTTATAGATGAGGGGAGGCGGATTAATAATGAAAATTGTTGCTTTTTTTTTTTTTTTTTTTTTTTTTTACGTTTAAGTGTGAATCAATGAATATTGAAGAGTTAAGGAGAATAAATATAATGACCCTCATCTGTCATGAACGAATCCGGTTGGTACCACTTCAAAACAGAAACTTTTGGCAGCCATTTTTTTTTCCGTTTGTTTAATTCAACTTAGGAAACATACATATCATTTTCATACATGTTTTGTATCGCACATATCCTTATTTATTTCCTATAAAACCTTGAAAAACTATTCAATTGTAATGTTTAAATGTCTAAATTAAATATAACGGATCACTGGCTATTATAAACATGAACCGATAAATAGAATTATGTAACTTCATGATTATAAACAATGCAATACCAAATAAAAACAAACCAAAACTGTTGCCATTCAGAAAATACAAATTCCAAATGGACAACTTTTTAATTCCGAATGAACGACTCTTTGACTGTTTCATTAAAAAAACGCTTAAAATATTTCTAAAAAACATTAAAGCCTTAAAAATCTTAAAATATTTGTAAAAACGCATTAAAGCCTTTAAATATTTTTATCAAACTTCATTGTTTGTTTATATTGTAAGGTATGATTGGAGTCGAGTTTAGTACGTAAATGCCGCCAGTTGATTTTAGTTTTGAAATTAGTGTAAAATGATAGTTGGGTGAGAATGTTTGGTTTTGCAAATAAGTCACCAGTTGAAATGAGTATTGAAAGTAGAGTAGTCTAAGGTGATAATGTCGAGTCAAGGTAAAATGTTCGGTTGAGAATGAGAAAGTCCCTAGCTGGATTCTGGATATTTTGGCGATGTTGTGGGTGAGATAGCTGGTTGGAGGTATCGAGTAGAGGTGAATTTGTGTTAGCATGGAGTGTCTGTAGTTATTGGATAGTTAGTTAGAAAATTTGAAAACAGGATCTACGATAGTCTTAAAAAAGAGTATTTTGGTAAAATGAAGTGAATAGTTTTTTCTTATTATGAGGACTTTAAATACGCAAGCGAAGTGATGACGTCACTTGCCGTTCGTGGATACAAGAAAAATATTTCCTATGTTAAACGCCCAATGGATTTTTCGTAAAAAATTATTAAAAATCGAGGGAAATTATTTCCCGATTTTAATCCCCATATTTAGGTTTAGATATCTATTAGTTATCATGTGCATGCGTTAGATTAAGTTGTTTTTGTTGTAAAATTGATAAAATTTGAATTTTAAATTTCAAAACTCTAGATTAAAAAAAAAAAAAAAAAAAAAAAAAAACTTCCATATTCCATTGAAAACATAAACATTTCATTTCAAAGGATGATATTTACACAATAAATATCCAACTAATATACTAATTAAAAGGAAAATAATAAATATTCTATCATAATTTGAAGTGAAATTTGTTTTCAAATGTCTAAATAAAGTATTTGATATAAGATACTAATATGTTGCAGCGGAATAGATTTGATATCGGTCATCCTTGGCAGAAAAAAAATATATATATATATATATATATATATATATCGCCAAATTATCTGGCGAATATAATTTAATTCCTTTCAAAAATAATGGTTAGTTTAAAAACTTATATTAAGAGAGTAATGAATAATATGAAACAATATTTCGCACAATACATATTACGAAAAGATACATCTGGCATGTATATTTTCGTAGTACGTTTTTGATCGCCAAATACAAGGACAACAGAGTTTTGAAATTTAAAGTTAAAATTTTGTCAATTTGACAGCAAAATAACTCAATCTAACACATGCACATGATAACTAATACATATATATACCCAAATATGGGGATTAAAACCGGGAAATAATTTTCCTCGATTTTTAATAATTTTTTACAAAAAATCCAATGGGCGAATAACATAGGAAATCATTTTCTTGCAGCCACGGACGGTCAGTGGCGTCACACTTCGTTTGCGTATAGAGCACTTAATGGGACACTGGGATGTGTTGTTGCTGTTGTGTTGTCGGGCCTATATTTTTTGTCAACCAGCAGTTTTTTTATTGTCATTCATATTTATTGATCGGGTAGAATTTTTTAAATTTCAGAACGAAAATTATAAAATATCGAAACACATTTGATTTATAAACAAAAATTGAAAATACATTTAAATGATCACGTGGTAACCATAATGATCTAAACATTGTTTTCAAGATTTATCGTTCACATTCCGTCAATTTTGACGGAATTATATACTAGTATATATATATTAATCTTTATATTACTCAAGTCTTGATTATTCGATGTTATTAATAGTCTTCTTGAAAGAAATTTACATATTAAGTTTAAAAAGTAAATAAAAAAACCTATCTCTGCAAAAGTTCTATTAAAAAATAAAGAAAGAAATAAATTCAAAGTCCATTACCAAGAATAAATAAAGGCATAGTTAAAATTTTGATAGCAGAAATAAACGTGGAGAATTTCAGAGTTGTTCAAGATGATTTTCAGTTTTGTTTCCTCGCCTGAAATGGCTTCGGGGTTGAATTATAAAAGCGTTATCAACCTGGCTGACTTTTGTATCGTGTTTACTTTGTTTAACAGTTGTTGATGAACTTAAATAAAAACTTTGACAATAAGCATTTTATATTTTAAACCGAAAAAAACTAACTTAATATGTTTCCCTTCAATATTTTTGAATTTGTTGCAAATATTATTTAGCTAGAGGATAAATTTAAACAATGTATGAAGCATATGAATTAGTACAAATAGAAAAATTCAAGTTAATTTAAAAAATGCTATTTTAATTTAACAGATTTTGGAAGTATGATTAAAATTATACATAATAGAAAAGGAGAGTGAAAAGTAACAAGAATTTAAGAACGGTAAAACGTTTGTTTGCGCGGATGAAATATACACAAATATTATATAAAAATATTCTATTTATGTTAGGAAAAATGCCTGGAAGTTGTTTTGAGAAATTAACTAAATTTAAATATGTAAGGAAAGTATTAAAATTTTTATTTGTCAAACTTTCAAATTGAAAATGAAACATCAAAAAGATTTAAAATGCAATTGATTTTTAATATATAATATGTATCATAATATATATACAGGGTGATCAACTTAAAAGAGTACCGTTGGTTTTTCTTATTACCCTTAAATATGACGGATGTGGCAACTATAATAATACTGAAGTATAATTGTTTGAACCTTGTTTAAGAGTGTGGGAGACAATTTCCAACACTGTTGGACTATCACAACTTTATTTGTGAGGTAAAACAGAAATGGAGACGCACAATGTTATTTAATCCTGTGATAATTTTATTGATGAAAATCAAAATTTAATTAAAATTTTTTACATTATCATTCCTACATTACATTTACATTAGCATTAGCACATTATCATTTCATAAGGTTTTCCAGAGAAGTCCTGCAAACATCAATGAATTAAAACAGATCATAACTGAAGAAATCTCGTCAATAACACCAACATTGCTGCGAAGTGTGTCAAAAAACTTTGTTCGACGTGTTCATGTTTGCATTCAAAATGGTGGCGAATATTTTCTGCAAGGAATGATAATGTAAAAAATTGGAATTAAATTATGTTTTTCAAAAATAAAATTATCACAGGATTAAGTAACACTGTGCGTCTCCATTTCTGTTTTATCTCACAAATAAAGTTGTAACAGTCCAACAGTGTTAGAAATTGTCTCCCACACTTAAACAAGGATCAAACAATTATACTTCAGTATTAGAATAGTTGTCCACATCCATCAGATTTAAGGTTAATAAGAAAAAAACCATCGGGTACTCTTTTAAACTGATCACCCTATATATGTTACAGTATACTGGTTGATCCAAAAGTTACAGAAAAAAAATAAAAAAAAAAACTTATTATTTAAAATGTACTGACTGTAGCTCTATGCAGTTTCCACTGAAATGTACACAAAAGCATGAGACTTTTTACAGATACTTAAACAACAACAACAAAAGAAAAAGTTACATTTGTTACTAAAGTATTGCGCTGTATTCGCGATATCCTCTTACGTCTTAGACAGATTCGCGTCATACTTCGAATTAAAACTCCTATAGGATAAGAGCTGGCTCAGTGTCCGCCATTTTCTAGCCCGTCTGGGAAAGTGTTGTCGGTAGAAAAAACTATGTTACCTGATTAGCGTTGTTATCGCCTTTAAACTTCTTTACAGATCAAGTGAGCTAAAACTTCTTATCACGAAACAAACAAGTTGGCAATTTTAAGAACATCGGGATTAGAAGAAAATATAAACAGGCAGTGCCCTTTTGTGGAGTTATTCGTGCGATTAATTGCCGAAAAACTACCAATAATAAATTGTCAGCCGGTCTTGCGGGCTAGAAAATGGCGGATGCGTCAGCCAATCAATGTAGGAGTTCTATTTTAGATACTTATATACAGAGGTTACGGTAACGGTGTCGCTAGTCCAATGGTTTTCTCCCATCTCAAAAAATATCAACATGCATGTGTATCTATGTACGTACATACACAATATATGTACACACTTATATACAGAGGTGTCGGTTACGGTAACAGTGTCGCGAGTTAAATGGCTTTTTCCCAACTCAAAAATGCCCAACGCACCTAAAGAAGTTTTCCCTTCAAAAAAATCTATGACTGAAAACTAGAAAATAAATTAAGCCTCTAGTTCTCCTTGCTAGAAAATTCCAGAAACCCCTTTTAGAATTCTAGATCATCTTCCTACATTATCGTGGTCAACCTATTTAAGAATCTTTGCTAATAAATGTGAACACAAGACGCGAGTTTTAGTAAGTATTATTTTGGTTTACGATCCAATTGTAGGAAATCAAGCGAGAATATCTCTTAGTACAAAGACTTTATAATATTGCTTTAACATCTAGAAAAGTATAGATTAGGAATTCTCGATCATTTCTTCTATTCAGTTTATTTATTTATCTTATAAGCATAGCTTGGAAAATTACATTTCTTGTTTAAGAATTCAGAAAATGACTACTTATTAGTTTTGGATGAAAGCTGAACATTTTTTTTTCTCTGTGTAACAGTACCTCACACATGCCAACATTTTAATTTATTCGGGAGTGTTGTAAAAATACTTGCCCTTTTTACTTTCCGAACACTATAGTGAGGAAAGTTTTGTAATCATGTCAAAAATCCGAATTTGAGATTTTGATGTTTCTATACGTTTCGGGGTGCCCTTAGTCCGTTTTCACTATTTTTACGATGATATATGTATGTGTGTGTGTATGTCTGTGAGTGAACACGCTAGCGTCTAAACGCTTTGTTCGGATAAGCTGAAAGTTGGTACGTATATTATAAGTCACCATAGTATGAATTCTATTGATTTTGGTGAATCTAGCACTTATAGTTTTTTTTACAGGGACAAAGAACAATTCTTTATCATTATGGCCTATGGGGCCAAATTTTTAAAAGTGTGATAGCGTCTAAACGCCTTATTAATCTGAGCAAAAAATTTGTACACATGTTACCGGTCACAGTTGCACCAACTGTATAGATTTTGGTGAATTTAGTACTTACAGTTTTTTTTACAGGGACACAAAGATAAATTCTTTATCATTATGGCCTATGGGGCAATTTTTAAAAGTGTGATTGCGTGTAAACGCTTTATTAATCTGAGCAAAAAGATTGTACACATGTCATAGGTCACAGTTGCACGAACTGTATAAATTTTGATGAATTTAGCACTTATTTTTCTTTGTGCCCCTGTAAAAAAAACTTCTTTATCAGTATTGCCTATGGGACCAAATTTTTAAAAGTGCGATAGCGTCTAAACGCCTTATTCAATTGAGCTGAAAATTTATATGATATTATAAATCACTGTTGCACTAACTATAAGCATTTTGGAGAATCTTGCTTTTATAGGTTTTTACAGGGACGCAGCGAAAAATTCTTTATCATTATGATCTATGGGCTCAAAGTTCAGTAGTGTTAAATAAAACATCGTGTAATATATGGAGAAAAATACTCAAACACTCTATTATGGATTTCTCTCTCTTGTTTAACAACTCCTCTTTCTGTACTATTTCTACAAAACTGTTAATTATTCATTGTTCGTAAAGTCGAGTGGAGTCACTCCAGAGTTTTTATTTATTACATTTTTTAATGGGGGAAATTTTCTGCAATATGTAATTATGATTAAATAAGAAAATTACCCTTCAAGAAAAGTGGTATGAAAAAATAACGGGTACTAATTATGCCCCGAAATAAAGTAAAATTTTGACCTGTTAAAGTGTTTACACGTTCTGTACTTATTTAAAAATAAAACAAAAGCAAGATTCTTCTTTGTATTTCCTTTTTTTTTTTTTTAAGAAAGCAATAATTTCTGTTTCTTGTTAAAAAAAATCCTTCCTTTGAATACGCCCTTTTCCTGCGTACATGGATAATCCGCAACGCGCATAATAACTCACAGATTATAAGGAGTTTAATGTATTTGTGCTTCTCTTTAATTTGTGATAGGTCCCTTAATTACACTTGTGACCAGCTTTTTTTTTTTTTTTTTTTTTTTTTTCTATTTTCTTAAAAAAAAAAAATCTATTAATTTGAACCTACATTGTACTTATACTAACTGCAGTTTAAAGATGTTAAAATGTGCACTGTAAATTTTTTTTTTAAAGAATAGAAAACTTCTCTAGCTTTACTGCAGAAAATTCTGTTTTCTAAAACTACAGAAATTCACAGTAAAATTATCTTACAATCTCTCTAATGACACTTTTTCTATAAACAAATAAAATATGCAGTCAGTGATATAGGTTTTATCTCGTGTGTATCTTGTTGAAGAGCGACTGGAAAGTGTTAACAGCTGGAAATAGGGTTCCTTGGCTGAAAGGTAGCACCGTTGCCTATTATGGTTCTCGCTCTATCCTAGAGTTCGAACTGATGATTTTTATTTAGTGTGAATTTTTTTGCACAGTGTGTGTTTTCCGGAAAAAAATTTTTTTGCGGTGTACTAATATTTTTTACATTGTTCTGTTGCGGAAAATCAACGTGTTTTTTTCCATAGCATATGAATATTTTTTGGCATATTTGCTGCCGGATATTTTCTGTAATATAGAGGATTTTTTTTTTTTTTTTTTTTTTTTGCCACAGTGTGTCAAGGAGGAACTTAATTCCTGACGTAATTATAGCCTATACAAAAAGCATTTGTCTGACATCCTAAAAAATCTTTATATCCTACACGTTCAGAATACCGAATTTAAAATTTCTGTTGATATCTGTTTTTCAGTTATGCCGATAACATTCACGGCGCAGACAGACGTACAAACCAAGCGCTGAAAACTTAAATTCTAAGATTTAGGGAAACATAAAACGAGTGACTGCGATTAAAATTCAGTTTCAAAAATTTTACCTATAAACACTTTTACTTTAAATTATTATGTATGGTTAAAAGGAAGAAAAAATAGGACCAACATTAACCCATTACCCGCTGGTGTTGTGTTCACGCAACACCAGAAATAATTGCGTTTAACAATAAACTAAAAAAAAATATTTTATATTAAGAATTGTTTTTAAATAAGGAAAGGATAGATGTTTATTTTATTACAAAAAAAAAAAAAAAAATTGATCTGAAAAATAATTTTATACTTAAAAATAAATTACTAAAATTAATTTACTAAAAATTACTAAAATAAATTAATAACTTGAAGCACTAATCATAATCCAAAACTTTTGAAAATCATCATTTTGAATAAGTTTACATAACTTGTAAAAAAAAAATGTTTCACAATAAAATAATTACTTTTGAAGACATCTGTAGTGTTGCTTTTTTATACTCCCGCAAGGAAATTTCCGTAAACATTTGTCTTCATTCTATACTCTTATTCCACTGAAGTTGTACAAATACAACACCCTGTATTTAGTAAGATAAGACTAATATTACAAATTTTATTTTAAATTATTGTTATATGTGATCAAAATAATGCGTATTAATATTCGTATTTAGAAATAATCTGGTGTGTGTCACTCACACGACTTTCTCTTACCCTGAAATTTAATACTATAAATACAGTTTGGAGATTAAGAGGTAAGATAACGATGTTATGTAAACCTATGTTAAACAATTCAAAATAGGCTTCGGAAGAGTTTTATTTAATAATTAGTTCTGTGTGAGGGGGGGGTGCTACCCCCGTAAACCCCCCGTTTTATTAATGCACCTAGATTTATATAAAATTTAATTCGGTTATTAAAAAATAATTCTGTTTTTAAAAAATAATTTATTAAAATTATTATTTAAAAAAATTATCTTTTACGATAATGCAGACAATTTCCATATTAGAGAAGTAGTATAACACTAAATATCCAAAAAAAAAGTCCATGTTATTCTCAATATAATTTTTTTTTCGTTAAAAGTAAAAAAAATCGATAACTTTGTTTTAAATTATCGCAGATCAATGGTTCAACCATTCGTTTTAAAGGTATTGGCGAGCTCTTTTGAAAGATACCCATCATGAAAATTTACTCCCCTCGAGGGGGGACTTCCCCCCCCCAGGGGGGGAGGCGAGTTTCCTACATACACAAAAAAATTTTCCCAGTTGACTATCTCTATTAATATATATATATATATATATATTCGTTTCATTTGGTTTAGTGCAGTTTATAGACGTTAAACTCTAATTACCTGCAATTTCCCCCATAGACGTAATGTATTAGAATTCTCTTGATTGTCCATGTACACGAACCATTTGCTTGATCTTAACGAAAAGCTTACTGTAGCATCTATATATTATACACATTTAGAATACCAAGTTTGGAATGTCTGCTACTATTTGTTCTTGAGATATGCTGATAACAGACACACCCACACACCCACACACACACACACACACACACAGACAGACAGACAGACATACACACAGACCATTTGCTAAAAACATGATTTTCGTATTCAGGGGACCTCAAAACGTGTAAATATAACAAAATCTCGCGTTCGAAAATTTGACCCAAAAACAATACTTTCTCTACCTTATGGTAAGAGAAGTAATAAAAATCATTAATTCTAGTTTTGGCGGTTAATGGGTTATTAGAAAATGTTCAATTAAAAAGCATTATTTAAGTACACTTTTTTTTTTCAAAACTGCAAAAGATCTTCCATGTTATGTATTGAAATTTAAGATGTTATGGCCATCACAAAAATTTCTTCTATATATATTGTTGCGTACTTGGGGGTTCGTGATTTGTCCGAGAATAAAAGGCAAAACGTACAAAACTTCAGTAATTTATTCACAGAAAGTTCCAGAAAAATACATGTCTATAAACCAAGTATCAGCTTCAATTCAACCAGTAAACACAGCTCAAACAACAGCTGTCAATATCAAATCCACAGTACAAACTGTATAGCAATAACACTTAAAGCAAGTCTCTTTCAAAGAGGCCCAAATCAATGCCAGCATTAGCGAAGCTGGCTGAGAACTGAACTGAACTAACTTGCTTTGGCGGGAAAACGCTCCTTATAGACCCCTGTAGAAAAGTTTGGAAGGTTCCAGAAATTTCCGTATCTCATCAGCCAATGAGATTAGAGCTTCCATACTTGGTATATCCCTTAGAAGGATTTTCTCGCCAAAGTCTCCAAAAAAATCGCCAAGGTGGAAAAAAGTCGCCATATTTGTCGCCAAATCCATTACCTGCCTTATTGGGGCTTTTTAATGCGTTTTTAAGGAAAAATAAGGCTATTTCAACGCTAAAATGACTTGAAATGGACAAAATTAGCACTTTATCAACTTGCTAAGCCTCTTTGAAAGAATTTATACAAAAATAAACACAATTATTTACAATTTTGTAAGAATATATAGTATATATATTTTTTTATATATATAAATTCCCACGGGGGAAATTATTTATAGAATTTATTATTTACTAAACTGTTTTCCATCGTGAGTGCAGATGATTATCCTCGCAGAGAAATATAAGTTTAAATGTCGAAAGAAAATCAACTTTCTGCTCTGGATATCATCCCTTAGAAAATGCCTAGGTTCAGGACATATTTAGTTAAAAATGAAGGAAAAAATAATAGCTTTGTTTCAAGTTATGACAGATACATTTTTCAATCATTTTGCGTCAGAAGCTGCAAGCAGTAATGGATTCTGTTGAGCAACACTCACACTGGAAATTTACGATTCCCGGGTAATATTCCCCTCAAATGGTAAGAAGTGCTCAATGTTGTCAATGTTAGGGAATTTTTTATTAAATACCTACCACTAATTCTTAATTGTAGCGTTTACCTAATCATTTTTAAGATTAATCGTCTGCTGTAATCAATTATCACTCTTCAAAATTATAGGTTATTGCTGAATAAAAAAGTCTAAATTCAGCATCACTGGTAGAGCCTACATGCATAAAAGTTTGATCCTGATTGATTGTTTTAATTATAAACACATTATTTTTTTATTTCATAATGATTGATTTAAAATAATGTTTACTGTCGGCATTACGATATTTTATTCTATGCTTTCACTTTAAAAAATAAGGATAAAAACAGCACATCACCGCCACCTGTTGAGCAACATGCATTAGAAGGTATTTAGCGTCAATTTATGTCGAGGTGCTACTAAATATAACTTTTGAAGAAATAGCTTGAGTTTGCAGAAAAGCTTCGCTACATATAGACGGACGAATATTTCTAAAAATAATAAAATCGAAAGTATTCTGGACCGCTGAAAACTTCCTCGAAAAATGGAAGTCGAAAAATGAAAAAGATCTAGTACATTCATCTACTGAATGGACAATAAAAAGAAATCCATACAAATATTCAGTTATAGCTAATTAGATATACAACTGAACTAAATTATTTAATTTGTTCATAAGAAAAGAAAATATGAAATATATATACGTGTATATATAGGGGAGAATCGGGAGAGAGGGGGCATTGGGAGGGATGGGATACCTAAAATTATTCTTAAAATAAACGTTGTTTTTAATTTTTTACACATCCATCAGGCGAAGTAACTACAGACCCATACTTGTTGCTATGTATGATTTTAGATGGAGAATTCTATAAGTTTATGTAACAAAAAAACTACTTTATAACACCAAAAATAAACAATTGCTTAATTTTCAAGGCATGTTTTGAATGCCACTCACTGATGTTAGCATAATTACTTTTCATATTTTATATACCTAATAATATAACTTTTATGAATTAGTAGCTAAATTAAGCCTAAAAGTAGCACGTGTCTAATAATAAATTTATTTTTTTGAAAAATAATGAAAAGGGAGAGATGGGACATGTAAGAAAAGGAACAAGAATGAAGATTCTGATACTCCTTAAACAGAAAATATAAAGAGGCAAATGAATGAACAGATGGAAGAAAAAATGCACGAAACAAATTCAAAATCATGGAAAATAATTGGTGTGGCACTCACACGACTTTTGTTTATCCTTTTAACTTTTAAAAATACTTTTTTTACCATATACGTATGTATGAGGAATTAATTTTCATTCCTGAGCAGTTTTCCTGGACATGGTAAAATAAGCAAAAGAAATTACATTCACCAATTACAGTTAGGATTTCTTGGTAATATTTGTTCTTAAGATATGCTGATAACACACACAGACTAGCCACTAAAACCCTTATTAATATTCAGGGAACCACAAAACGTGTAAATATAACAAAAACTTAATTTTGAATATTTGAACTAAAAAGCAATACTTTCTCCGCTAGAAGTAAAATAATAATAAATAAATAAACTGATTGAGCATTTGAAAATTTTTATTTAAGTGGTACATTATACTCAAATGTTGGATAAAATAGATGTTATTAGTAATTAATTAACCTTACATACATCGTGTCCCACTGTTTTTGTCATTTTGCATAGTATGTCTGTATATTATGTATTTATTTTAACTTTATAAACATTATCCCATCCCTCCCTCATATAAGGGAGGGTTGGGACATTTCAATGACTATGTTAATTGGCCTACAAAATTTATATTTTGATAAGTACCATCAATTTTATATTTTTAAAAGATGTTAAAATGTTTCAAATTGTTTCTCTGAAACTTTCAGTGTTGTACCAATAAAAGTAAATCTGTAAAAAATATTTTTGTCAAAACTGTCCAATCCCTCCCTACTCTCCCTTATATGAATAATTAAAAATTATAAATTTAAAACATATTTCTTTTTTAAATATTAGAGTTATTTAAGCCCTTGATACTGTATTAAAAATAACTGGCATACGAATATTTTATTCCATGTCATTATCTCAACCCATTAAAGAATGATAATTACATTAACATTCTGAAATCATCAACGGTCGGCAGAGCTTTCGAGACACTTTCTATGCAAATGACTCGTTATCTCCCCGATAATTATCCTTTGTGTTCGAATATTCTATCATAATTAGAATTACACATGAGATTGTTAGTCGAGCGGTGATAACGCTTAAAGATTGGCCACCGAGTTAAGGTCAGTGATTTTCCAGGAGTCGTGTCGTATTCATGTTATGGTAATAAGGGTAAGCGAAAATGAGGAAACGGGCAAATTAAAATTTATAATTGATTCATGACTATAATTTGAAAGGAGCGTGTGATTTATGAGTTATTAGGACTGAGGATTATTAGTCTCAATCTGCGGGTTTTTACGATACTAGTTTTACGATAGTTGGACATATATCGAAATCTAAAATTTATCGAAAATATATTGGAATAATTTGAAAGCAATGTTATAATAATAATAATAATAATAATAATAATAATAATAATAATAAACTAACAGGTCTCAGTCCTAAACTAAATTCTGCTTTTGTCAGAATTTCATCAAAAGCATTTATTTATTTGTTTTTTTTTTTTTTTGTTTTTTTTTTTTTTTTTTGAAAGAAAAAGAAAAAAAAATAATAATAATCAGTATAAAAAAAAAAAAAAAAAAACCTAATAAATTATTATAATTTTCTTAGAGTTTTTATAGTTAATGATTAAAGATCTATATCAATGTTTAAAGGTCTTTAAAAAATCTGGAATAATTCCACTCGACTTTTCGATCTTTAAGAAATTTGCGCTCCTTTAAACAAATTAAAATAAGGGGATGAGTCTGTAATTAACAAAAAAGGAAATCAGAATAGTGTGTGTGTGTATTTCTCCCCCAAATACATATGACGCAAAATGAACCGTAATGTATGCAAATTCGTTTATGCGGATCTGTAAAAGAACAACAAATGGTATAAGCACGCAGTTTCTAATAACGAACTTGCTTTAGCTTAATTTAAAATCAATCCTGTATTAGTTTGTCTCTTTTAAAAGATTTAGTACTTTTCAGAGAACTGGGCAGTATAAGGTTATAATGTGTGTAAATGTTTTTTGCTTTCCTGTAAAAGAACTATTAAAAAAAAACTGCGCACATTATTTCCCATTATGATCATACGTTAACAAAGTAATGTAATATACATGTCTTTTTTTTAACCCTTTAACGTTCACTTCTTAATTTATTTTTAAATTTACTAAACTAATTTCATATATGGCTTTTAGACACATAGCTGATCATAAATATTTAAAAAATAAAAACATAGCATTGTTCCTTTACGAGAAATATTTGATTTCAAACATATATAAATTAACCTTATTAAATTAAATAATATTTAATTTAATAAATAAAACACTTTGTAAGTAAACATTATCGTCTACAAAAAATCGTAAAAGTTGTTTCAGGTGAAAATAACAGTCCAGCTCTTCATTAAATGAAAAAAACTAGACATGAGTGCATCATCAAACTAGCAATTCGCACTCGCGTCCAGTAAGAAACTTCAAGTGACTTATGTATTTAGCTTTCTTTGAAGTATTATTTGTTAAATTTTGGAATAGTGCTGCTATCTACCGAACAGAGAAGGAACAAAAGTTTAAAAATTGATTAAAACAAGGGGGAAATGTTTAAAAAAAAACTGCTGCATAAAAATTGTTAAATGATGTCAAATGTCTGATTTCGCTGCGAAACCAATGAACGTTAAAGGGTTAAAACACTTTTTTATTAATAAGGCTATTTTCAGATAATTTGGGTTCATAGATCATAATATATAAGAATTCTACTTTGTACCCTGGTAATAACAATAATTTCTACACTCATAAAATATATATAGCTCTTACAACAAGGACAAATAATATGCTTACCAAAATTTATCTGAATCAAAAGTAGATTGTAACACACTTCAAAGTTTGTCCATAGTCCATAATGAAAAATAATTTCTTCTTTGTGTACATGTTATTCTTATGAAAATTGATACAGTTGAAGACAACGGCGACATAAGTACCAATAATTTGCTTAATCAAATAAAGGACTTAGACACTATCTTGTTTACTCACACACATATGCACATATATACTACATACGCACGTACACATGCATAAATGCATTACAATTTAAAAAAGAAAAATCTTCATAAAATTAAAAAATATATATATATAGTTACACGAAAATCTGATACTTCAGTTTTTTTTTTTTTTTTTTTTTTTTTTTTTTTTCAGGATTGCAATAGTTTCCTCAAATATATTTCGAAATGTAATAATAAAGTAATATGCTAAACTTAATTTTAAAGCAGAATCTCGGTAATGCAAATTTAAATAGTATTTCTTTTCTAAAATAATGTAAAAAAAAAAAAAAAATCTTATTTTAATTTGAGAAATCCTATTTGTTTATCCCAGTAAATAAGGGTAGTTAGAAGACAAACTATTCCTTCCCATAAATAAAACATTGACATGTAATACTTTTCCCTCGGACAGAGATCAGCGTGCCTTTAAAGGGATTTTCGGTATAGATCTTCTTTTCTCTCCCGAATGTCACATAGAGAGAAAAAAACTTTCTTTTATTAAAGTATTTTAGGTCACGGATTATTCCGCTTTCGGTAGAATCTCAGATTTATGACTGTTTAGGTTATTTTCTGCAAATAATATATTTGAACTAAGAATTGCTCTTTTCGTTGATGCTAATAACTAGAGAGTCGATAAATAAAAATAAAAATGTAAATAATTAATAATAAAGGTGAATTTTATTATAAACTAGTTAATACCCGTCCAAATTTAACGGATCATGTGCAACTTAAATCATTTCACAGCATAAAGTTTAAACATTCCTGTTTTAATATTTCGCATTCCTCTTAACCAGTTTAAAAGCCCCTGCTGTTATCAATTATTTTTTGGTTGGAGGGAATGGGAGAATAAATTTCATTTAAAATTATTTAAATTTTAAATAATTAAAATTAAATAATTTGTTTTAATTAAAACATTTAAAATTAACGTGTGTGTGTGAGTGAAATTTTTTAGTATTATAAATATATGCTGTTTTATGCTAATATACACTGCTCGACACTGAAAATGCAACATCAAGAAGGAATGATAATAACGGAATGAAATTTTTTGGACTCATACATTATAGTAGGAAGAAAAATTGATTAAAATTTCAGGAAATGCGGAGTAATATGTACTAAGAAAACATTACATAAAGCAGCGACCTCTGTGAGCATAACAGCGCATATCTGCCTAGGCATTGAATCGAACAGCGATTGGATGACATGTACGGGTAGAGCACTTCATGAAGTTTTAACACGATACAATTCATCGATCGAAATTACTGGTGAGTGGCGGGGGCCAGTCGCTTTTCAACGATTAAACAGTCATTTTCATTGATGCGAGATCAAGACAACGCGCTGGCCAGAGCAACGGTCGAACACATTCGGCATCAATGAAGGTCCAGACAATATGTACAACTTGCGGTCGTGCATTGTCCTGCTTAAATGGCCTTGAACATAGGGCAGAGATATGGGCCTTAACTCGTCAGAAATGCAATGGCTGGTATTCAGAGTGGCGGGAATGAATATAAGAGGTGAGCGGGACATGTATCCAATGGTACAACATACCATGAATCCAGGTGGTGACTCAGTATGCGGCTACCAAAATTATGATTACCCTCAAAACTGCATCACTGATATGGGCGCAAGTAATGCGTGATCAACGATGAACCTGGACGCAGGAATGGCGTAAAGTCACTTTTCAGACAAATCACAATCCTGTTTAGAGAACGGCATTATGAATAATGCACATTGCCAGCTGGGATTCGACGTCATCGTACTGTCTATCATTTGCAATGATGTTATGGGTTCTCATTGGATACACGTCTCGATTACTTCATGTTCGTATTCCTGGCACTCTAAACAGCGGCCATTAAATTTCTGATGAGTTAAGGCCCGCCCGTCTGCCCTGTATTCGAGGCCTCCGTAGCGCAAAATTTAAGCAAGATCCTGCACGACCGCAAGTTCTTTGTATTGTCCGGACCTTCTTTGATACAGAATGTGTTCGACTGTTGCTCTGGCCAGCGCGTTCTCCTAATCTCGCACCAATGAAAATGAATGTTTAATCATTGAAAAGCGACTGTCCCCCCACCACTCACCAGTAACTTCGATCGATGAATTGTGGCATGGTGCTGAAGCTTCATGAAGTGTTCTACCCGTACATGTCATCCAATCGCTGTTCGATTCAATGACTAGGCAGATGTGTGCTGTTATTGCTCACAGAGGAAGCTGCTTTATGTACTGTTTTCTCAGTACATGTTACTCCAAATTTCCTGAAATTTTAATCAATTGTTCTTCCTACTATAATGTATGTGTCCAACAAATTTCATTCCGTTATTATCATTCCTTCTTGGTGTTGCATTTTCAATGTCGAGCAGTGTGTGTGTATATATATATATATATATATATATATATATATATATGAGGAATTTTTTTTTAATAAAAATATTTTTTAAATCACATAAATTTATAAGGCAAAATAATTAAATTTAAAATAAATTTTAATAATATTTTGTGTTTTCTTTATATTCTATAATTATAATTTTATTTACACTTAGACTACGCTACTTAAAAATAAATGAATAACAACACTGTAACACTTTATTCTATCAAAATAGTGTATTTTAACAAAAGTATACTGTTAAATAAATATATAAAAAATAAGAATGAATATAATGTTTTAGCAAGTTAATTTTCTCAGTAATTTTCTTATAAAAAATTATACTATGTAAATTTTTACTCGTATAAAATATTAGTATTTTAAGGTTATTCTTTCTAAATTATTTTTCTGTAATATATTATGGATATGAAATATCATAAATTATAATAATTAGATTTAAAAAAAAAAAACTTTTTTGATTTTAAGTATGTATCTCCATCTTTTCTAAACGAAGTTTTCAAGTGGTAAAAGTTATTTTATAAAGAACAATAAACTCTGAGAATTTGTTAATTTTAAAAAGATTTTTTTTTCCTTATAAGGAATGGAAAACAATAATTTAAGGGATACATATGTTTTATATGGTAACAGATGGCGCCACAGTATAAAATCCTGAAATACTATCCTGTGTAATTAAATTTTCGACGAAAATGCATATGACGGTAACCGATAAGATTTCGCGAATTGGTTTGTTTTAATATATTGCCTTAGAAAGTATGAATGAATGAATTAATAAAGTAAATTATTTTTATGATTGAGCTTTAATTAGACGTCTGCCATAGATATAAGAAATATTAATGTCGTCTGCTCGATCTCTATCATCAGTATTCGCATTGCACTGTATAAAGAGAAAGGAATATTCTCGTTCCGAATTAGTTCAAACTTTCTCGTGCATACCCAGATCGTCCGATTTTGATCTTACAGAAAGTGCTTTGTGTTTTAATATATGTGTGTGTGAGTGTAATTCTATTTTTTCTAAACAGTATTTTTGGTACACCATTAAAAAATTAAGCTGATATAACTGCGTGGAATTTGGTATTTATTATTATTATTTATACATTAAGGACCAAAAAAAAAAAAAAAAGCCGCACTTAGATATTTTCCCTTTTTCTTTCTACAACTGCCAATTTTATCGTTTAAAAAGAAAATTTTCGAATAAATTTTATTATGTCCTTCTCCAAGTACACTTTAGGATTCAGCCCACTGTTAAAAAGAAAATGCAACTTTCAAGAAAAATGTAATTTTTTAAAGTATTTCAAAAATGGTAACGATAAGGCAATTAACAATGCCATAAAAATTATTAATTTTAGAATGAAATTTAATAAAAAAAAATTTATGCGTTTGAGGGCAATACCCCGAGTAAATATCAAAGGAATACACACGGATAATTTAGCAAATAAAATTTAAGAATTCATGTACAAATGGTAAATAAAAATTTTCAGATACAATTTCAAATTTAAAATCATTCTTTTTTTTTTTAACTGTATCTATTAATTTAGTTAATATTTAAAGTTAAACATTTTTTTTTTTTTATACTGAAACTAACATTCTTTACTTACACCGTTGCTAACTACATTTAAAAGAATTTTGAAATTTTTATATTAATTACTGATATAAAATCTTAAAAAATATCAAACTTTAAAAAAAGTATTCCATTAAATATATCAAAACAGTATTTAAACCGTAATAATAATAAAGCAACTAATTATAAAAGTTATATTTTTTATAATTTAGTCAAATGTAATTTGCTTATGAAAACTTATCCTATTTTTTTTTCATATATATAATAGAAAAATTTAAAGCCACGCAATATTTAGACATTCTGAAAGTTTATCAACATTCTATTCTACTACTATTTCCGAGTTTTACACTCTCTAATGGCTGATGCCAAGAAACTTTTCGGCATTAAATATCTTTGCTGGTTAACATAGGAATCTATAGGAATTACTATATCTATGGGCGATGATATGATACAAGCATTCCACTTGCTTCATTCCTAGTGTTTGTTACTTGTTTTCTTCTTTTTTATTTTTTCGCAAGCTACTTACTCTGAAAACGATTATATACAATCTTTATAAGTCATGAGCATCCCACTAATATATTCTCTCTCTTACACAAAATTTTAGAAATATTTTTTCTTCAAACTTCTATTTTATTTTAATGACAACAATTCAGAAAATAATTTCCCAGTTTGCTGCGAGTGCTTTGTGTTATTGCTGGTTAAAATATTGATTTCTTTAATATTTTAGAAAATATTTTCCCCAGTACAAAGTGTTTTTTAATAATTCCTAACAGAGCTGAAGTGTGTTTATGCCTTCAGTTCGTCTGTCTGGCCGTGTTCTAATTTCTGTAGATATTTTTGAACTGATATAATCTATTCAGGTTCACAATAACACATTTCCTATTAATAGTAGACTTCTTGGGGAGGAAGAACCCATCTGCACGAATGGTCATTTTAATTCACTCACCATTTCCCATGTCTTAAATGACTGTCCCTGTCTACGTCATTTATACAGACGCTATTTCAAATCCTCTTCACCAGATTTGACCAGCCTTTTAGATATGAAACCCCATGATGAATTATTTAACTTTTTTAAAAAAGCAGGTTTTCATAATGACAAATATTTTTTTGTTTCGGAGACATTAGTATATTAGATCATATATCCAGGGCGCGAAATCTCCGCTCGCCAGCTTGCCATTGGCGAGTGGAATTTTTACTGTGGCAAATAAAAAATTTGGTCTAGTTATAGATAGAATTCTTACACGATATGGTGACAGAAAACATTCTTTTTATAGATTTAAATATGGTAAAATCTTGCCTTCTTATAACCTAATATTTAGCTGGAAAGGAAAAATGCTTAGTGCATCCTTAAAATGTTTAATCCCTTCGGTAGTTTCATTTCTCCCACTATGATTTCTCCAAATAGAAGGAGAATAGACCAGCAGAGAACCTCTTTGCCCGTCGCCCACTATCTGGAAGAAGAGAAATGTGAAAGTTTGCCTATGCGATATTGGCACATGAAAATGAGCCCGAGCCCTTTTAAAGATACTGCTTATGTTTATAATAGATGATTATGAGCGAGGATAATAAACGACACACTTTTAATATATATAATTTTAAGTATATTTGTAAAAGCATTTCAAATAGTTAGGGAAAAAAAGAAAAAAGAACCCAAAATGCGCAAAAAAGAGAGAAAAAAAAATGACAATTCTATTTTGTGGCGAGTAAAACTTTTTTTTCGGCGAGTGTAATCTGAGTTGAAATTTCGGGCCCTGATATATCTGTACTGATAAGTATAAAGAATTTAAGTCCAAAAATGTCGATTTTGAGTTAAGTACATAGTCAGACTCAGAAAAAATTCTCTATCGATTGGTATAAAGGATTTAAATCCATGTCATTTAGTCCTTGAGAAAATCCATTGGTAAAAAAAGATTCAAGTCAGAAATTTAGCATTAATCTTTGATATAAAATATTTAATTCAATTTTTTCCCTTTATGAAATGAAGATTGACAATCACTGAATGGTATAAAGCGTATAAACCAACATAATCCCTTTTTCTTAATAGATTCTGCTCATTAGTTTTTAGTTAGTTTAACTTTATTTTTCGTCTCCTGAAAAATCAAGAATATGGACTTAATCCTTTATACTTATCAGTACAGATATAACAAATATGAAAAAAGTATACTAGCAATAAACAAATTAATTAATTAATTATTAGCTAGAAGTAGAAACATAGGCCAACAGCTTAAGATGTAATTAGGAGGCTTAATTTTTTATAAAATTTTTACATAAACTTCTTTTGTTATTAAAAGAAATAGTTACATAAGTTTAACATTTAAACAATCAAGTAACGTATAACATTGTTTATTTTGTGGATTCATTAAACATTATAATACATGCATCGTTATTTTATTTTCCCTCCTATTCAATACCTTTCTTTAACCAAAACAAAACTTTGATAAGAAAAGAATAAAAGGAAAGCCTTTTCATCGAAAGGACAAAGGGTATTGGAAAAGTGGCGTCATTAAGTTTTCTTGAACTTAATGATTTGAGATCAAGGAAGATCATGATAAGAAAGTAGATTTTTTCCAATCAGCTTTGTTTCACAGAAAACCCGTTGCAATTCATATCGTATGTAAAATAAATTAAAGTTTCTCACTGTAATGTCATTTAGATATAAAAGAAGACAATACCTATGTCCAAAATACAAAAATAGGGGGACATGAAATAAAATAGTAAATATTTTTATGTGTTATTGATCAGTTAAGAGGAAAAAGGGATTTTAAAACATAAAATTATGATAAAATTAACAGTATAAATGAACATGACAATACATAAACTTTATTTCATAGCCATCTTACTGTTATTTATAACATATGAAATACATTAAAGTTTCTATAAAAAATACGCTTTAGGTATAAATAATTATAAGACAAAAAACTTTTTATAAACCACGTTTTTAAATTTTCTATTGAATCATAGCTGTAGACCTACATTAGCACCTTATAAACGCATATAAATTTTTTAAAGTGATAATGATCCTTTTTGTGAAGTGCGTAATTTAACTTTTTACAACTTTTTAACGCTCCCGTTTAATAAAATGTATTTATTTTTATGTCCAAAAAAAATAAACTCGTAAATTTTTTTTGGCAACAATTAAATTATAGCTAATATTTTAATGGCTATTTTATAGCTATTAGGAGGATAATACTTTCATATTTTAATTAATTAAAAGAAAACTAATCAAAAATTCAAAAATTGGGCTTCGAAGTATTGTGTTGTCACCGTGTTCTGAGCTATTCTGAAAATTTCACTGAACATATGGAAATAATATAATAGTTATTTAGTTTTATTTTGTAGCCGATCATGTTGAAATGGAATTTCCTAAAGAAATTCCTGTGACGTGATTCATTTAAAACATAAGGGATTATATTTGAAGAAAAAAAAAGGGGGGGGGGGAGAGATAATATCGTTAATAATTTTAACTCTACGGTACAATATATTATTGAAAAATATCTTGAGTTTCATATTTTTGAGGTTGGAGATCGATCCAAATGGCCACTGAAGCGAAATTGTTTGCACAAAAAGTGCTGGTAGTGTAGGGATTAAAGCCGACTGACTACTCGAAGTTCCCAAGCTTGGGTAGATTGCCCTCCTGAGGGTCTTTTTATGGACCCTAGATCGTATATATACGATGTTATACAAGTTTCGGAGAAAAATCACAGAAAACTCCGAATGGCTTTCGTTTACCAGCTTCGAAAGCAGAACTTCTCGTCTACGGGTGGAACAATTAGATAAAAGAAATATCATACGTAAATTTGAAGATCATCTATGAATAAAGGCACCTCGAAAAGGCACCTCGAAGGCAGCTTAATTAAATATTAAGTAAAAAACTGTAATGACGCTACAAATGCTGGCAAAGTCATTAAAAAGAAAAAAAAAAATTATTAGACGTACTGACCGCATATTTTATTATTATTATTATTATTATAAGACTAACTGAAAAAGGCGCCCTAAATTTTTAAGGAAGCATGTAAACTTCTGTCTTTCTGAGACAGATCTGACAGATATTCCATTTTAATGAATACTGAATGGAAAAGAAATATTGGTCAGATCACCCGATTCTATATACCCTTCGATTTGGTTATACAGAGGCCATAACTTTAAACAATGTTATTTATTTCATAGTATCTACTTGATACAAAAAAAAATAATATGTACGTTAGAACTTAGTTGAACACCCGCTTGCCTCTTTCAAAGCCCTTTACTGTGTCTGGCATGGAGCCAATGAGTTCTGCTATCTTAGCCTGAGGAATTTTATTCCACTCCTCACGTAAACATTGCAAAAGTTTTTTACGAGAATCAGGTTGTCGTGGACTTTGCTTAACTGCACGATCTAACAGAGCCCATACGTGTTTGTGGAGTTCATATCTGGTGACTGACTGGACCACGGAAGCTTTCAAATGCCCTGTTTTGTCTCCCATTCTTTGATCCTTTAAGCCGTATGGTAAGGAGCGCCATCTTCCATTAAAAGCGTCAAAGATTTATTCAGAACCCCACCTGAGAATATTGGCAAAAGCCCCTTCTCCAATATCGCAATATATTTTTCACTAATAACATTACCCACACATTCCCCTAGCTCTGATTTTCCAGTGTTTCAAATCGCCCCCCACACGATAATGGAATCTCCTCCATGCTTTACGCTTGGTTGTAATCGATTTAGGCTAAATTCTTGTGTGGGTTGTCTCTAGATCCCTGTGCGTCCGATACATGAAAACTGAGCAAAAGTGGACTCATCTGAGAAGATGGCATGCTGCCAAAATGTCAAATCATGTTTGGACATTGCAGTTGTTCATTCTTTTCTTTTCTTAATATTGGCTGCAGCGAGAAGAGGTTTGCATCTAGCAGCTCTCCCATAATATCCTAACTTATGAAGATATCTGATAGCTGTACGACGACTCACATTAAGCTTTGCTCCCACATCTGCATCCTTGCAACGAGGATTATTTTCGACGATCCTTTTGGCAGCCCTCAGTTGACGTGCTGTTGGTCCAGGTCGATCTGAACGGGGTTTAACACTTTATTTTTGTCTGTTTTGAATTGCAGTGTCACCCGATTGACAGTTGAGAGAGGAATCTGCATTTTTAAGGCGATTTGTTTCTGTCTTCTACCAGCTGCATATTGTCCAATTATTCTCCCTCGTTGAAAATCACTCAATTCTTTTGAACCAGGGTTTGGAGGCATATTTTAAGAGCTTGACAATGTTACTTTATACAAACCAGCAAAGAAAATAAAATCATAACAGTTGTTACCTTGAAATTCATTAATTTTCATAAAATCCAGGATGTCTATTTACTTATGACATATGTCTCTGTAGTTTGGAGAAAACCAAATCCATAAGTGTATGTATTGATATATGTATAGATAGACATTCTGAAGCATAAAATCTTATCAAATGCAGAAAATATGCCCCATAGATCTACATTTAGTTTTTCAGCAGAAAAATAATTTTAAACACACTTCCAAAATTTGTAAAAATTGATGACCGTATCTCATTAAATAGTAGAACCATGGACTACTTCGATCTCCGATTAAATATTAATTGGCAGAAATGTAATAAATGTAATACAAAATTTCAGTGGCAAATCCCCTCTAAATTTTACCCTTGCCGCAAATGTTGCCGTTTCAGAATTTTTCAACTCTGTATCCCCTCAGAAGGTATTTAACAGTTAAAAATAATCCTTTCCCCTCCCCCTAAAAATTAAATTTATAGCCATAAAATTACCGAAAAGTGATAAAAATAGGGGGCCGTCTCTAAAACATGGTTGGTGATAGGGCAAAATGGACGTCCTAATCTGATTCAGGAGGTCATTTTACATAAGAATTTGCCAAAAAGGTGTTGGGGGCTATTTTCATGCCGAGCAGTGTAATTTTTAAATTTCGAAGAAGAGTCAGCCCATCTTTCAATGTAATTTGGTTAACGTGAAAAAAAGTTATTTATAAACTACTTATAATATTAAGTATAGTATATAAACACTGTAAACTTATTAGCAGTTCTCATTAGTGGAGTTTTTTTTTTTTTTTTCCTTGTGAACTTGTTGTTTAATTATGTCGATGTCGCTTCGTTACAACAGTAAATAAATTATGTGCGCATTTGTGTTAAACGAATCTTTTAATATTTGAAATCTTTTCTTTGTGTGTCACAAGTTAAACTTCTATTTATAGTAATATACAGTGCGTTGCATGAATATAAACGCACCTTAGCTTTAAGAATTAGAATGGTATAGAAGTGCAATAAAAAAATATGAATAGGTGACACTTGATGCAAACTGTATGTGTATGATTCAAGAAATGAAAATACGAGTCAAAACAATGAAAGACAAATAATATTTTTTCGAAAATAATTTTATTGAATTTATGACAAAAATACGTGTTGCATGAATTTAAACGCACATGTAAAAAATAAATAACTGAGTAACAAAAACTGTATCTAATACTTTGTAAAGCCACCATGGGCTTTTAGAACAGCCAGTAAACGCCTTGGCATTGACTGATATAGTGGCATGAGGTCATCCAAGCTGATTGTCTTCCAAGCTAATATGAATGGCCGATTTTAGTTCATCTTTCGTGTTAAACTGCCTTCCGTTTACGTAAACACGGCGACCAGAATACCCCATACGTACTCCATTATGTTTAAATCGGGGCTTTTTGAGGGCTAATACAGAACTTTAATTTTATTGTCACGGAACCATTTTTTCACGATATGTGTTGTATGCACAGATGCCAATCTTGCTGAAAAATATAATTTCTTCCAGCTTTCTCGACTGCTTGACGGCGGAGGTTCCTTATGAGCATCTGGACGTAATCTACAGAGTGCATAGTGTTCTCCACGAACTCTAATTCGAAAATCCCTTTAAAACCTATGGCTGCCCACACCATGACAGACCCACCTCCAGATTGACGTTTTCAAGAGTACATTTCTTCGGTTCTCAAATCGCGCCAGTAGCTATGAAATCTGTCCAGGCCATCGAGATTAAACTTTTTTTCATCTGGGAAGATGACTTTTTCCAATTTAGTCGGTCTAAAATCCATTTTCTTGCCCATTCCAACAGCATATCTTTGTGCTTTGAGTGAGGGTTGGTTTCGCCTTCATTTTCTTAAATTTAATGAATGTTGCAGATTTGATAGTTCTCCATATGGTTGTCCGATGAACACCCAGCTTGTATTGAGCCTTTATCTTCGCACAGAAAATATTCTTATTCTTTGCAGTGTTGCATATTCGACGTTTGTCGTAATTTGGGAGCTAAAAATTTTTAAAAAGTTGAATATTTGAAATAGTTAGCAATAAGTTTAATTAAGATTTTAATTTAGAAAGGACAACCACCTACTAATGGATAAAATAACAGTATTAAAACTGAATAAATGTTAAGTAGTAAAATAAAATTTTATCCTATGATTTGATATATCAATTACAACATTTCTATTAGCAATTATTCAATAATGATATATTAAAAGTACTAGAAGAAATATCTAAAATACATCGCGTTTCATTAATAACTAATCGTAAATTTTACTTAATTAAATAATGCGTAGAAAGATTTTTTTTTTTTTTTTTTTTTGCATTAATTTTAAATTTTGATAAATTTAGCATAGTTTTCGCGTCGGACGAAATACCGTATAGTTTATGTATTATAATAACATGAATGAAACTCCTTGAATAATCTATTTGATTGTGTGAGAGCAACATAAGTGCTACATAATTCATCAAGATAACAATCGAATAATGTAATGCACAAAATACGCTCGTTCTGACTGCTTATGAAATATTTTATGGTATGCGCTATTAAGTATTTCCATATATTAGATTGAGATTATATATATGATTAAATATGATACAATGTTTCTTATTTTGCCTATTTATTATCAAGAAGATTTTAAACTTTTAATAATTAAAGTTTAATTCCTTTACATTGCACATCTAGCAAATAATTGAATACTAGTCAATACCCGTCAAAACTTGACGGATCGCTCATACGTAAATTTGGGACCTAGATCTTTTCACGGCATAAAGTTTAAAACAACCCGTCTTTTTATCATTTCACATTGCTCTTAACTGGTTTTAAACCCCTGCTTTATTCAATTATGTTTTGGTTGGATGGTGTGTGGGGGAGGGGGAGGGGGGGGTAAATTTCATGAAATTTCAGTATGCAAAACTCCACATAGTAAAATTAAAGTCATAAGCTTTTACTAATTTTACTCTAAATAGGACCAAAAGAATGTTAGTAATAATTAAAAGAGAGGCAGAATTTATATAAATTATCGAAAAAAAAAATATTTCTAAATAAGATAGTATCAATATTTGTGATAATATTTAACAGTTAATTAATTGTAAAAAATATACTGCAAATCGCTATAAATTTGAAGCATATTTTTACTGAAAAAAAAAATAGTTTTGTAAAATAATTAAAAATTAATAAAAATTAAATACTTAAAAATTTGTTATATTAAATGCTCTAACTAATTCTAATCCATGATTTGAAATCCAGATTATCTGAAAATCAAATTTTTAAACGCTGGATTATGTTAAATAAGTGGGGCTGTGTTGTCAGTTATCAACATGAATCAAATACTGATATTAGCAGGAAATCAAAATTCGATTTTTCATATCTGTATAACATGGTATTATAATTTGATTTTTTTTTTTTTTTTTTTTTTTTTTTTAACACAGAGATAAGACAAATGGCTCGTGTACATGTTCATAAAAAATTCAAATACATTACTTCTATGGTCGAAAATTCACATTGGAACTTATGAACATGTGTAGATTGTATTAAACACAACGGAAATAATACTTTTTTTTATACGCACAAAATTGCTACTAATAGAATATAGCATAAAATACATTCAATATTTTTTTACAGGAGCATAAAAATAATTCAGATACATTGGCGTCTATGGTTAAAAATGACTGGAAGTGAATTTCAAGTTCATCACGCATTTTTTTTTTTTTTTTTTTTTTAAATTTATGTGTAATATGTTCTGCATACACAAAATATAGTGTGTAAGCAGGACTGCTGAAAATTGTCGGAATATATATATATAAATATCATGCAAATTATAGATGTACTTAACTAATTTTAACCTGCAAATCAAAGAAGAAAGAATGAAAGATTATTAATCAAAATATCTTCTGCTAAAATGCAGGGTAAGAGAAATGTTTTACATTTTTTAAAGTTTAATAGATTTTTCTTTTAAGTAAATATACATTTCGGTTATTTATTATTATACAAAATGAAAATTCTGAAATCTGATATTTGTCTGTTAAAATACTATCTTTTAAATTTTTGTATAAATACAAAGATATGGAAATAAAAATATCTTCTTCGACCTTTCCTGTGAAGGATGAATATTTCTAATAGAGTTAAAATGTTTCGGAAATACAAGTTCTAGAAATTCCTTCTCATTTTTTTACTTGTTTGTTTATACAATGCATGGTGCTCCCTTGAGCAAAGAAAAGAGTCGGATAAAAAACAGACAAAAATTATTAATGCTAAAAGAGCTCTTATGAAACGCATCTTGTTTTCATACTCCAGACATGAATAATAAATACAGCATCAATCTTAAACGTTTTTCGTGCCTTTATTTTCATAATATCGTTTTCACAACGATGAAGACGAATTTTATATTATTGCGGAGGAAATTTCAGTACAAATAAATATATAGTGCGGCTGTAAAAAGATATATATATTAATTAATGGTATCTGTCTATCTATCTGAATAATATATATATATATATATATATATGGAGGGTTAAATTAACAAAATCAAAATATAAAAGCATGCATTAAAACAGTACTTCTTTAGTGTACGTCGACTGAATAATGTATGCAAATAATTGGTCAATTTCTATACATCTGTAAGCTTAAAGCCAAAAAAAAAAAAAAAAAATTACATACATCAGCCCCAGATTTACCTAAACCAAACTTAACCAATGAAGCATGAAAGCAAGATTAATTTAATGCAGAGATTAAATGCAGGGTAGAGAGAAACTACGAGGGCTATTTTTTTTTTTTCAAACTCCGATAGGCTATAAAAGAAAAACGGGTAAATAAAAAAAATGATTTTATTGCCAAAAGTAATGTAGATTAAGGGTTACTTCTCTACATAATCACCTTTACGATTGAGGCATTTGTCATATCTGTGAACAAGCTTTGAAATACCCTCTTCATAAAATGTTGCCGCCAGAGACTTAAAGTGAGTTAATGACGGTTTCATTAAGCTCCTCGTCATTTTGAAAGCTTTGCCCTCCAAACCACTTCTTTAGTTCCGTGAAAAGATGGTAATCACTGGGCGCTAGGTCGGGACTATATGGTGGGTGTTCGAAAATGTCCCTTTTAAATTGCTTAAGGAGCCGTTGGGTTACACGAGCACTGTGAGGACGGGCATTGTCATGGATCATTCCGGAAGTTAGCAAGTCTCTTCTTTTGTTTTGAATAGCCCTCCGTAAGCGTCGCAAAGTCTCACAATAGGAATCTGCAGTAATTGTTGTTCCCGGCTGCATAAACTCCACAAACAACACACCTTTTTGGTCCCAAAAAACAGTTGCCATAATCTTACGGATGTTGAAGGTTTGTTTGAATTTTTTAGGTCTGTGTGGAGAATTTGTGTGCATCCATTGCTGAGATTGTCGTTTCGTTTCGGGCGTGTCATATTGAATCCATGTCTCATCACCGGTCACAATGGATTTCAAAAAAATTTCTCCACCAATATTGTAACGGTCAAGAAAAACAAAGCTGCTGCCATTCGGCATGTTCTGTGGTTGTCCGTTAACATCTTTAGAACCCAGCGAGCAAAAGTTTTTCTGTAGCGCAACTCTTCAGTAACTATAGAGTACAAGGCAGATCTTGAAACTTCCTCAATAATTCGCTTATGATGAACCTACGCCTTTCTTTAACCACTTGGTGAACTCGTTGAACAAGATCGTCTGTAGCGACAGACTTGCGTCCTTGACCTCCTTCATCATGCACATCAGTTCGGCCATCTTTAAATTTTCGACACCATTCCTGAACAACCCTCACATCTCATTCCTCACTCATAAAGCTGTCTCCATACACTCGACTCATTCTTCGATAAATTTCTGCTGCACTATTCCCTTCTGCCTGCAAGAAACGAATAAACACTTCGCAATTCACACTTGGCGGGAGAATCAATAATGACAGCCATGTTTACTTGACTGCAGCTGAAAACCAATTAGCGTGTTGCACTCGGCAGTGACAGAGCGTGTAGAAGAGGAGATGCGCTGTCACATACTGCGCATGTCAGTCACCTGCCGCATGTCTGGCCTTCATACCGTGTGATCGGAGGTTGAAAAAAAACAGCCCTCGTAGAAAAAATACTTACTATCTTACATGAAAGAAAAAAAAATAAAATAATAAATAAACAAATAAATGATTTTTATTACTAATTAATGTGATTATTAATCAAAATATAACTAGCTCTTCCCCCAAAGGAATTAGTCTGAGAGATTTTGCTGAAAACAAAATTTTGTAAACAGTTTTTGACAAGTGAAGAAAATGTAATGTTACGTTTAATTTGTTAAACGTACAAATTCAAATAACAAAAGCGAGAAAAATATGAGTGTCATTATTGAAATATATCATATGTACATTTATATATTTTTAGCTATTCACAATGCTTTTCTTTCTTAACTATTATAATTTAAATATAATAAATTATTCGCTAATTTCTAAAACAGAATATCCCCATGTATTGGGTAAACTCTGCAATTCTTGCATATATACGTAGTTTTACATTATTTTCGACGATGATTCATGATCACTCCTACAAAAAGATTACTTATTTGTTTAGGCGGGTGTTTGTTATCATTCGCTTCTGGGTCGAAGATCTGTCTATTTAAAGGCAATTCTTACGACTCATTTTAAATGAATTTCTGCCAAACCGATTTTACTTACAAAGAAACATTCAAAAGATGTCGTCTTCAAAAAACATTGAAAAAAATATGTGTGATTCTACTCTTCATAAAACACCAGGAAGTGAATAAATTATCGGCTGAAATTATTTACAGCGACCACAAAAAATAAATATCAAAATTAAGCATATTTGGCGATTTAGCGCTGTTAGGCGTTCAGTTTGCTAGCACTGAGATTGCCGTGTTCGAACAGAACCGTGTTTTGTTTCTCCGCCAAGTACACAAAATCAATCGCCTAACAATGTGAAATCGCCAAATATGCTTAATTTTGATATTTTTTTGTGGTCGCTGTAATTCATTTCAACCGGTGTTTTTTTTCACTTTCTGGTGTTTTAGGAAGAGTAGAATCCCATATATATATTTTTTTCCAACATTTTTTGAAGACGACACCTTTATGAATGTTTCCTTGTTAGTAATTTTTTTCTTAGAATAGATTTTATATAAAATAAATTGATTCACTGTAATTTCTTAATTTGTACATGCTTCATATATCTTTTTATTAAGAAAATGTTCGTTAAAAAGGGAAAAATGTTAGAATTTTAACTCATATTTCTTCTCATCTTCTAAGCGCACATGCGCAATATGTCAACTGTGACATAACATCTGACGCAATCGAGGCGAGCACCTGTATCAAAGTGCTTATCGCTGCTCCTGCTAGTGTGCTCTCGCTGTTCCTGTATCAAAGAGAGTAGCCCATTTAGCCTGCGGTGAAATGTGGGCTACAAAGCCATGATATGAAAACTTTATTTTACATTCACTATTATTAAATGTTTATGAATTTAGTGTTTATCTGTGATCTTATTTAAACTAACAATAAATTTGAATATATTTATTTAAAATTTGTTGATTCCAAAAATTAAAAATGTGTTGTCAAAAATATATTGCTAGCATTTTAGCCAACTTGAAACTCAGAAGGATAAGGAAAAAAAAAAAAAAAAGAGAGAGATAATTGAATTATGGTTTACTCTAAACTGATTTAGAAAGTATCTAAAGAGTATATTAAGTCCACAAATTTTTTTTAGGACTCTTATCAAAAAAAAAAAAAAAATAGTTTTAGAGAATTACAAATGATGCATTTTGAATATTTCAGTTTATCATAAAAGGGGGGAAAACCCATTTGATCAAAAAGAAATATTTTTTTGAGAAGATTTTAACTTTCCAGCCATTAGTTTTTATTTTAAATGTAAACTGGTTCTGTTTTTCAGAAAAACTTCTAATTAGTTGCAAAAGTTTTTCGATTTAAATAATCAAGCCACATATAACCTAGCCTTTTTTGCAACTTCCTTAACAATATATTTCTTTCTCTCTTTTTTTTTTTTTTTTTCCTCTTTCCCCGATTCGATAAATTTCTGTAACCTAAACAAAACGTTGATAAGAGAAGAATGTAAGGAACGTCTTTTCATCGAAAAAACATAGGACATTGGAAAAGGAGTGTCATTAAGTTTTCTTGAACTTAATGATTTGCGATCAAGGCCGATTTTGGTAAGGAAAGTAGATTTTTCCCGATCAGTTGTATTTCACATGAAACACATTGTAATTTATATCGTTTGTAAGCTGCATTAAGGTCTGTATTTAGGTATAAAAGTAGTCGATACGTTTAGCATACAAAAGTACAGCTTTGTTAAATATAGCTATAGATGTAATTTTTAATAAGAAATTGATTATTTAAAACGATAAAAAGAGCTTTAAGAAATAGCATAATGAAACTTAGATGAATTAACAAAAATTTATTAAAATACGTAATGCATAACATAAATCAACCATAGAATTAAATTTATTTCTCACCAATCCCACTTAATTCCTATATTGAATAATTTGAAATTTTTATTTTAAATGTCATTAAGGGATGAAAGATTTCAACACACCTTTATAGAATACAAAAATTAGGTTGAATTAAATTCAATAATCAATAAGGCCATTATCTACTTATGCGAAAATAAAATATTTTCCTTTAAAATATGTATAGGATTACAACTAGAAACATGCACTTAAATTATTAAGGTATTGAGGAAAGATTAACTTTTAATTCAATAATTTAATATACTCCATTTAAATTGATGGCCTTTAAATAAAAATTTTTAAATTATTAGTGTATGACTTACAATGGTATATCTGTGAAATAAAGTGGATTTATTATAGGTCCAATATTGGTTTATGTAAATAATAAATAACGAATCAAAAAACAAAAGAAATCTGATCAAAATATCTGATCGAAACGAACGGAAAAATCAAAAAACGAATTAAAGAATATAAAATGATATAAAATTCGGAAAAATAACTGCGTTGACTAAAATTAACTGTAATGAATCATTAGAAATAGATTTCATTAACCTTAAAAAAACTATCAAATTTTATTAATAACCAATATGCATTTCGACGCGAAATGATAGAGGTATTCGTAGGTAATAACATCTGTAACCAATCCGATCCTATATATATCGACGGCAGATGGCGTGGTCTTTTGAATTTAGATTTGGAAAGAAAAACCAGCAGCAGTGTTGCCAGATTGGGGATTTTGCACCCATTTTCGGGATTTTTTGCGCTTCTGGGGAATGTGATTTTTGAAATTTCGGCAAGAAATCTGAGGAATTTTCAACTTTTTTACTTGAAATTGATCTACCTGATAAATTTACAGCGTTTGCAACTGTTGAGGGTTGTCTCTACGTATAAGGACTTTTCACAGTTTTTTTTTTAAGTATGTACTGACTGCTTAAAGATACCCTTCTTCCCAGGGCATCTTCAGGTTACCCTGGGGATGAAAGGCATATCTTACGTACATCCTCAGCACTAAAGGACTTTAACAAGATTTAAAAATTTCATATAACTAGTATGTATAAAACTTTTTTTTTTTTTTTCAAAAATGTACTTCATTTGGGGAAAATTTTGGACTTAAATATTTCAAAATATGTTTACAAAAATTAATTTTTTAGTAGGAATCGAGTTGGGGATTTTTTTTTTCTTTTTGAAAAAAAAAAAAAAAAAAAAAAAACCTCCTGATTTGGGGAAATTTAAAAGTCTGTTTGGGCAAATTGACTGTCGACCATCTGGCAACACTGGTCATCAGAAATCCTATAAAAGGACATACTACAACCATAAAAGCCCCCGGGAATAATGATAGTGAAAGTCTTTTGAAGTGTAGTAGGTTTTTATTTATTTATTTAGTAGAAATAAATGGTATCAATGACAAATTCGCATATAAATAGATATGATGGTTGTTGTATTGTGTGTTGCTACAAAAACAATAAATACAAAAATAATCTCATGATTCCGATTCTGAAGATATAAAAACGTGAATTAACTATAATAAACTACGGGTGCGACAATTGCAGGAAAACAATGTACCATAATTAAAGCAAGTATTATAAATATAAAAAGTAACTTGAAAATTACGTATTTTTCCGAACAGAAATAACATAGGTCTACAACTAAAACACCACGTAGGATTTTTGTACTGTTCCTTATACATTTTTACCCACTAAAACTGAAAAAAAAAAAAAAAAACTAGTTGGCATAAGGGCACTCTGTCAGTTCCCCATCGTATTTATGCTCTCATAAATTTCTAGTGCGAGACATACTATAATCATGTTAAAAGAAATGAATTTGGCAAAAGCATGATACAGTAACTGAATGAAATCCTTGCCTAGCAGGCAAGGATTTCATTCTTGATAAGTTCCTTATTTATCTTATTCTAATCTATTAATTTATTTTATCAGGGTAAATTCCGTTGTTTAGTTTTCATGCTACTATTTCCAGTGCAATAATCCTCAAAATTCATACTTATATGAAAAATTTATAATTTCGCTATGTTGATAAAATCGTAAATTACGAATAATTTACGAAATTTTTCTGTTAGAATATTTGTATTCAATCATGTACAAAAAAATATCAGAAATGTAATTTTGAAGTTGTCTAATGTATTTATGATCCTCAAAATGGAAGTTTATGCTCAATTTGCCTTATTCTGACATGTTAAGTAAATCGTAAATTCCAAATTACTTACGAATTTTTTAAATTGGAAAAATCATAGTCTATGATATTCATGCCAGTATACTAAATAATATTTCAAAAGTGATTTGACATCGTTACGATGAAAATATCCCTCAAGATTGACGTTCATGTGAAATTTTGCTCTATTCTGCCAAGTTAAGAAATTCGTAAATTTCCAATAACTTACGAAATTTTCAAAGTAGCATATTTATAGTTACTGATGTTCATTTAGGCATCAAAACTGATATTTTAAAACTGGTCTGATATTTTTACAGTAAAAAGTTTCCATCTAATGCACTTTTAAGTGAATTTTTGTCCTATTCTCCCATGTTAAGAAAATCGTAAATTTCTAATAACTTACGAAGTTTTTAAATTCGAATATTGCAAATGAATAGAGTTCTTGCCAGTGTCGAAAGTAATAATTTAAAACTGATCTGACCTCTCTGCGACAATTTGTTCTTCAGATATCGTGTACACAGATTAACAAACTAACGGACTAACACACTAACAGACACCCTACAGACAGACACCATACAAATTTTGTCATTTTCGGATTCCTCACACCAGAAAACGTGTAAAATGTCAAAAAACCGAGGTTGAAAATTTTCACGATTACCTAAGTTCCCCATACATATAGTATGATGGGAAACTAAAAATGTAAATATATCACAATTTCTTTGATTTATAAATTTTTATTCCAAAAAAACAATACTTTCTCTTTCCGATATGGGTTTAAAAAAAAATAATAATGAGAGATATATCCCTAAATTAAAAGGAATTTTCTTCATATTAGAAGAAATGTGTTTTTCCTTGTATTTATTTTCATGTAAAATTGAGATTTTATAAAGGTGGGCGCTGTCAGTTGTGTATATATATATATATATATATCTTATAAGATATGAATACGGAATATATTATTCTGATCTTTCATATGAATAATGAATATTTATGTAAATGAAATAAAAGATTATAGGAATGAAAGGCTCTTTATTATTATTTTTATAAATAAGCATTATTGATATTTTTGTCCTGCAGTATGTATATATATATATATATATATATATATATATATATAAACAAGAAATATTATAGATCTTAAGCTAACGTAAGTGAAATTATTTAGTATAAATAAATATATGCTCTTTTATGCTAATATACACTGCATAAAAAAAGTAGACGGACACTTACTTGTAATATTTTAAAGCCGTTTATTTCTTTAATTAGAGATATGAGGTTCATTCCTCTAATATAATTATATTCCTGAGACATCATATATTATTATTTTATGGATATAGGTTCAATCCTTTTGAATTATGTAGTGGAAAAATTCAGGAAACAAAAGTGGTGCATATTTGCACTGTAATTTTTCTTTAAAAAAGTAGACGGACACATCTTGTATCTCTAAAATAAAACGTTTTTAGTAAGGGTTTCGTCTCTTATATGCTTTAATAAGTTCGTATACTCTGTTAGGCATCGAACCAATAAGATTCTGAATCTTTTTTTGGCAGAAAATTTCCCAAATGTTTGTAAGAGCTTCTTTGAGCTGGTAAATTGATTCATACTGGCATACACCCTCATAAATTTTATGAACAAGTATTGCCCAAATGTTTTCTACAGGATTCATATCCGGACTCTTGGTTGGTCAGGGTAAAACAATGAAGTTGTTCTCATGAAACCATTTTTTAACGTTGTTAGCGGTGTGTATTGGCGCTCCATCTTGTTGGAAAATCCAGTTTTCTCCTCCAAGATCACACGCAAATGGCAAAAGCTCACTGCTTAGTGTTTCAATATAACCTTTGTGAGTCTGCATCTTACTTAGGAGCACTAAATTTGTCCTTCCACCATAGCCAACAGCTAGCCACACCATCACCCACCACCACCAACTTGCCGAGTAGAGTACACTTCTTCTTCTTTCTCCAAACTGTGCCAATAATATTGGTATCCATCTGGGCCGTCTAAATTAATTTTTTTCTCATCTGAAAAAAAAAACTACAGATATCCATTCTTTAGTCCAAGACATATGGTTTTGAGCCCACTGTAGGTGTTCTGTCCCGTGGTGATCCTTCCAGCATGGTTGATGTTTTCTCTTCTTATATTGAAAGAGCTCTGAGTGCTTAATGTAGTTATAAATTCTCTGAGAAGTTATGTCAGTAATTGCTGTGCTTATTCGAACGCTGGGAATTGATGCTCCAGTTTTTTTCAGCTCAATAAAAATTTTTCTTTATTCTCGAAGCGAAAGTTTCTTTGGCCGGCCACTCTTTTTCTTTACGCCATGGGCTTCAGGAGCACGTAGAAAATCGCTGATGCTACTTTTCCTTATTAGAAGTAACCTACTAATTTCTCTGACTCTTTTATTAACATTTTTCAGCGCTATAATCTGTCCTTTCTGGTAATCGGTTAGAGGAATTCCTCGTGGCATGGCGCATTCATCTCCAAGAAATTTAACTACGTGAAACCATCTTGTCAAGCGCGTTAGCAATTGACAAAATGCCAAATGTACATGTCCATGCATAACTGGCATTCTACAAGAAACACCCACTTAGATAATTGCAGTTTTTCACCAGTGTCCGTCTACTTTTAAAACATATATATATTGTGCAAATGTATATATTTTCTCTTTTCTGCATTTCCCTACATTAAAATCATAAATAATTGAATATTTTTATTTGTCTGTCAAAAATATGGAGATTGATAAGTATAAACATGTTAAAGAATTTTAATTGACATTTCCTATTAAACAAAGACGGTGTTTCAAAAAATTGTAAAGAAGTGTCCGTCTACATTTTTTATGCACTGTGTATCACAATGACTTATTACTGTAAATGTACCAGGTTTTAAAAGTTTAACAAACATGGCTATAAAAACAAAAGTAGAAAATTAAATAAATCTTTTATATTGAATCTTTTATTTGAATGTAGTATAAGAAAAGTAGCTTAAAAAAAAAAAAAAACGAATAAAAAAGTGTACAAAATTAAAGAAAAATGTTTTCGGGAAGTCTTGATAATTTTAAGTGATATAGCTTTTTTTTTTTCATTATTAAATTTATTAATTTTTTTTTTCTTAAATCAAATAATCCCACTGTAAGACATTTATTTTTTTATAAGTAACAGATTTTTTTCTAAAATAATTTAAATTTGGATAAAAGTTTTTTTTTTTTTCTTTTTTAAGTTTGTAAGATTCATAAATCTTCCAAATTTTTATTTCACATAAATAAAAATTATACTTTATTTTATTTTTATTTTTTATTTTTATTTAATTATTTATTTTTCAAGTGAATTAGAATGTAGTATAATAAAAATAGCTTAAACAAACAAACAAACAAACAAAATGTTAAAAAATAAATAAATAAATAAAAGTACTAAAATAAACTATTTTTATGTATTTTTTAAAACCGTCTTAAAATCTAAATTAGTATTTTTATATATATATATATATTTTTTTTTTTTCCCCGTACTACATTTACCATGTATGTAAAAAGAAACACTTAAACTATTTAAAGGGGAAAAAAATACACAAAATATTACAGTTATTTCTTTTCTTAAAAAAGAAAAAAAGAAACAGAAAACAGTGTTATTCCGATTCAGAGGTTAGAAAAAAAAAAAAAAAAAATATAATCCTCACTCTCTTTTTAACATTAGATTTGCAAACTATCACTAACAACGATTTCTCTTAAATTCATTTTTTTGTTTTAGAAAAGGAATTAAATAACTATTATTTCCCTTCTTTGCACATCTGCATTTATGTTATATTTATTTTTTTTTCTTTATCATTTTTTTCTGCAAAAAACTTTTTGGCAGTCATAATCTCTCATAAAACGATAGAAGTAAAGATAACGTGTGCCGCATTCGATATATATTTTTGGCATTAATCATACTGCAGATATTTTGTTAAACTGTAAAAATAATAATATTAATAATTTTAATAATAATATTAATAATGATGATAAACTTTTATACTACTATAATTTTACATACAGGTAAGTTGTGTGTGTGTGTATATATATATATATATATATATATATATATATATATATATAAATGTAGAAGTATATAAACAAATTAATGAAATTAAACCCAAAAAAAAAAAAACAGATCTTCATCAGGGAGGCCCCTCAGTATAGGGGTAAACGAGAAGTTTCTGAAAGGACAGTAGCCATAAGACAGTAGCCATAACTATCCTTAGCCCCCAACTTCTCACCAAACAGAAAAACACCAATAACTGAAAAGAAATCAAACATACATATAATATATAAAACTACTAAAAAAACTCCATAAAATTATCAAATTGTAAAACTTAGAAAATTATGTCAATTCATTTAAAAAAATATATACAATACAATAAAGAATTACTAAATGTAAACAAGAAAGTATAAAATGAAATAAGAATACAACCCTTCATCTGGAAAACAAATTAACTTCGGCCGACGGGGCTACTCGTCGGTACTTCAATATCGCCCTTGAATGAGGAAGTAGAACAAACCGAGATAGGAAAACTCTGGAAACTCACAGTTAAAAATTGGGACGGGTAACAATTAATTTGCAAGCTACATTTTAAGTCTTCAAAAGCATATTTTAAATCTTCTTCATTATTGCAAATAGTACGGATTATTTTAAGCTGTGCGAACATAATATTTTTTAAAACTTTTCTACTGATATTTGAAAACCAATTAGTTAGACTATTAACTTTAAAATTAAAATCTTTTCTTTTATCATATAATCCAATGAGCCATTTATCTTCTTTTCTCTTTATATTTAAATCTAGGAAAGAAATTTTATCAGTATCTGTACGGTTTAAAATTAATTCTTTAGGATATATTTTTCCAGAAATATTTTCGAAACAATTACAGTTAAAAACAATTAAATCATCAACATATCTGAAGAAAGTAATATTTTATGAAAAAAATTTCGAAAAAATATAAAAATAAATTTGCGAAAGCACTCGAAAAACTCGTTCCCATTGGGATTCCCCTCCGCTGTAAAAAGTAATATTTTCCGTTAAACAAAACGTTTTCAAAAATACAAAACCTGATAAGATTAATCCAGTAATTTTTATCACAATTTAAGTGGCTGCCAAATTCATCATAAATGCTTTCAAAAACTTCTATTACCAAGTTGTGCGGAATACTGCCAAACAAATTTTCAAAATCATAGGTATTTACGGAAGCAATGCTTTCTGAATTAATCTTGAAATATTCTAAAACTTTCTAGTTATTGTTTATAATGTTACAATCATTAGCTGAATTTATTACTTTTAAAACTGAATTTAAATATTTAAACAAAATTTTACCAGCTATTAGTACCACAGGTAACAAAACGAAATGTAACTGGATTTTTATGAAATTTTACAGTAACGAATAGATATGGAAAATTAAAACAATTTCTGCTTAAATTTAGTTTTTTTTTTTATCAAAGGCCAATATTATAAGTACTGACGAGTAGCCCCGTCGGCCGAAGTTAATTTGTTTTCCAGATGAAGGGTTGTATTCTCATTTCATTTTATACTTTCTTGTTTACATTCAGTAATTCTTTATTGTATTGTATATATATTTCTTAAAGGAATTGATATAATTTTGTAACTTTTACAATTTGATAATTTTATGAAGTTTATTTAGTAGTTTTATATATTATATGTATGTTTGATTTCTCTTCAGTTATTGGTGGTTTTTTGTTTGGTGAGAAGTTGGGGGCTAAGGATAGTTATTAGCTTATGGCTACTGTCCTTTCAGAAACTTCTCGTTTACCCCTACACTGAGGGGCCTCCCTGATGAAGATCTCAGTGCTTTTTAGGGTTTAATTTCATTCATTTGTTTATATAATTCTACATTTATATATTCCTACATCTAAGTTTTACATTTCTTTTCGCTGCAATTTTGCGCATTGGTTTGTAATTCTCTTTTTAGTTTTTCTAATCTGTAAAACTCATATATTTATAAATTCATGTCAATAGTTTTCTAAAATATATATAATATATACATTTTTTCTAAATAAGCTTCTTGAAATTTTTATGAAGTGTGTGTATATGTATATGTGTATATATATATATATATATCTGTGTGTGTGTGTGTGTCATTTGGTGGGTTAAACCATAGCCTCCTAAACTAGATGCCTTCCGCATGGCTCGGAAAATTGGCGGCAAACAGCGCCACTTGGTACGGATTGCGTGACTTTTTTATTCAACAGTCACTAAAAATGGTATTTGATATACATAAAAGTCGAATATAATGGAAGAAACTTAAAGGCGGCGCTGCCTACAGCTTGAACTGCTGCTAAGATTCTGAGCCACGTGGAAGGCATCTAGTTTAGGAGGCTATGGTTAGACTATTTTTGCTGACTTCTTGGATGCATGTTGTGATCTTTTATCTTCGTAAGTACCGATATCAACTAATCTTATTTTACTACGTTTTGCTTGTTTAAACGAGGCTTGGATTCTTTAGGTGGCTACTGCAGTTCATTGATTCTATTTTTTTTATACCTTTAAACCCCCCCCCCCCCTCACTTGTATTTATATTTTACATGCAAGAAAGGAGAACCCTTTGGTTATTTTGCTTTAATAGCAAGAGTTTGAAATCTTGTATTTCCAAGTTCCCACTCCAGAGATGGTTCTCCCTGATGATAAATCTCTACAATTTGAGATTGTTTCAAAGTTTTTGCTCTTAAAATGTTTTTAATAAAACTTTTAGTTATTAATTTCTCGAAGTTTGCTTTTGATATTATATCGTGGATTCACTCTCGTTTTATAGCTTGTTTCTTAAAATAATTTAAGACAATATTCTAGGAATATTGCTAAGGTAAGTTTATTTTATTTTAATTTTTTTTCATATTTTAATAAAACTATTACTAATTGTTTTCATATCTGTGCTGAATACTTCCCAGGTTATTTAACTTAATTATAAATTATTTATTTTTTGTCATTGCGGATTTTGGTGGTATTCAATTCTATTTCATTCTTAAATTTACTATGTTATAACATATATAAATACATAGACACACAAAAGAAATTATATAGATCTTAAACGGCTGTAAAGGAAATTATTTAGTATAATACGCATGTGCTGTTTTATGCTAATATATAAAACGCAATAATATTACTATCACTATAATTATTTTAAGTAAAATAAGTGATTTTTTATGACTTTTCCTCGGTTATGTTTTGATTAATAAAATTATTAACTTTTTGACATTGAGCAGTTCTAGTATAATATACATATATATATATATATATATATACAGTCAACTCACGTTATACCCAACACGATATAGCGATCTTTTGAAAAGTCTCGATTGACTTCCAGTTAAGATAATGTTATTTCATATTTGATATAATGACCATACAACACTCCTTATATAACGACCCAGTAAATGACTGTACTTTCTTCAATTTATAGTTTAAGATGTGATATTTACTTATTATTATTATTATTTTTTTTTAAGAAGATAAAATTAAATTTAAAAAATAATTAAATTATTAAAAAAATAATTAAATAATTATAAATTAAATAATTAAATAATTATAAAAATAATTATAAAAAATAATTAAATTATTAAAATTATTAATTAAAGATTAAAATGAAGTGTTGCCACTTAAATTTCACACTTTAGTTGATTTAAAAAAAATTAATTGTAGTGTCAACTGTTTGCACCCTTGAATTCGGAAAAATCGCCTATTATCATTTGGTACCGAATTTGTAACGAGCCACGTACTTTTTAAAATGGCTGAAATGAGTTAAGATGAATTAAAATGAATTCAAATAAAGTGTTTCCACATAAATTTCATGCTTTAGGTAATTTTTAAAAATCTAATAGTAGTTTCGAAAAACAGCTTGCACCCCTGATTTAGAAAAATCGTCATTTTCATTTGGTACCAAATTTGTAACGAGAGGACTGGTATTTCTAATGTATTTTCCCCTTTTTTCTGCTTTTAATCCAGATTCGGCAGAAGGTTTATGACAGAAAATTTAAGCTAAAAAATAATAATAATAAAAGAAAAGTTAATCTTGCATTGCCTATTGATCACGTGTGTTAGAAATTTCCAATAAAAATGTAACTTTTTTGTTGCCACCTTAATTTCATACTTTAGTTAATTTTTAAAAATATAATTTTCGTGTCGAAAAACTGTTTGCCCCCACCCCCTGTATTCAGAAAAATTGCTCCTTTCACTTGGTACTGAATTTGTAACGATAGGACTGATATTTCTAATTTATTTTATGTATTACATAAAAGTTGTTGTCACCTAAATTTCATACTTTAGTTATTTTTATAAAATCTAATTGTCGTGTCGAAAACCTATTTGCATCCCTGCATTCTAAAAAATCGCCCTTTTTATTTGGTACCGAATTTGTATCAATAGGTCTGATTTTCTAATTTATTTTCCCCTTTTTCCGTTTTTAATCCGGATTAGGCAGAAGGTTTATGACAGAGAAAGTAAGCTGAAAAAAAGTTTGATGTTAGCCTTTCAATTGCAATCCGAACTACGTAAGCTGTGGTAAGAAATTTCCAGCAAAACCATCAGAAATCACTTCGAACAAACAGATTTTCTCAAATTCAGAGAGTGTAAAGAAAATTCGTCGAATGTTCCGCTTAAAAATTATTGCCAGTGAAAAGGCAAAAGGGATATTAAATGTGCAGAATAATGGAAATATCAATTACATTCCAAAAATTAGTAATCCTACAATCAAAAATGAGCTGCGCAAATACGTAACAAACTTCTGGATACATTTGAAAATCAAAATTACTGAAATGAATAATTTTAAAACACCATTCTTTTTAAAAAATGCTTTTTTTCCAATTTCAAAATTACATCAAAACTCTATGATTGCTTTCTTCATAAAATAATAAATATTTAATTAGTTGTTTATAAATAGATAGGAGAATTTGATTTTTGTACAGTATGTACACAATTAATACATCTTCTTTCCTTTTTTATTATGCAATTTTTATCAAAATAAAATTATTCTTTCATTTAAAATTTTTATGGTACCATTTCTACTTTATAGTGCACATATATACTACGTAGAATTATTTCAAATGGTCACCTGGAACCATTATTTTCATTTTCGTCAAATTTGAGAAAATTATAATGTTCCTCATTGGTTAATATTTTTAGTTGATTTTAATTTTAAAATTTTATTTCATTTATAAATTCCAATACATTTCATATTTTACATGGAGTATATCGTTTGCAACCATTATCAAACCAAATTTAATGAAAAAGGCATCATTTGAAAAATTATTTTCGATTTATTTGATATAGCGACCATTTGATATAACGACCCAAATTGAGTCGTTCCGATAAAGTCGTTGTAACGCGAGTCGATAGTATATATATATATATATAAACAGTAAACTTTAGTAGATCGCATACAGTATGACAGATAAAACATATAATTTCATTGCAACATTCAGTCTGAGCCCTTGAAAGGTATTGATGTTGCACGCCTCCATTAAAAGGATGCTTAAAGATTTTTTTTTTTTTCCAAGAAATCTTTATTCATGTTCTTTCTAGTTCTTCATGTGATACTTGGTTTCATCTTGTGCAATGTTTGAAAGGTTTGCATAAAATTGTCGCATAGATGTCATGAAGATTCAAAGAGATCGCTCGAAGTGAAGTAACAAACGTAGTTTATTAGCAGAGTATACTTCTAACACAGCTACACTAGGCTGAGAACATAATCAAACTGAGGAACAAATCGCTTATATACAATATTCGAATATTCCAGAATACAAGATTAACATAAATTAGAATATTCTAGAAACTGCTAGAATAGGAAATTAAATATGCAAATATAATTATAAGAATTTAGAGATAATTATTTAGGGTCTTTGAATCTACTTGCTCCCGGCTGGAATCGAACCGAGGCCGTCGGGGTGACAGTCCAAATACATACCTCCACGCCACGGCAGCGGCTGTAAAGAAAGTTGACTTTGTGGCAATATATATATATTGCCACAATATATGTATATATATATAGATAGATGAAATGATTTATTTATTTAAACATTTATAATTTATGTTTTAAAATATTTGTATCTTTCAAATTTTTATTTTATTTAGTTTAAAATAAAGCTCAAAAACATATATTCTTCCCGGGAATTAGAAAGATTAACCAATTATACTAACAAGGAGAGGTCACGACATGGAAAATTCAGATCGGGACGAAATTGCGCAGGATTGTAGTATACTATCAGGGTAACAACATATTAAAGCAGTAGGACCCACTATCCACAAAATTTCGAGAAAAAAGCATTTAAAGTTTCAGTAATCTTTAAATACAAGTTATTTCATAATCGAGTAAGCGCCTCAGTGGCGTGATCCTAAAGCGTGAGCCTCCCACCCAGATGACTTGGGTTCGAGGCTACCTGCGGGACTACTCTTTTTTTTTTTTTTTTTTCTTTAACTTTTTATGTAATCTTAACTTTTTATTTATTTTATTTTATTTTACAATTCAATTCAAAATTTGAAATTTGAAATTTTAATAAAAAATTATTTAATTTTGAGTATAAAATAACTTTTTCTATTTTTAATATTTATAACTTAAAAATACAATAAATTTCTATAACTTAAAAAATAAAGTTTAGTTTTGCAAAACCCTAAATAAGAAACATAAAGAAAAACAGACAAATATTTAAATAATTAAAAAATAAACAAGCTGTAAACAAAGTGTAAAATAGTTAGCAGGTGTACTTAAATCTTGGTTTGAGCTTCCTGATTTGTTTTGAATGTGTATAAATTACGCAAACACTTCTAGCTTGTTAATAATAAAGGACAGGTGGAATTTTATTTTGTGCACAGAAGGATTTAAAAAAAAAAAAAAAAAAAAAAAAGAAGTTGTTATCGAAAAAGAAACGATGTTCATTAACATTTAAAATCTACATTTAAAGATAACATTTCTTTACCTGTAATAATTTAATAGCCTCGCAATCCTATACTATAATTTTTAAGAAACTATTGATTGGAGAAGTAATTATTTAATTTGGATAGTAATTATATATGCAATTAAAATCATCATTTCTCTGTAATTTTTTTTTTTTTTTCGTAATTTAAAAGATAAAATTAAATATACCTAAAATGAAATAAAATATTTAGATAAATAATTAAAAACAGTTTCTTTAGTTTTACCTTATTTTAAAGTTAAAATAAAACTAAAATTTATTTTTTAAGTTATATAAATTTATTGTATTTTTAAGTTATAAATATCAAAAATAGAAAAAGTTATTTTATACTCAAGAAAATTAAATCATTTTTTATTAAAATTTTCAAATTTTGAATTGAATTGTAAAATAAAGTAAAATAAATAAAAAGTTAAGATTACATAAAAAGTTAAAGAAGAAAAAAAAAAAAAAGTAGTCCCGCAGGTAGCCTCGAACCCAAGTCATCTGGGTGGGAGGCGCGCGCTTTAAGATCACGCCACTGAGGCGCTTACTCACTTACGAAATAACTTATATTTAAAGATTACTGAAACTTTAAATGCTTTTTTCTCGAAATTTTTTGGATAGTGGGTCCTACTGCTTCAATATGTTGTTACCCTCATAGTATACTACAATCCTGCGCAATTTCGTCCCGATCTGAATTTTCCATGTCGTGACCTCTCCTTGTAAGTAACAATTGTTATTAATTTTCTTTTAAGCATACTTTAAATGTGATTCAGCTTAAGCTTTTCTTTATACCATATTTACAAAAAAAAGATTTAAAAAGCTTAATATATCGTGCATTTATACATTAAATGTTTTGTTATTTCTTAAAAAAGAAAAAAATAAACCCTTGTTTTTTGATTCGAAGAGCAGAAAATAAATACAATAATCATACTCTCTATAACATTAAGTTTTTTTCTTTTTTTTTTTTTTTTTTTTAACTATCGCAAACGTTTTCTCTTAAATTCATTTTTTGCATTTTCGAAAGAAATTTAGATAGCTATTATTTTCCTGCTTTACACATCTACATTTATGAGATTTTTATTTTATTTTTCTTTCTTCTCTCTCACACACACACACACACACACACACATATATATATATATATATAGTGTAAAAACTGTTTGGTTGGTATACTCTTTTATGAAGTGAAAGTATATGTATGTATATATATTAAGGTTTCCGTATAAATGGGGAATTTTTTCCCTCTCATTCCTTTTTTTTACTTTTAAAAAAATACGATATACATAAGAACCCTGTATTTTTTTCTACTTGACCCTAAACAATTTTTAGCAAAATATCAGTTCTCTGGGATAATGTTAACATGTATCGAATTGACGAGAAAATCCTAATATCTATATTAGGGTATATATACATATATAACCTCATATGTATATCTCATTAGAATAACATATGTATATCTTATTAGAAAAAAAAATTGACATTAGTCAAAATGAAAATTTTTACATAAAGTGGGAAAATTGTTACAAAGATATATTTCGTAATATTATGCAGTACGAAGAATAATATATAATTGGTTTTAAAAAGGAAAAAAGAAAAAGAAAAAAAACTTTTTTCTCAAATAAACTAACTGAAATGAAGTTTTTAAGAAGTTGCTTTGCACGCAGTTCTTTCTACTGAGTCAGATTATTGAAATAATTTACTGTATTGTTAAACTGTTTAAAACAGAGAAAAACTAATATAGATTATATTGCTTTGGGAAAGTATAATCATTGAAGGAAATTGTAGGCAAAGATCTTAAACTTATTCCACAAGATTAATACACAATATTTGAACTGTGTGATAAATAACTATCGATATGTCAGTAAAAAATTAATATGACACTTTTTTCTCAAAATGAAGTTGTTGTTTCTTTTATGAGTGTTCGTATGATATAAACTATTCAAGTATAGCTTAAAAATATTTACTCTTTCTAAAAATTCCACGAAAATGAATAAGAATATAAAATTCTACCTATTAAATGACTTAAAGCAGCTCTGTTAAACTTGTGAAACACTTTAAATAAATTACGTATTAAACACTTTCTCGGGTATTTTTGTGGTCGTTGTAACTGAAGACTAACTATAGTTAAAAATGTGCTGGCTTCTCATCTTTTTAACCAATTTGAAGATTAAAACAAAAGATGGATAAAGAAAACAAAATAATCAAATTATCATGCTTATATTAAACTGATTTAGTACGAGAAGACACGAAAAAAACTCTAATACTTCTTCGCGAGGTTTATCAAAAACATAAGGAATCAGACTTGTACCAATAATACATTTTGAAAATTTCAGTCTTTCATAGAGATGAAAGAAAATTCATTTTATTTTAAAAATACTATTTGAGAAAGTTTTAAGATTTTAGATATCGGTTTTTCTTATTTTAACTATAAAGATATTCTGTTTTGTAAGAAATTCTTATTAGTTGCAAAACTTTATCGATTAGCATAATCAAAAAACATATGTTATCTTCCCGAAATTTATTTTTACCATCACAGTATTTCTTTCCTCGTTATTTTATTTTTTTCTACGATTCAATAACTTTCTTTAACCAAAACAAAACTTTGATCAGAGAATAATGAAAGGAAAGCCTTTTCATCGAAAGAACAAAGGGTATTCCAAAGTGGCGTCATTAAGTTTTCTTGAACGTCATATGATTTGGGATCAAGGAAATCTTAAGGAAAATAGATTTTTCCCCAACCAACTTCATTTCGCAGAAAGCACATTGCAATTCATATCAAACGTAAAATACATTAAATATTCTTACTGAAATGTTTTTTAGGTATAAAAAAGAATGAATACATGCGTTTAGAATACATAACTATAGTTACATTTAATCAATAGATGTTTAACAATAGATATTTTTTATAATGAAGAAATTAATAAGACGCTAAAAAACGGCTTTAAAACGAAATTATGATATTTAGATGAATTGACAGAAATAAATTAAACTACATCTTATACTATTAAGTGAGCAATATTTGTATATATATATATATATATATATATATATATTTTCACTGTTCTCCTAAACAGTAGCTCGGACAGTCACGTGATTTTACACAAAGCTGCCCTCTGAACGGTCATGCACATCAAAGTCAGATTTTCGAATTTTTGATTAGTTTTCTTTTAATTAATAAAAATATGAAAATAAAACTTCCCATTTCCACAATGACGCAGAATGGAGAATCTTAAAAGAGATTTGATTGGTTTATTTGATTTTCATTCATTTGAGTGTATTTTACATTGAACTACAGCTACGTTATGATAAATTGCAAGAGATTGATTGGTTTATTTGATTTTCATTGATTTGGGTGTATTTTACGTTGAACTAGATCTACGTTATGAGGAATTACGAGATATTTGATTGGTGTTTTTGATTTTCATTGATTTGAGTGTATTTTACGTTGCACTAGAGCTACGTTGCGCGAAATTACGAGAGATTTGATTGGTTTATTTGATTTTCATTGATTTGAGGTAGGGGTGTAAAGTGATGCTCTTTTTTTTTTTTTTCTTTTAACATGCTTGACAGTGATAGCTGCGAAAACGAGTTGCGTGCGTTTTCAGATTCACGCACGGCGAGGTAGGGGTGTCCAGAGATGTTTTTTGATTTTAACATGCGTGATCATGATTGCCGTGGAACAGAGTTTCGTGTGTTCTGAGATTCATGCACAGCGAGGTAGGGCTGTCCAGTGATTTTTTTTTTTTTTTTTCATGAGCGTGAAGCGTACATACGTGCATTATAGTGACTGCTGCGGAAACGACTTACGTGCGTTCTCTAATCCGAACGTTCATCGAATAGTGATTTTACTGTACGAGTAACAGCTTCAACTGTTTCCAGAATATTCGAAGATTTAACATTTCTATTTGACTGTTTTCGAGAATATTCGTTTTAATAATAGTTTTGTTGCGCAGATTCGAGAAGTTCAAAAAATGTTTGATATTGTCTAGGAGATCCCTTACTAAAACTGTGAAGAAAAAGTCGCCAATCGAAATATATTTATTTAAACGTTTCAGTTATTCAGTTAAAAAGAAAACCTTTAAATATAGTGCCCAGCGAAGCGGGCGAAGCCCTTTAGTAATGCATAATATGAAGCAACATTGAGATTAAAATGTATAAAAAAAATTTTCACAAGTACCGGGTTCGATCCCAGATCGCGCTCCTCGACATAGCCATTCGGGGTTTTCCGTGATTTTCCGAAACTCGCGTAAATACGGGCTAGGTCTCCTTATCCTTAGAACGACCCCCACGGAGAGCATTACCTATAGCATAGGCGTAGCCAGCTTTCCGAGCGGAGGTGCCCAAATTTTAAACTAAAAGTTACAATATGAATACATTATGAGCACAGTACGCCTATGTGTGCGTTTTAACACATATATAAAAGTTACACAAGTTTACACATGTACGTTTTAACGTATAAATTAAGTAACTTTCTCCGTTAAAAATGCCAATGTAAAAAAAAAGTGTTAAATGCAGTTTCGGTAGCGTAAATCGGTGCATTTGGCTTCCTTTGAAATATCATTTGGTAAAGTTTGGACTTTGGATCCAGAGTAGTGCCGCTATCCGTCTAACAGGAAAGAGGAAAGGAACAGAAGTTTGAAAACTGATTAAAACAAGGAAAGAATCTTGCATAAAAAATATTAAATGGTGTCGAATATTTGGTTTCAGTATGAAACCAATGAACGTTAAAAGGTTAAATAAAAATCTTAAGCCTTAAGTTATAAACGAAAACCTAAAAAGTAAACTACGAAAAAACTTATACTATGGAACTTAAATTGAGCACACAAAGTGATAAAGTAGAATTATAATGGTACGTTTACTTTATTTACAATCTCATTTCATTTCTTTTATTTTACCAGTTTCAAATTATGAACCTATATATATATATATATATATTAAATTAATACAATCTTGTAGCTACTTTTTTAAAATTATTATTTTATTCGTGAATAACATTTATTTTCTATATTTTAAACATTGTTGTATTGTTGTAGTTGTTATGTTAGTTTCAAACAGAATAGTACAAACGGGTGCTGTGATCGCTATGAAATTAAAGTGATACTTATTAATAAGATTGTAATAAACTGTTGTGTGTACCATAATATAAAAATGTGATGTGTGTAAAAGTCGCAAAAAATAAAATCAACATTAAATAAATGTATCGAATCGGAGAACGTGTAGAAACACGTCACATACCGGACCAAGCGCTGACCATTAGCCAAATAAATTTAATGCAAAGTAAATGTATTTAAATGGAGGACAGATAAAAAGCTAGTGGGGTGTCTCACTATCCAACCGTGCACTGGCCATCAGCCGAAAATATTGTCTAGCAACCACCACATTTCAAAATTGCATACATAATCGAATCCAGAAATATTCATTAATAAAATATCACGAAAAATCATCATGACATAATGTCGGAAATTTTCTACGCACACAAATAAACGCCTTTGCTATTTAAAAAATTAAAAGACTAAATAATGGAGCATATTTTCTTTGATGTTTGTATTTTCTGTGTTGTCTTGAGCTTCCTCTTCAAACTCTCTCTTTTTCTTTGGTTGGAATAATTATCAAGTCCTTCACATTTTTGCACATGATTTCAGAACAGTTTTTCGTTTCTTTAGTCAGTCAATACAGCTTTAATAGAATTATACATCACCTTCTCCAGATCCAGGATTTTCAGGAAAGAGGAAATTGTTTCATAAATTCGCATGAGAAGAAGGAATCCGAATAAATATTTACACTGTAGTCTAATTTTTAATAATTTTCTTTCTTTATTAATTACAAATACAAAATCGTCTGTTCATAAATGCATAATTTATTTTCAGCGCAATAAATCGTTTTTCAAAGTTCAAAAGTAATGCAAACGATTATAAAATGTTTTATTATTATTAAATTTGTGTGACAGCTTTTAAATAAGGTAAAAAATTTAAATAAATATATAAAATGTGGCATTTAGTCACAAAAATAAGATATTGTATGCTTGACCGACCATTTCTGAGGTGCTTTAAAAAAGTTGAAAATTGTTTTAGAAACAATTTTGTTTGGCATGTATTTTTGTGAAGGGGAAGCATGTCTATTGCATCTTTCAAAACCCTCTGTTTGATTACTCTACCTGCATTCTTAAAACATTTAAGGCTTAAATTAAAAATATTTTTTAAATGATTCACAGAACTTTCCCCCACAGTAATTTTTTCAAGAAACGTCTGCTTATGATATGATATACAATACTAATTTGAACTTTCCAGTGTTGTCATTTTTTGAAAAAATAGCAAATAAGACAGGCCGAAGAAGAAATTTTTTTCCTTCAGGTTAATATGTTTTTCTGATATATTTTTGGATGTTGTTCAAGGAAAACTTATTTAAAAATTTCCCTCATGTACAGTTCTGGGGAAAAAAAAAAAATGTTTGAGCTTAAAGCTCCATTTTTTTCGACTCCCATCTAAATTACTTCCCTGAAAATTTGGGTGATGTGAGTGAAGAACAAGGAGAGCTGTTTCATCAAGACATCAAAGAAATGGAAAGCAGGTATCATAGACGATATATTTTTAACATGTTAGCAGAATATTGTTGCATGTTGCATAGAGAATTCCCCCCCCCCCCCACACACACACAAGACCCTCAAGCCTTGCACAAGGTAAAATACTCTAAAGGGGAGATTCGATGTGAAGAAATAAATTTAAAAGATAATATGTCAATAATAGCCTATTTCAATGCATTTTTTATATAAATTATTTCGAATTTGTTATAACTTCTAGACGAATTCTTTCGATTTTCATCCTTACTTTGTGATTCTTACGTGATAGGAAGAAAAAAAAATCATTTCTGAATTCAGCTTATAAAAACACATTAGAGACACCCAACGCAGTACATAAAAAAGTTGAAAAGTGTACGATTTCGCAGATCAGTGTAATCGGAAAATATTTACCCGCTAAGTTATTATGATACTAGACATGCATTCAAATCAACAATTACTAAAAAGATTATTATTGTATTCAAAGAACTTCAAAACCTGAAATTATCGCAAATATTTAGTTTCGAAAATTCGACCCCGTAAATAATACTTTCTGTAACTCATGGTAAGGGAAAGTAATTATCATTTTTAAACGTTTTTACTGGACGCAATATAATTTAGTATGAATGCTTTTAATGGAACCTAGCTTTTCTTACAATCTTTTATACGAAAATCATTTTGTATCAATAAAATATGTTAGTTTCATTATGTTTAGTTCACTTTAAAAATGTTGTTCATATGCACCAACTGGAAATTTTGTACTTTAACAATAATGTATTTGAACTCTTTGCATGTCATAGTATACTGATCATTATGATATAAATTGAATACGATTTTTAGACTTCCTGCCAATACCTGCTTTTGAGTTATGCCCATGCAGACTAACCACAAAAACCTGGTTATACAATTGAGCGGACTTCAAGACATACTATTGTAAAAACTATTTCATATTCAAAAATTGGACCGCAAAACTTTACATTCTCCAACATGTATGTGTAAGAGAAAGTTTTAAAAAAATGCTCATTAAAAAGAAATGACAAAAACTAGACTCTCTGTTAAGGCCACGAGTTTAAATAAACTAAACCATTTTATCGCCTCTTTTTCCTGCTTTTCCTTGAAGAAAAAACAAACTACTAATTTCATTTTATTTTTTTGTTTACCAAGAAAAATTAGTTTGCAAATTTTTGTAAGAAATGTGCAAGAAAATTTGGATTTATGAACAGTTTAGATTATTCTTTCAAATATATTTTACCACCATGTTTAAGAAAGTGTCTTTCTATTGCATAGAATCATTGGTATTAGTAATATATATATATATATATATATATATATATATATATATATATATTAAACCTTCAAATCTTTTTTTTTTTCCTGTTTTCAATATGTTTTTGTTAAATATACTGAATGTGTGTGCGTGAGCGAGGGGGTACCCAGGCACCCAGGGCACCCCCCTGGCTACGCGCATGGCCTATAGGCATGTCGTAGACGTTACCTATTTACCTAGTGTAGTCAATCGGCCTTAAACCCTACAACCAACCAACCAAAGAAACAACTCATATATGAAATACCTTAAAGATCCTTTTAAAAGGTTCTTCAGGTATAAAAATAAATTCAGCACATACTTTTAAAGTATAAAAATATAATTGCATTAAACGTAATAATCAATATTTTAATAAACTGTCTATCAGTTTAGAGGAAAACGAAATGTTTCTTCTAAAAGCTGATAACAGATTGCGACTAGATATCTATACTCAGTTTTTTAAGGCATTGAGAAAATATTAGCATTTAATTCCCCCAAATCAATTGTTTTATATTTACATTACAACATTTCTTTACACGGGGTAAAGTAATAATCTCCAGAAATGCAGATGTAAATACTTTAAAATGATGTTAAAAGAAAATATGTTACACTGCTGCATTGTGCAACGCTATTAAAATAATAAATGCACAAAATATTAGACTATTTTATTACATAATGTAAAATAACAAGAACTATCTTTAGCATAATTTAGTTCATTATTTTCACCAAGTGTTGTTCATTTCAGATGCAAAAGTAATTTTACTTTATGTAAATCAATCATATATTAAAATGATATTTATTGATGTTTCGGCATTCATATGCAATAACCACGACTTTACCTCCTTCACACCTTCTGTATAAATGAGTATTTTAGTAACAGTTTGTCCTATTAGCCTTTAGCAAAGGCCCATAAGTATTACAGCCAAAAATAGTTGTTGATCTTCCTCCACACCATCAAGTGGATTGTGTGATTGTTTTCTGAAATATGCCGCCTCTATCTAATAAAATATTTTCTAAAAATGGAAGATTCAAATATAAATGATAAACTGTAATAGGGACCTTAAATTAATAAACTATGTTTAGTGGTAGCAGTGTTAAAGTGCCAGTTATTTAATAAAAAAAAAAAATAAGAAAAAAAACTTGCTGATTACGCTAAATTTGACATTCAGTCAAACTAATATATTTTTTTTTTTTCTAAAGTGAATTCCAGTTCTAATGTGTGCATTCCTGAGTGAATCCTCATTGAAAGCAAATATATGTACAGATTTTACGTAATTTGTTCTGTACGTTTATTATCGTATTAAGGCAATTAATATCGTTTATATATTTATTTATTAACTATATTTTATTCACTTCCATTGCCTGACTACCGTAGATAATGGAAGTATTGTACTCGGTCCAAAAATTCTATCGAGTTTTCACCTGATTTACACGTTTTATAGTCCCCTGAGTCCAAGAAAGTAGTTTTCTGCATTTGGTCAGTGTGTGTATGTGTGTGCGGAATTTTCTAGCTATCATATCTCCAAAACTAATAAAGTTAGAACGACGAAACTTCAGAATTGACACAGTTCTGGTGTATATATGAATTTTCCAAATTTTGGTAAAAATTTGAAAAATGAAACTGGGACATCCGAAACTTGAAGTCTGTATCTCAAAAACGGCTCTAACGATTTTCTTCAAAGTTGCTAATTAAACACTCTATTAGATATCATTTTAAACTATATAGTTGGTTAGTTCAAGAAAATTGAGATGTGTCCTGTATAACTAGCTCAGTTTGAGGTCTCGTAAGTGCGTTCCATTAAAAGTGGCAGCAAAGGTTTTTTTCAAACTCGACATAATTCTTTTTTAGATATCCTTTTTATATGTAACTGTTTTTTTTTTTCGGTCAGCAATTCAGTTTGTCAAGTTTTGGTGAAATCTTGTATCTCAAAAACGATTTTCGTGAAATTTGTTACATAAATCAATTTTAGATATTCTTTCTCGTGTATTACATGGTTATTACAAGTAAATTAACAGTCATCCTGCTTAGGTAGGTTAACTTTAGATCTCGGAACTTGGTGTTTTAAAAAATACCTCAACCATTTTTTCTGTTATTTTCTAACTTACTATATAAAATAATTTGTTTTATATGTCTTTACTCGTGTATTAAGTTTCTCATACCAGAAAAATTTTAGGTTTCTACTTCGTTATATCAATTTTATGTCTTAGATATTTTTTCTCATGTATTACATGGTTATAACAAGTAAATTAAGTCATCCTGCTTAGGTAAGTTAACTTTAGATCTCGGAACTTGGTGTTTCTAAAAATAACTCAACCATAAAAAAAAAAAAAAAAAAAAAATGCATATAATACGTGTAATAGTGGGTAATGGAAGTCGTGTGGTTGTTTCACACCGGATTTTTTAGACGTATTATACGAACGAGACCACTTTGTCAAATGTGAATGACTAGGATAATTAGCACATCAAAACTACAATTCTCCTTTTCATTGATATAAAATTCAATTACTATTGTTATTATTATTATTCTAAGCCTTATCAAAATAAATTGCGTAAATATCCGTAGAAAACGATCTTACAATGAATGTCTTAAGAAGATGATCATTTTAAATATTTAGTAGCATTAGAATTAAAATTTTCAGCTTGGAAGCGAAAAATTCTCAAAAGTAGTCGTAACTTACAATTTAATAGCTACGACGGACCATAACTGATTAGAAATTAATATCTATGTTGTTTATTTAGAGAGGAATGTCGTCGCTTCACGGTCAACATAATTTTTCCCTACTGAATTCTTCTTAAATAAAGACTGTAGAGAGGGTTTATGATGTCATAAGCGTAGTAATTTAGGTAGGGTATGTTTGGTGTTTTGGGAGTAAATACGATTGACTACTCTAGGGTCCTAGGCCTGAGGAGGAACGTCCTTCATGGAGGTCTTTCTAAGGGGTCCTAGCTTACTTAGCCTCTATTTACGCAAGCTACGGAGAAATCCACGAGAAACTCCTAACGGCTAGGCCGACGAGCGAGACCCGGTATCGAGTTAGGCACTTCACGTTTACCAGCTTTGAGCGCAGAACCACTAGGCCGCTAGTGGGCATTTAGGGAGGGAGAAATATTTTAATAATGGCTTCATCAACATAATTGTAATTTAATAGATTATAAAAATAATTGAATTAAATTTGAACTTATCATTTGAGATTTTATATACAAAAATCCTATCTGAAACTACTTAGCAATGATATCGTTAAAAGTACTAGAACAAATAACGCTTTATTTTATTAACCAATCATAAATTTTACTTAATTAAGTTATTCGTGAAACTGATAATAATTTCCGCATCGTCCGAATTATTGTTATAACGTATATACTAGAAGAATATGAATGAAAATAACTGAAGAATTCATTTGACTGTATGAACGCTATGCATCAAGTGCTGTAGAATTTGTCCAAGTACCAATTGAATAATGTGTGCATGAAATAGGCTCATTCTGACTGCTTATCTTTTGGAGTATGTGTTATTAGGCATTTTCAAATTGGATTAATTGAAATTATGTTTAATTTTGAATTTTGATTAAATATTACACGATACTTTTGATTTTTCTTTATTGAATATTAATAAGATTTTAAGCATTTTAATATTTGAGCATTATATTGAGCATTATTTTAATATTGAGCAGAGAATTTAATATTTTTAACATTACCAGTTTAATATTTCAAATTGTTTTTGAGAGAATGGATACTTCACAAAACGTATCGATAATTTAAACGCAATAAAAAGATCATTAAACTACCACAAAACAAAATTACTTGGACCTTGGGGCATTAATTGAACCGAAAACGATACAAATTATCAAAAATTCCCCCTGAACTGGTACATTGAAGTAATTCACGTAATTCACGTAATTCGTAGTTTGTTCATATACGAGCTGGCGCTTCAGGCATTTTGTTGCCATAGGGTTGCCACATGTACCCAGTGCGTTTCTCTGATAAACAAACCACAAACATTTTTTTTTTTTTATCGTCTTACGTTACTTTAGAGTAACTTGTTTTATTACATTTCATAATTTTAGCTAAGTAAACTATGATATGGAAGTTTATTTAGCGATAAAGTGCTATAATCATTGAAGAAGTGAATATAAAGTGTTCACAGACCTTCTATTACTGTGTATTTGAGTTTTGGCGACATTTTGTAAAAGAAAAAGAAACTGACCTAACAACACATCGTACATCCATAGGATATCCTTAGAATAAATTGACATCCTGAGAATGAGAATGTACTGTGAAAAAATTGTGTTTTTAGGAATATTATTGTTGCTTATTGCTCTTATCTTGACCGGATTAGCTTCAGATTAAGATTTCTTGAAATCATTAGGGAAGCGATAAGGATGCCAAGTGGGAATGCTGTCCTCTTCGTAGGCAAAAAAATGGCGGTGATGCGCCGGCCTATTATTTTATTTAGGGGCTCTAATTTTAATCATTTTATTATTTTCGGTTCAAGTATCCCCGCCATGTCCAAAAAACCCTGAAATACGGTAACTGAATTCAAAAATTAAGTTTTTGAAATTTAGAAATATTTATAAGTACAGAATTTCTCAAAATGGTAGCCAATTTAAGAAATTTGAAACGAAGGCTTCGGTTGAAGTGTTCCTTAAGCCAGTGATTCCAGATGGTTGAAAATTATTTCCCCAAAAAGGTCTTCAAATTTCCCTATATCAGGGGGGGGGGTCGAAAAAATCCCGAACGATTTCTACTAAAAAGGGAACATAAAATGTTTTTCAAAAAAAAAAATAACAATAATAATAAATATCAACCAGATTTAAGCCATAAAAAGCTCAGATTTTTCCCCAAGAGAAGGCAATTTTTGAAAAAAATCCCCAAATAACAATAAAGCTATTGAAAGTCCCTAGTCGTAGGGATAAATCATTACGTTGCCAGCATTGACAGAAAGTCAAAGAACTCCCCAGATTTGTCCCCAAAATTTTAGAATTCCCCAAAAAAGTCCCCACAAACATTTGGTCCCTAAAATTGTCCCCAGAGACCTCAAAAATCCCCAAAATTGGGACAAAATCCCCAATCTGGCATCACTGCCTAACGCGAGGAATTATGGGGCGATAAAGAAATTCGTGACTGTATGTAGCATGTTGCTTTCATATGAACATTTTTTACCAGATGAAAGGTCCTCCATAATTTTTTCCGACTTGAAACAATTTTTGCATCCTTTTGAAAACGATAATGTTTGCTAACACTTTTTTTTTTCTTCATTACAGTATCAAATTGTATAATTTCACGTTGTTTGTGTGGTGGAGGAAAAACTGTTTTGGAACAAATTTTCAAAAATGTTTTTCTTAATATAATCTGCATCAGATTTTTTTAGCCTTTGGTCTTTGCGTGAATGTATGTGTCTGTTACCGATTTAATTCCAAAACTGCTAAAAACAGGAAGTCTAAATTCGGCATTCTCAATCGACATAATAATACTGTTTGAAAATTTTTAATGAAATCAAATACACTATATGTCTGTGGGCGAAACTTTCCGTCGGTACATTTTAATATCTTTAGACGGAACTACAATTAAATTAACATACATTTTATGTATGCACAAAACTGTTTCCTACAGAATATAGTATGAAAACCAAACCATTCATGATTGGTTCACAGGGCCATACAAAAGAAATTGCAATTTGGAGGCTATGGTTGGAAATTGCTTAAACTGAACATCATTTTTTATTACGCATTGTTTTATTGTCCTAAATTTTAATTCATAATGTTCTGTATATACAATTTATAAGCAGGTCTAAATGAAGGGCTACTCAAAATTTATAGAATACACATTTTCCAATTGGATATAAGCGATAGATGCGTTATATAAGAGTTATTTTTTAGCATGTCTAACTTTCAGTACAAATATTTTCTTCTGCACATTAAGGTTTAAATAGTACAGTAGTACTGCTAATCAAAAATATTTTCGATTAAAATTCAGAGTAAGAGAAAGTAGTGGAAGTGACACACTTAAACTCAGACATAAATAACAGAAATTTCTTTTGTCCAGCTTGTTAATATTTTTTAACAAATCGATTATTATTTTTTTTTCAATAATTATATTTTTCTATTATTTAATATTACACAAAATCAAAATTCTGAAATGCGGGTGATTAAAAAATACTATAACTGGTCAGAGACCCATGAAACACTTTACCGAAAAATATGCTCTCAGGCGCCTGCGGCGCCAATCGTAATTTTTTGTTTTGTAAAAGTCGCATAATATTAAAATATTAAAAATTCAAATATTTTTAAATGAAATCTAAACGTAGCTCTAGTTCAACGTAAAATACACTCAAATCAATGAAAATCAAATAAACCAATCAAATCTCTCGTAATTCCTTATAACGTAGCTCTAGTTCCACGTAAAATACACTCAAACCAATGAAAATCAAATAAACCATTCAAATCTCTCGTAATTCCTCATAACGTAGCTCTAGTTCCACGTAAAATACACTCAAACCAATGAAAATCAAATAAACCAATCAAATCTCCCGTAATTCCTCTTAACGTAGCTCTAGGTCAACGTAAAATACACTCAATTTAATGAAAATCAAATAAACTATTCAAATCTCTTGTAACTCCTCATAACGTAGCTGTAGTTCAATGTAAAATATACTAAAATCTATGAAAATCAAATAGACCAATCAAATCTCTCCTAAGATTCTCCATTCTGCGTCATTATAGAAATGGGAAGTTTTATTTTCATATTTTTATTAATTAAAAGAAAACTAATCAAAAACTCGAAAATATGACTTCGATGTGCACAATGACCCCACGGAGGGCACCTTTGTGCTAAATCACGTGACTGTCTGAGCTACCGTTTTCGAGAACAGTGAAATATACATTATATATATATACAAATATATTACTCACTTAATAGTATAAGATGTATATTATTATTACTATTTTATAAATTTTGGATATGTGCAAGTCATGAATAAAAAAAATATCTCCGACCTTTCGCTAGAAGGATGAATTTTCCTAAAATACGTAAAATGTTTCAAAAAATACTAGATCTAGGGATTTTTTTCGCTGATTTACTTGGAGATTGTTTGTTTGCTTTTCTAATCGCCGGTTGTTCGTTCGGGTAAAGACGTGATTCAGATATAAAAAAAGATATGTAAAAGGTAGGCGAAATATCCATAGCAGAAGGGCTCGTAAGAAACATATTTTATTTCATACTCCAGACAGGAATAATAAATACAGTATTAAATCGTATTTATGCCGTTGTTCGAATTATTCAAAGTTCAGTAGCTTCTAAATGCATTATTCAATTGAGCTGAAAATTTATATACATGTTATAGGTCCCCGTCACTTTAAATGTATAGATTTTTATGAATCTAGTACTAGTATTTTTTTTATTATTGTTATTATTACAGAGATACATACACACACACACACACCAAAAAAAATCTTTATTATACTCCCTTTTATTTCAAATTCGACAGTGTCTAAACGCCTTATTCGTAGAAACTGAAAATTTGTATACATGCAATAGGTTACCGTCACACAAACTTTATAGATATTGTTGAGTCTAGCATTTATAAACGTTAACATGGACAGAACGGAAAATTATTTATCATTATGACCTATGGGCTCACATTATTTAAGTGTAATATTGTTAAATTTATCAACATACTGTTCGCGGAAAAATACATAAACCCTCTGTTATAATTTTCCTTTTTTGTCATTTAACGTTTTCCCTTAACTTATTTAAATGTCTGTTAATTACATAATGTTTGGAAAATCGACTAAAATCACTGCCTTTTTTTTTTTTTTTTCTTAACTTTAAAACATTTGTATTTAAAAAAAAAAAAAAAAATCAAATAAAGCTTAAGAATAAGCATTTTCAAGAAGAATTGAAATACTGTGTGATAAAAATTATTTACATTGAGGGAAGAAAAAAACATAAAGAAGAAAAAGAAAGTACTGACGTAAAGAGTTTTTATTCTTTTTTTAAAACCACGTTTAAATGTAATTCCACATAACCCTTTTTTTCATACTATATTTATAGTGTATGCAAATGAAAGTTTTTGAACTTTTTTAAGTAGAAATACACAAAACTTTTCTTTCTTTCTTTTTAAGGAAAAAAAAAAGAGAGAGAAAATGGCGTCATTCCGATTCGAAGAATAGAAAAGAAATATAATCCTCATACTCTTTTTAACATTAGGTTTGCAAACTATCGCTAACAACGATATTTATTTTCTCTTAAATTCATTTTTTCATGTGTTGGAATAAAGGATTAGACAGCTGATATTTTGCCGTTTTTCACAACTGCATTCATACGATTTTTTATTTCTTTATGTATGTATTTCTTAAAAAAAAAAAAAAAAAAAAAAAAAAAAGTTTTGACTTGCATACTATCTTGAAAAACGAAAGTAGCAAAGAAAACATAAGCCGCTTTAGAAGAAAAGAAAGAGACGCCTTTTTTGACATTAGTCGTAATGCGGACTTTTCAGATAAAGTGTAAAAATATTGATATAATATAGCTTTTATACTACACTAGTGTACAAAATTAATGTAACAAGCTTTTTTCTCGTTTTCTTCATTTGCGCGTAATTTTTAAACAAACGAACATAGAAGCATAAAAATTGGATGGCATGTTCTTTATCACATCATTAATCGAATTTAAATAACTTTGGCATAATTAATAATTTTTAAACTAATTATTATTGAAATTTTCTGAAAATTAAGCTTTGGAGAAAATAAAACGCTTCAACAATTTTAGAAAAGAAAACTTCAGGAAAAACTGTCATAAGAATGCATTACAGATAAGTGAAGATGCATATGCATCCACGCATTAGATTAAAATCGGTTATTTTTCTTCCTGTATTCACTTTTCTGTTCCTTCTTTTTTCCTCTGTTCTTCGCAAGCAAATAGCTTTTTTAAAAGGATACATACAAACAGGAAAATTGGATATTAGATTCATTAAAAAATTATTTATCGACATTTTCAATATTCTGGTGATGCTCACATTTTAAATATTAATAATTATATTTTTTTCTTAAGTTAGTCATAAAAGAAAAATGAACACAGGAATAAAAATTGGGATTTAGCTTAATATTTGAAGGCATGAACATGTTTATCTGTCTGTAATGCATTCTTAACATCATTTTTCATTAAGTTTTCTTTTCTAAAATTGTTGAAAATTTTCATTTTTTTTCAAAGCTTCTTTTGAGAAATTTGAATAATTATTAGTTTAAAAATTATTAATTATGCAAAGTTATATAAAATTTGATTAATGATGTGATAATGAACATTCCCTCCAAATTGTATCCTCATATGTTTTATTTGTTTAAAAGTTATACGCAAAAGAAGAAAATGGTAAAGCAGGTCGTTCCGTATATTGTGAACACTAGTGTATTATCAATTTACATATGAATAATGTATATATATATGAATGAATACTCTTTTCTAAATAAGCTTATTGTAATTTATTTGCTATAAGGTATGCTTTATTAAAAAACAATGTTGCCAACTTTTAGCATCTTTTAAATTCAATATGCATCCCTAATTTTTTTATTTCCGAAAATACGTATGTAAGAAAACTATTGTAATCATGTCAAAAATCCGACTTTGAGATTTTGATGTTTTTATACGTTTTGAGGTACGCCGAGTCCATTTTCACTATTCTTACGATAATGTGTGCATGTGTGTGAGTGAACACGCTAGCGTCTAAACACTTTGCTTGAATGAGCTGAAAGTTGGAGCATATGTTGTAAGTTACCGTAGCACGAACCTTATTGATTTTAGTCAATCTGGAGCTCTTATAGTTTTTTTACAGGGACATAAAGAATTTTTTTTTTATCATTATGGCCTATGGGACCAAATTCATAAAAGTACAATAGGGTCTAAACGCCTTATTAATTTAAGCAAAACATTTATACAAATATAATACGTCACAGTTGCATGAACTCTAATAGATTTTGGTGAATCTAGCACTTATAGTTTTTTTTTTTTTTTTTTTTTTTTTTTTACACTGACGCAACAAAATATTATGTATCATTATGGTCTATATGATGGAATTATTTAAAGTGCGATAGCATTTAATTGTCATATCCGTTTGACTTGAAAATTTATATACGTGTTATAGGTCACTATCACACAAACACTATAAATTTTGTTGACGCTAGCACTTAGTCTTATAGGGACACAAATAAAAATTGTTTATCATTATGGCCTATAGGCTCAAATTATTTAAAGAGTGATAGCGACTAAATGCCTTATTTAAATGAACTGAAAAACTACATACTCTCTTAAAAAAATAAAGTGATTTTAGCTCAGACTGAGTTAGTTTTCACTCATTTCCAGTAATGAAAATGCACTTTTCCTATAGGAGTGAATTTCATCTATCTTGCGGAGTAATTATTTTCACTCCTTTTTGATAAACAAGAAGCACTCCTTATTTGAACTGAATCATTATGTTAAATGAGTGACTCCACTCCACTTTTATAAGTCGTTTTTAACTCCTTTTTTGAGTAAGAAGAAAAAATTATGTACTATTGACAGATAATTTCCCTTAAAAATCTAATTCTGATTTTAATATATCTTATAAATAAATATCTACTAAAACACCCTACCTCTATCCCCCCCCCCCCCACACACACACACAAAAAAAAAAAAAAAAAAAAAAAAAAAAAGTGAAATTCGTGTTAACATTATTAACCACAATGTTTCTTTTAATAATTATAAAAGAGGCTTATAACTTTTAAGGGGGTCCGGGACACTAAATTTTTGTTTTTATTATTTATTGATGAATTGCTGTAATTATTTTTTCTGAAATTGTAGCTTTTTTGACGATGAAGTTGAGCAAGAAAGAGTTTTTTTTTTTAATTAAAAATTTTTGATAAATTTAAAATTTGTTATATCTCATGAACTAATGGTTCAATTTACAAACTTTTTTCACCTTTATATACAGAAAGGAATTATCTTCAATTTGTCGCCAGGATTTCTGATAATAATAATAAATTTTTTAAATATTAATTTTGATTTGAACTAACTAAAGATAACTAAATGCTTTGAAAATAACTGAAAACAGATGATGCTTAAAAAATTAAGGGTAAGTACTGTTTTATTTTTCGATCTCAATAAGTTTTTTGAAATTACCTACCTAATAACTCGCTTATTTATGTTATTGTAAATGTTTTTAATGTACTGTACTAAAAAAGATCGGTACTTACGTATTCACTGCATGTCATTTTACGAAGTGAAGTATAATCTGCACAAGTTTATCATACTTTTTTATCGTTTAACACTGTTTATGTAATTTTTTATCATATAAGTTTGTAACAATAACAGGTTTATTATAGTGCCGAATAACTGCTGGCATGCGGTTAATACGAAAATGCCATGTTTTAAATATATATATATATATTTTTTTTCAATTATAATATTACTAAATGTATATACATACAGTTGAATTTTTTTTAATGCATGCAAATTTTCTAAATTTTATTATGATAAATTTCTAAATTTTGCATCTGTACCTTACCTTAACAATAATTTTTAGATTTCTGGTAAAATATAATAATAATAAAAATAAAGTATATGATAAATCAATACAAATGTTAATTTTTTTAAAGCATACATGTAGTATGCACAGACATCCTTTAAAAATCAGGATTGTATTTTCGGCATGACAGGAAATAATAAAAAAAACTTACTATTATTGTTTACATAAGAACAATCCACAATTTGCTAATTAATATTTCAAATTAGTAAAAATTGTAATTTAAATTTGTGTACTGGAATTTCATTATTATGCTATGACAGATTAAGAAAGCTGTTTTATATTTAATTAGTGAAAATTAATAAAAACTTTATTGTTTTCAAATTTTAGAGATGTACCATATTCTGATTTTTACTATATATTTAGAAATGTTTTCACCCCCCCCCTCTCTCTCTCTCTTTTTTTTTTTTTTTTCCTAGCTTTAAAAAAGGTAAAAAATATATTCAAATTTCATTAAAATACATTGTTATTGTTAATTTCGTTGTAGATCAGTTTAAAAAAAAAAAAAAAAAAAAAAAAAAAAAAGAAGAAAAAAGAAAGAAACCTCTGCATTTTATAAAAAAAAAAAAAAAAAAAAAAAAAAAAAAGTCTGCATAATAAATAAAACTATCATTATTATTATTATTATTATTATAATTTTGTTTGTTTTTTTCAATTGTGGCGCCATCAGTGGCCGAGAAGTTCTGCTTATGAAGCTGGTAGTTGGGAGGCACCAGGTTCAATACTAGGTCATAGTTGCTGGGCTAGTTTTACGAAGTTTTCTGTGGTTTTCTTCAAAATTTGTGTGAATTGCAATGTTTTCGTTGAACACCTAATTTAAAGATGTGATTTTATTCATAGAAAACACTCTTATATGAAGCATCCTAAAATCAATAAGCAGAGTTTTTGCGAAATAAATATAGTTTTCTCCTGTCTTTTTTTTTTTTTTTTTTTTTTTTTTAATAATAATTTAAGCTTGATTAAATATATTTAATTAATATCTTGTATTTATTCTGCATTATTCTCGTTGATAGATATTCTATTAAAAAATTGGAATTACTTGGCATTGCAAACAAGATATATATATATATTCAATGGAAAAAAAAAAAAAAAAAACTCTAGTGTTGCTCCAGTGTTTCAGTTTTGTTTACATGTACTTTGTTTAAAATAAATAAATAAAATAATATGATCTAGCAATTTTGAAAGTTTGTTTTAAGGGGGTCTGGGACACCAAATTTTTGTTTTTATTACTTATTGATGAATTGCTGTAATTATTTTTTCTGAAATTGGAGTTTTCCAATACAAGATATTAAATATATTTAATCAAGCTTAAATTATTATTTAAAAAAAAAAAAAAAAAAAAAAAAAAACAGGAGAAAACTATATTTATTTCGCAAAAACTCTGCTTATTGATTTTAGGATGCTTCATATAAGAGTGTTTTCTATGAATAAAATTACATCTTTAAATTAGGTGTTCAACGAAAACATTGCAATTCGCACAAATTTTGAAGAAAACCACAGAAAACTTCATAATACTAGCACAGCAACTATGACCTGGTATTGAACCTGGTGCCTCCCAACTACCAGTTTCATAAGCAGAACTTCTCGGCCACTGATGGCGCCACAATTGAAAAAACAAACAAACAAAATAATAAAAAGATGATAGTTTTATTTATTATGCAGACATTTTTTTTTTTTTTTAATTTGATCTACAACGAAATGAACAACAACAATGTATTTTAATGAAATTTGAATATATTTTTTACCTTTTTAAAAGCTACGAAAAAAAGAAAAAAATAAAGAGGGGGGAGGGAAAGAAAAAAAAAATTCTAAATATATATATATATAATAAAGATGATCTATTAAGCATAGTAGAAGCCAAGCAACAGATACTAGATCACTGAAACACCAATATATATTTTTTAAGAATTTAAAATGTAACAGTTTTTTTTTCTTTCTTTTTTTTTTTTTTTTTTTTTTTTTTTTCAAAAAACATGAGATTTATTGTAATACCAAATATAGTCTTAAAATATTGAATGAATGCATTTTCTATATATGCCCAAATAAAATGTAATATAGAAGTGAAACTTAATATATAGTGTATATATATATATATATGTAAAAATCAGAATATGGTACATCTCTAAAATCTGAAAACAATAAAGTTTTTAATTAATTTTCACTAATTAAATATTAAACAGCTTTCTTAATCTGTCATAGCATAATAATGAAATTTCGATACACAGATTTAAATTACATTTTTACTAATTTGAAATATTAATTAGCAAATTGTGGATTGTTCTTATGTAAACAATAACAGTAAGTTTTTTTTTAATTATTTCCTGTCATGCCGAAAATACAATCCTGATTTTTAAAGGATGTCTGTGCATACTACATGTATGCTTTAAAAAAATTAACATTTGTATTGATTTATCATATACTTTACTTTATTATTTTTTATTATTATATTTTACCAGAAATCTAAAAATTATTGTTAAGGTAAGGTACAGATGCAAAATTTAGAAATTTATCATAATAAAATTTAGAAAATTTGCATGCATTAAAAAAATTCAATTGTATGTATATAGATTTAGTAATATTATAATTGAAAAAAAAAATATTTAAAACATGGCATTTTCGTATTAACCGCATGCCAGCAGTTATTCGGCACTATGATAAACCTGTTATTGTTAGAAACTTATATGATAAAAAATTACAAAAACAGTGTTAAACGATAAAAAAGTATGATAAACTTGTGCAGATTATACTTCACTTCGTAAAATGACATGCAGTGAATACGTAAGTACCGATCTTTTTTAGTACAGTACATGAAAAACATTTACAATAACATAGATAAGCGAGTTATTAGGTAGGTAATTTCAAAAAACTTATTGAGATCGAAAAATAAAACAGTACTTACCCTTAATTTTTAAGCATCATCTGTTTTCAGTTATTTTCAAAGCATTTAGTTATCTTTAGTTATTTTCAAATCTTATAAGCACGTCAGCCCGGGATCGCGGGCAGCCATTTTGAACCTGTGGATCCCGCTCCAAAATATCACATGACTTAATCGGTCCAATGAAAAGGCTCTCAATTCACCCCCTTAAAGATTTTTCTCTGTTCAACTTCGAAATGTAGTGCTTTGTCCTTTCACCCCGACAGAGAGAATATTTGGAACCATTTTTTTTTTTTTTTTTCGCAAATTGTCAGTTTCTGATAAAGTAGATACTCAGAAAGAATGAATGTCAATGTGAAATATTACGTTCATATATGGAGTGATTAATTCATTCTTTGAAATTAAACGTGTACATGTTATAGGTCACCGTCACACGAACTGTATAAACTTTAGAGAACCTAGCACTTAGGGGTCTTTTTACAGGGAGAAAAGGCAAATTTCTTTATCACTGTGGCATATGGGCTCAGAATTTAAAGTGCAATAGCGTCTAAATGCCTCATCCGATGGAGCTGAAAATTAATATAAATATTATAAGTCACTTCTGCACTAACTATAAGCATTTTCGTGAATCTAGCATTTATAGGTTTTTGCAGGGGCACAACGAAAAATTATTTATCATTATGATGTATGGGCTCAAAGTACAATAACGTTAAATTATACATCGTGCTTTATGAAGAAAAATACTAAAGCCCCCTATGATAATTTTCTCTTTTATTTATTTAACAAGTCCTCTTACTTCTCTTTATCTACAAAACCGTTAACCGCTCAATGTTCGGAAAGTCGAGTGAAGTTACTCCAGATTTTTAAATGTAATGTTTGTCTAATTTGACTGATCTACTACTTTATATATGTATACATAAAACATCATTCTTGAAATTTAATTGTATTTATTTAATTAAAAAAATACCTTTACAAGTTGACAACACAATATACTCTATGAACTCAAATGAGTTAATGTGTTTTTTAATTGTTTAAAACTGGAGAAAATTAACAGCATTATATTGTTTTGATAAGCTAATAACCATTAATGGAATACGGTAACGCACCGATGAGTTACTGCTTCATTTACAGCACTCATGCCTACTTTGTTCGCCTGAGTTTCGTCGTGTTTTATTTCGACCAGAAACAATTTTTGAGAGCTTGCATTTTATGGTGTTTATTCAAGGTTTTGTACTTATTAAAAAAAACGAATTAGCTAGATTTTGTCCTGATTCATAGGTTAAGCAATTTTTTTTTTTTTTATATATAAAATCTATATATCTGGATTAAAAGTACGGACAAATGCAGTTAGAAATTTTCCGCTTCATATATATTTTAATAAAAACAAAAATGTTTGGGCGTTCATTTAAGGTGATAGATAAAAATTGGTAACGACGCTGTCTGACGGAAATAGTTACGACTTGTCGTATAGTAGTAAGCGAAAATATAAATGCATAACCATGAAAATCATTTAAATGTAACTCACAGAAAATGCGCTTACTTTAAGAAGATGGTTTTATTTCTAAACTAAAAATGGATGAAAATGTATTTCAAAATATTTTTTGAATGCTAAAAATTCCAAACGGACGTGATACGAGTTTCTCTACACGTTTAAATTCAATACAAAATATAAAAGGTAAACGCTTCATTTAAATTTGTGCATGAAAACCCTAAAGGGTGTAAAAATAGCGTGATCTATTTTCAAAAGTCACTTTTTAAATAATGAAATGTACCATACCTTTAAACACGTATTCGTTTATAAAATGTTTCAGTTAGTATTTACGTTAATGGAAAATATTCGAACATATTTTACAATTTCAGCACAAAAACAGGTTTTGATGTTCTTAAATTGAAAGAATAATATTTGACATTTTGTAATGGAATATTAAAAAAAAAAGGTGGCCGATCCGCGCTCCCGTGCCTCATCAAAATAGAAAGAAAGTGAAAGATTTATTACTTGTTTTGGTGTACATGGTTAGATATCCCACAAGGCCAATTAAAAGAAACCATTATGGATTAAACATAATCAGATAAGTGTTTTCTTCTTGTCTGTATTTAATTATTTCTCCCCTCCATCTTTGTAAAAGAAATGATATCATAAAAGGTAACATAAACGAATGAATGTATTAGCAGTGTTTATGATTTCCAGTCACTACATAGGGGCTTGCAAATTTGGCTAGCGGAAAACAGAGCCCCATAGTTGTTTTAAATTGCTTTACAGACTTTGACTACAGCCAACTCCAGACTAATTTAACTAATGTTGATAACTTAACACTCTTTTAAATTTCAATTAACTTTTACAATTTAATTACATGCGTACTGGTTGTTTAAATACCAGTACAATGCTAGAGCTTGTAAATTTTAGTGTTGTTATAACATGCATACGCTCAAGTTCAATGGTTTGGTGCTATTTGGGGAAGTAGTTTGAAATTTGACAAAATTATAAAACGTATTCAATTTCTTGTTAAATTAATCGCCAAGTTTGTAAAAACTTTTACCAAAAATTTATTTTGAATAGCACAGTTCTTTTTAGAAATGTCATGTAAAGGGGTAACCTGGCCAAGCTCTGTTTCCATTAAAGCCCGTAGTACTGGGCTCAACTGATTTGGTTAGTACTTCAGAAGGTTAGTGCTCCACAACTTTTCTTATCTAGTCTGCGTGGGGACAAATATGTGACAGTATCTGGTTCTGTTAAATCTGGCCCATATGGTATTCGAATGGTTAAATTTTACAAACATCAATTGTCAGGTGACGTGTTCAAATTCCAATTCAGGTATGGATGTTTATAGCGGTTTGGAAGGCACTTTAAGCCGTATGTCACGATCTAATGAATTTTAATGTGCAATTAAAGTGTAGAGAGAAATCCCATACTTTCTTTAATATGTGTTGCACCTCCAGGTGTTATATTGTTTCCTGACCAGTTTAGATATACTGTTTAGACGAAGGTTTAATTTTGGTTCATAAATTCAGTTTGTTGATGAAGAAAGATGCTAAAAAAGTAGAATGAGAAACGTTCAATATCCTTTCATGAAAACGGCCGTAGTTGCGTTGAGATGACAATAATCTATATTCTACTTGCTGACTTCAAATGTTTTATTTTACTTTACATCTTGACAAAATATTCCAGTGTTACATAATTATAACTTGAGTAAAAAATAATTAAAAAAAAACATGGTAAAAAGTAATTCTGAAAGGATAAGGACGAGGACACGGCGAGTCCGGAGAAAATACGAAGAGTCTTTACATATTGAGAGTCAACAAAAAGTGATCAAATTTAGCTCATTTACTTCTCATAAAAAAAAAAAAACATAATATGATAGCCAAACTCAAATCCCAAAGTACCTATGAGCAACAACCAATTTTTTCAGTTACGCTGTAATCAGTATAATTTTTTTTAAATATATTGGAGACACTGACATTAGCTACATATAAAACAAAGTTTACATAACGAGTTAAAAACGGGGGGGGGGGGGGATAGAGTTGTTTTTTGAAACACAGATTTTTCAGATCTAAAACTGACCTACCTAAGCAGAATAACTGTTAATTTTCCTGTAATAACCACGTAATACATGAGAAAGGATATCTAAAATGGATTTTTATAACAATTTCCAACTTTTACCAAAACTTATTAAACTCAGTTATTGACCAGAAAACAATAATTACACAAAAATAGATATTTAAAAAGGAGTTAATATGGCGAGTTAAAAAAAAAATCCGTACAGCTGTTTTGAAAGCAACGTACTTGCGAGACCTGAAATTGAGCTTTTTATACAGGACACATATCAGTTTTCCTGAACAAACCAACTGCATCATTCGAAATGACATCTCATAGAGTGTTTATATAGCAATTTTGAAGAAAATCGTTAGAGTTATTTTTGAGAGACGGACTTACGGTCCCACTTCAGGTTTCCGATATCCCACTGCCGGTTTTTCCTTTTTCACCAAAATTTGTGAAGTTCATATGTACAGCAAACCTGTCTCAATTCTGAAGTTTCGTAATTCTACCTTTATTAGTTTCGGAGATATGATAGCCAGAAGATTCTTCCCATACATACATTAACACACACACACTGACCAATTGCCAAAAAGTACTGTTTTGGACTCAGAAGATCTTAAAACGTGTAAATAAGGTGAAAACTCGATATCAAATTTTTGGCCCGAATACATTACTTTCGTTACCTACGGTAGTCGGGTTATGGAAGTATGTAATAGAGTAGTTGCACTGGAATTTCAAAAAATTTAATTCCGTCTTTGAAATCTTTGAAATAGTTTAAACAAATTTAATTCGCTAAATATTTTAGTTGATACGTACATCATTTGACGTGATAATCATCATTTAGAAAATTAGTGTAATATATATGTTTTTTTCTTTTTTAAACGATTAAATATTACTACAGTGCACTTAAAATAATTTCAGTACATGTGACGTAATTAAATAAAAATTTTTCTTTGGGTTCCTTTAAAGCATTTATTATTACTTTCCGAACATACATTATGTTAGAAAAGTATTGTTATCATGACAAAAATTTGAAATTGAAAATTTGAGTTTTGATGTTCCTTGAGTAGTTTTTTGTTTTTATGGTTGTGTATGTGTGTGTATGAGTGAAAACGACAGCGTCTAAGCGTTTTGTTTGAATGAGCCAAAAGTGGGTACGTATGTTATAGATCTAACTGCCAACATACGTACTAGCTAATTCTAGCGCAAACTGTATAGATTTGGTGACTCTAGCACTTACTTTTTTTTTTTTTTTTTTTTTTTTACAGGGACACATAGAAAATGTACTTATCATAATGCCAATGGGCTCAAATAATCTAAAGTGCGATAGCGTCTAATTACCTTATTCGATTTAGCTTTAAATTTATATACCTGTTATAGGTCACCGTAGCACGAAATGTATAGATTTTGTTTAATCTAGCACATGTAGAGTTTTACAGGGACACAACGAAAAATTCTTTATAATTATGACCTATGAGTTCGAATTATTTAAAGTGTGATAGCATCAAACGTTCAGTTGATCTGAACATTGATTAAATATGTTATAGTTCACTATCTGTATCTCACACGCTGTAAGAGTTCTCTTACTTTATTTTAACAACCGTTAATTACCTGATGTTCGGAAAGTCGAGTGGAATCACTCCAGATTATTATTTTCACTATTATTTTTGACTAATAATTTTCCTACCGAGTGTGTTCACAGTTGTATGAATCATGCACACACTGTTGTGCTTACACAGACACATATACATACATCGCAGTAACAATAGTAATATTGAATCCAGGACACTTCAAGACTTATCGATACATAAAGATCTCATTGTCAGATTTTTCCTGATTACAATACATTCTTTATATATGTTCGAAATCAAGGTCGAAGAGTAAAAAATAACTAATTAATATTTTTTAATTTTTGTTTTTGAAACATGGGAAACTTTTAAGCATAAATTTGTTAATATGAATATGTCATAAAATTACTAGGAATGTATGATATGAAGTGTAGAAATTTCAATTAAACGAACGACTCCAATAATAATGTTTGTCATTTTTTAAATTACATTTCTTATTCCTATAATTTCTTAATCATCCATTTTCTCATACAAAGTTTCCTCCAACTAAACTATTCACATAATTTGTGGTGATAAACTGTTGGAAAAGTACGTTCCAACATATGTTTGTTCCTACAATTATAGTATTTAAGCTGCAGATAAATTGAAGTGTCCGGAATACATAAATCATTTTTTACTAAGTTCTCTTCATTACACACAACGCTTTTCTCTCTTTGAATAAAGGAATGCGCCGTCGTTGAGGTAGTAGTGCATCTGTGCATTTATCAGGGAATAAGAAACTACGACAGAAGTCAGAATCGATTTATGTAATTATCTATAAAGGTTAATTTATATTCACCTTTCTTATTTTTACAGGATATGTTGGATGAAGATTTTTTTTTTAATATTAAAATGAAAAATATTTAGTATATATTTTTAAAAACATTTACCAAGTTAAAACTTTTAAAAAAATTGTTATAAAAAGTATTTCAATTTGATAATTGTACAATGTATTTGATAAACTTTCGCGTGGCCTTTTATTCTTTAAGTACTGATTTAAAAGATATTGTATGTATGTGTGTGTGTGTGGGGGGGGGATGATTACTTACACATAAGTCCTTGATGTGATGTCTTTCTTGGGAGTCTTTAAGTCCTAGCCTGTATTCGGAGAAAATTGCTAAAACTTCGAGCGGCTAGGACGACGAACTAAACGGATTTCGAACCCGGTATTTCTCGTCTATCAGCCTCAAAAATCAGAACCAGCTACTGGTGTATAATTTTAAACATCGGGTGTAAATTACAAAGTTGGTTAAAGAAAAGGTTCAAAATTTTATAAAATCAGTTGAAAAGTATAGGGAATTCAAAAATTTCAAAGTATTTTTTTTTTATTCCGTCACTTTACAAAACAAGGCTCAATGACTCAAAAGTGCTCCACACCCTAAGCTGATGCACAAAATTGCAGTATTGTGTCATGAGAATTTTTAGAGATATTACAAGGGGATAAAAAAATCATTTAAACCATATTCGGATACCTCGAGATAAGTTTTAATATGGACGGTTCATTGTAAAAGTGGTGTAACTCCATATTTTTTTAAATAGGTATATTTTTGCTCAGTTGTATCACATTTAGTCACATATTTCATTATAAAATTGAAGAATCTCCAATAATTGCATTAAATTTCCATAAATGGCATTTCTCTTTTTTTTTTATTTTTCAGAAAACTAAAACTTCTAAATATTAATAACAAAAATAAGTTTCTACGTTACTTCTAATTATATTTCTTATAATTTATAAATTCTTATAACTCTGATTTGTATTAAACACTAAAAATCGGTAATACTTGCTGAATTTAGACCTTTTCCCTACATATAAATTTGCAAATATCTCGTAATTTCAAAATCCATTTTCAAAGAGATATTTAACTTTTACAATGAACGACCCTATAATATCCTGAGATAAATTAATCTATCAGATCGCATTTCAGAGGTCACATAAAATTACGAATGAAAACAGTTATAAAGTAATTAAATAAGCACATTTGCATTTCAGTTTATAAATAATCCATCAGTAATTCTGATTAAATGTATTAAAAATTAAAGAATGACGTATCCTTTTGGTAGTCTGGTTTTGATTTAGCAGGCGTATGAAGTTTTAATGTACCTGATGAAGATGTACATAGTCTTTTAAAACATATGTTTAAATATTTTAAAACAATTTTAAAAAATGTAATTCCTGTTTTTGGAATTACCATTAGAGTATAAACGTTTATGGATTAAATTGAATTTTTATTTATTTTTATTTATTTTTATTTATTTTTATTATTTTATTTTTTAATTACATAAAATTTTTATTGCACTATAATGGTAGCGAAAGAAAATATAAGTCAGTTTTATATGATAAATTTGGCCATATATGGTCAAATAAGTAAATTTTATAAAATACTAGCTGTTACCCGCGACTTCGTTCACGTGGAAATTTTGATGTGTATGTGTGGGAACTGACGGTTTGATCATAATATGTAATGAAATGAAACCTTATCATTGTGGTGCTGTGCAAAACAGAGTCTGATAAATTACACTCAAAAAAATTTGTAACTCATTGAAATCCAAAATAAAATGCCAAAATAAATAAAAAGTTATCGCCAACATGGCGATAAAAATTTTAAATTCGTCCATAGGGATTCTGTACTAAAACAGTACTGCGTTGTGGAAGTATAAAAACTGGGTCGTCAATTATGAATTTTATTTCGAAACCTTTCTTTGTATGATTTTAGTTCACTATTGCACAACATTAATCTGGTTCTAATAATAATTTGGTGACTGGTTAATTAAAATTTTAACTATGTGGTGAAATCTATATATATAAAAATGAATGTTTGTCTGTATGTTATTTATAAAATCGTAAACGGCTTGACCGATTTCGATCATTCTTTTTTTGTTTTTTTCCTTATAGGTCAGGGATGGTTTAGGGAAAAAAAATTTGAAAAAATCTTTAAAATTAATTAAAATATGAAAATAATAAACTTATTGACTTATATTGACTTAATATAAGACATTTAAATTTTTAATTGTTGCCAAAAAAAGTTTACGAGATATATTTATTTATTGTTTTCAGCATAAAATGAAATATGCTTTCATGCGAAAAATAAGAAATTACTAAATGTTAAATTGGTCGATGAGAAAATGACACATTATAATTTTAAAATAAAATAGTAATATTACAAATCTAACATATTTCTTCTGAATTTTATTTCACAGCATTTTTTTATATATACCTCAACTTCAGATTTTTTTTTTTTTTTTTTTTTTTTTTTAGTATGGCGGATGAAACACGCTTGGCATAAAAGTTAATTCAGCATTATGGTAAAGGTATTTTCTTATTGATAATTCTTGACAATTTTTTATAATTTTGATGCTGAAGTAGATCGGACATTTTTCGCCTAAGAAAAGATAGAAAGAAATACGCAAGCGAAGTGATGACGTCACTGGCCGTTCGTGGATGCAAGAAAAATATTTCCTATGTTAAACGCCCATTGGATTTTTTGTAAAAAATTATTAAAAATCGAGGAAAAATATTTCCCGATTTTAATCCCCATATTTAGATATAGATATGTATTAGTTACCATGTCCATGCATTAGATTAAGTTATTTTTGTTGTAAAATTGACAAAATTTGAATTTTTAATTTCAAAACTCTAGAAAAAAAAAATGGCAAACTTCCATATTCGATTGAAAACACAAACATTTAATTTCAAAGGATGATATTAACACAATAAATATCCAACTAATATACTGATTAAAAGGGAAATGATAAATATTCTATCATAATTTGAAGTCAAATTTGTTTTCAAATGTCTAAATAAAGTATCTGATATAAGATACTAATATGTTGTAGCGGAATAGATTTGATATCGGTCATCCTTGGTAGAAAAATAAAATATCGCCAAATTATTTGGCGAACATAATTTAATTCCTTTCAAAAATCATGGTTATTTTAACAACTTATTTTAAGACAGTAATGAATAATATAAACAATATTTCGTATAATGCATATTACGAAAATATACATCTGGCATGTATATTTTAGTATTACGTTTTTGATCACCAAATACAATAAGCGCCAAGAACGACAGAGTTTTGAAATTAAAAATTCAAATTTTGTCAATTTGACAGCAAAATAACTCAATCTAACACATGCACATGATAACTAATACATATGTGTACCTGTGTACCCAAATATGGGGATTAAAATCGGGAAATAATTTTCTTCGATTTTTAATCAGTTTTTACAAAAAATCCAATGGGCGATTGACATAGGAAATCATTTTCTTGCATCCACGGACGGTCAGTGACGTCACACTTCGCTTGCGTATAGGAACAATAATCGCATAAATTATATTTTGGTCTAAAACGGCAACAAAAATTTAAAAGTCGCCAAGGGCATTAAGGCTGTACCATGATCAAGTTTACATACTAATTTATTTTTTTTTCTATATACCAACTACTATTAACTAAGCATGAAGTGTATATAACCACAAAATAATAATAGTCTCATGCGATAGAAGTTGCCGATCATAGCATATTGTAATATTATATTTGGCTTGAAATTGCTCTCATTCTATGGTTGATTGATTAAATCAAATAAATATAGGAAATAACTTGAGAGCAAATATTATGTACATCACATATAATGTTGTTCATATGCAACTGGGATTCAGATATAAAAGAGCTACTTCAAATTTTTCGATACTGTCCGTATCGAAACTGTTATGTATGATAAGCAACCAAATGGAAGCCCACGGGTAAGCCATTGTCGCAGGCAATAGGGACAGGCACTGCAGATTGCAAGGACGAACAAGGCGATGCCTAAGGCAGCGGGAACCCAAAGCAAGCTTTTGACCTATTTTAGTTTTTTTTTTTTTTTTTTTTTTTTTTTTTCATAAAGCATATAGAAAAGAGTTTGCCAGCGAAGCGGGCAAAGCCGTCCAAAATTGTTTAAGAACTAAAATATTATTCAACAATTCGCCGGGAAATGAAAAAAAAAATCATTTATTTGTAAAAAAAAAAAAAAAAAAAAATTAAAAATTAGAAACTCATAAATATTATATGAATTTCACCACATAGTTAAAATTTTAATTAACCAGTCACCAAATTATTATTAGAACCAGATTAATGTTGTGCAATAGTGAACTAAAATCATACAAAGAAAGGTTTCGAAATAAAATTCATAATTGACGACCCAGTTTTTATACTTCCACAACGCAGTACTGTTTTAGTACAGAATCCCTATGGACGAATTTAAAATTTTTATCGCCATGTTGGCGATAACATTTTATTTATTTTGGCATTTTATTTTGGATTTCAATGAGTTACAAATTTTTTTGAGTGTAATTTATCAGACTCTGTTTTGCACAGCACCACAATGATAAGGTTTCATTTCATTACATATTATGATCAAACCGTCAGTTCCCACACATACACATCAAAATTTCCACGTGAACGAAGTCGCGGGTAACAGCTAGTTCATATAATATTTATGAGTTTCAAATTTTTAATTTTTTTTTTTTTTTTTTTACAAATAAATGATTTTTTTTTCTTTCATTTCCCGGCGAATTGTTGAATAATATTTTAGTTCTTAAACAATTTTGGACGGCTTTGCCCGCTTCGCTGGCAAACTCTTTTCTATATGCTTTATGAAAAAAAAAAAAAAAAAACTAAAATAGGTCAAAAGCTTGCTTTGGGTTCCCGCTGCCTTAGGCAGCGCCTTGTTCGTCCTTGCAATCTCCGGTGCCTGTCCCTATTGCCTGCGACAATGGCTTACCCGTGGGCTTCCATTTGGTTGCTTATCATACATAACAGTTTCGATACGGACAGTATCGAAAAATTTGAAGTAGCTCTTTTATATCTGAATCCCAGTTACATATGAGCAACATTATGTGTGATGTACATAATATTTGCTCTCAAGTTATTTCCTATATTTATTTGATTTAATCAATCAACCATAGAATGACAGCAATTTCAAGGCACATATAATATTACAATATGCTATGATCGGCAACTTCTATCGCATGAGACTATTATTATTTTGTGGTTATATACACTTCATGCTTAGTTAATAGTAGTTGGTATATAGAAAAATAAATAAATTAGTATGTAAACTTGATCATGGTACAGCCTTAATGCCCTTGGCGACTTTTAAATTTTTGTTGCCGTTTTAGACCAAAATATAATTTATGCGATTATTGTTCCTATACGCAAGCGAAGTGTGACGTCACTGACCGTCCGTGGATGCAAGAAAATGATTTCCTATGTCAATCGCCCATTGGATTTTTTGTAAAAAATGATTAAAAATCGAAGAAAATTATTTCCCGATTTTAATCCCCATATTTGGGTACACAGGCACACATATGTATTAGTTATCATGTGCATGTGTTAGATTGAGTTATTTTGCTGTCAAATTGACAAAATTTGAATTTTTAATTTCAAAACTCTGTCGCTTATTGTATTTGGTGATCAAAAACGTAATACGAAAATATACATGCCAGATGTATATTTTCGTAATATGCATTGTACGAAATATTGTTTCATATTATTCATTACTGTCTTAAAATAAGTTGTTAAAATAACCATGATTTTTGAAAGGAATTAAATTATGTTCGCCAAATAATTTGGCGATATTTTATTTTTCTACCAAGGATGACCGATATCAAATCTATTCCGCTACAACATATTAGTATCTTATATCAGATACTTTACTTAGACATTTGAAAACAAATTTGACTTCAAATTATGATAGAATATTTATCATTTCCCTTTTAATCAGTATATTAGTTGGATATTTATTGTGTTAATATCATCCTTTGAAATTAAATGTTTGTGTTTTCAATCGAATATGGAAGTTTGCCATTTTTTTTTCTAGAGTTTTGAAATTAAAAATTCAAATTTTGTCAATTTTACAACAAAAATAACTTAATCTAATGCATGGACATGGTAACTAATACATATCTATACCTAAATATGGGGATTAAAATCGGGAAATATTTTTCCTCGATTTTTAATAATTTTTTACAAAAAATCCAATGGGCTTTTAACATAGGAAATATTTTTCTTGCATCCACGAACGGCCAGTGACGTCATCACTTCGCTTGCGTATTTCTTTCTATCTTTTCCTAGGCGAAATATGTCCGATCTACTTCAGCATCAAAATTATAAAAAATTGTCAAGAATTATCAATAAGAAAATACCTTTACCATAATGCTGAATTAACTTTTATGCCAAGCGTGTTTCATCCGCCATACTAAAAAAAAAAAAAAAAAAAAAAAAAAAAAATCTTAAATTGAGGTATATAAAAAAAATGCTGTGAAATAAAATTCAGAAGAAATATGTTAGATTTGTAATATTACTATTTTATTTTAAAATTATAATGTGTCATTTTCTCATCGACCAATTTAACATTTAGTAATTTCTTATTTTTCGCATGAAAGCATATTTCATTTTATGCTGAAAACAATAAATAAATATATCTCGTAAACTTTTTTTGGCAACAATTAAAAATTTAAATGGCTTATATTAAGTCAATATAAGTCAATAAGTTTATTATTTTCATATTTTAATTAATTTTAAAGATTTTTTTCAATTTTTTTTCCCTAAACCATCCCTGACCTATAAGGAAAAAAACAAAAAAAGAATGATCGAAATCGGTCAAGCCGTTTACGATTTTATAAATAACATACAGACAAACATTCATTTTTATATATATAGATAATTTTTGTAACCTCAATTTTGTTTCATAGTCTTTTTGGTTTCCATTGTTTCCACGATCATTTAGTTTTTTTAACTACTCATACTATTAAGTTATTTTTTAAAACATATGACAGAAGTTCTTTCGTTTTATTATTTATTAAAAATAAACTGGTGTGTCACTCACATGACTTTCTCTTACGTTGAAATTTACAGGTATACAGATTGGATATACAGGTGTATATATATATATATACAGATTGGAGATTAAAGGGTAATATAACGAGTACTGTTGTGTAAACCTTTGTTAAAGTAATTCAAATTAATCTTAGGAATAGCTTTATGTGACAAATAGTTCTATGTGAGGGGGCTATCGCTCTCTCAACCATTTGTTTTATTATTACCTACATTTATATAGAATTCAAATCTGTTATTAAATTCAAAAGTTTATTTAAAATTATTCAGAAAACTTTCACTCGAAACATTCCTTGAAACTTCTCAATCTTGATCAAACTTATCTAGTAACAAACATATTAACTTCAAAATACAACATATGGATCGCCTGAAATTGTTTTTAATTTACTGTAAGAGATACAGACAAAATCGAACATTAAAAACTTGACTTCTTTGGTATTCAGGAAGCCTCAAAGCGTGAAAATTTACAAAAAACCAAGCGATAGATATCTAGTTTAAAAAAAATACATTTATCATATGACTATGAGGTGTTAATTTCAATTCCTGAGCAGCTTTCCTAGATATGGTAAAATATTATAGTAAAGCGCTTAAACTAACAATAAAAAAGAATGTTATGGCTTAAATATTGGCAGCCCTGTATATTTTCTGAAGGTTATGTACACAACAAATGGGGCGCATAAATATAATCCTATATTAAAAATAGGGATGCACCGAATATTCGGTATCTATTCGGTATTAAGCCTATTCGACCATACTACCGAATATTCGGTTTGGCCGAATATCAAATTATTCGGCTAATATTAAAAAGAGACTTGGCGATAGATTTTTAAAACTAGTAAAAAACTACAACATCAAGAACGCCATCAACATCAGAGCTGTTTCGATAGCGTTTAGCGTACCGTCTTCAGTGCATGCGTTACTGACGTTGTAGTTTTTACTGATTTTACTATTCGGATAATTGAACATATAAAAATTCAATTTTTAAAAAAATTTTATCGTTTGAAAAAAATTTTGTTATTTTTAATTATCATTAATTGGTTGGTTGGTTGGGTTTTACGTTGCACTAGTGCTGCGCAGATGAGCAATTGGCGACGGTCTAGGACACACCCCTAGACGTGGTCCGGAGACATGCCATCACAATTTTGATCCTCCACGGAAGGGAGGAGTTTTTCCACTTTCCCGCTTCGGTGACCCCCAGAGGTATAATCTCCACTTTCCCGCTTCGGTTTCCCGCTTCTTTCCGACTCCACTTTCCCGCTTCGGTGACCCCCAGAGGTATAATTTTTTATGGGAACGTCGAGGACATTGCGGCCACGACAGATTTTATGTGCACCAGCCACCATTAGTGTACACGACGGTCTTTGGCCGGCTCGAGTACCGAACCCGCAATCTTCCAATTACGAGGCCGGCGCTCTACCGACTGGGCTACCGCGGCCCTTAATTATTATTAAATTAAAAATTTTTAGAGTAATTAATAAATAGATTATATTTAAATGGAAACAATTGTTTTATTTAGTTTCAAGTAACAATAAAGAAAATTATTAGTTTTATTAATCGTAACAATTAATAATATCTAACAAGTGTTTTCTTTAACAATAACAGTATAACGATGTATGCTTCTAAAGTTGAGTTAAGAAAGAGAGTACATAATTTACGTGATGTTGCCATCTAGGAAACTTCAAGATATCAAACAAAGATCACATCCAAATCTGTTAAGAAGAATGATACAAGTCATAAAAGACCAATTTTGAGTTTGTCACTGAAAAATGCATATGAAGTGCCGCAACATGCACGAAAAGCACCACATCTCTATCCTACAATTTATTCACATGAAAGTGAGAGGCATTTGCGTCAGTTTTAATATTAGGTTAGCCAACACGTTTTTACTTTCAAATGGATTTTTCTCAAATGTATTTCTAAATTGCGTGTTTTTTTTTTTTTGTTTTTTTTTTTTGAATGAGTGCGACAAGATATTATTTAAAAAATTTTGTGTGTTTATTAAAAAGCATAACAATTAATAATTTTCTGACTGAATTCAGCAATACACCATTACTTATGTATAGTAATATTTCCTGATATTTTTCAACATTTATATAAACCACTGTTTCTGAATAGTAGTTTTCTTGTAATATTTTTTCGTAATTAATAAAATAATACTAAATGTAAATGGTATTGCTGAAAAAATTCTCAAAAAATTAGGTGATTGACACCTAAATATAAGAGTAAATCAGCCAGCCGAATATGCGGTATTCGGCCAAATAGTTACTATAAGGTTTAAAGGATATTCGATATTCGGCCGAATAGCTAGTATTCGGTTGGTTGAATATTCGATATTCGGCCAAAACTGCTATTCGGTGCATTCCTAATTAAAAACACAGTACACAACCTGAAATATCCATCCATCAATTTTCAACTATTGTTCCACTATAATCTAGTTCTTTTGTGTAGCCCTGTAAACGAACAGTGAATGATTCTCATACCATATATTGCATGAAACATGTTTTTTATGCATATAAAAAAATGTGTTCGTCTCATTTGGTTTAGTACAATCTATAGGTGTTTAAACTCTACTTACCTGCAATTTCCTCCATAGGCGTAATGTATTTGAATTCTCTTGGGTATCCCTGTACTCAAACCACTTGCTTGATCTCAACGAAAAGTTTACTGTAACATCCCTATATGATACACATTTAGAATTTTAAGTTTGGATTTTCTGCATTTATTCGTTCTTAAGAAATGCTGATAACAGACAGACACACACACACCAACCGCTAAAAACATTATTTGTGGATTCAGGATATCTCAAAACGTGTAAATATAACAAAAACTCAATGAAAATTTGACCAAACACAATTCATTCTCTACAATATAGGTAAGAAAATATTAGTGCATCACATATAATTGAAACATTACTGATATATTTTCAACAATAAGTTTATTCTTCTAACTGCACCGAAGTTTGAGATAAACTGGAACTTAAATGCATAAATCATTAATTATTTACCTTACTAACTTCGCTTGATTACATGCAAGATATTTTCGCTTCTGAATAAAGGAAATACTTCTATTCTAAGATTATACATTTCCACATTAATCCGAAAAGAGGAAATTACGATTTAAGTAAAAATCGATTTTGCTAATTACAATCGGATGACTTGTTTGTGTTTGTTTATCTTTGGATTTCATTTGATAGTATTAAAGCTGAATTTAAGAATTTTTGCACCTTGGGTAGACTGAATTGACTGGTTAGAACAGATGACTTGGTTGAATGAATTTAAAATTTCAGAAGAAAATGTATGTACGTGTTCTGAAAATCGTAAATAGGTTTTAACAATGTTCTGATATTGCGTACAAACACACTGAATTACTGTCAATGATAACTAAAAATTTGGTAAGAAAATACAATCACGTAACCAAAATCACGTAACAATTGTTTCAAGTTGAAATATTTGAACATGGTATTTCATCCGGTGTTTTATTCTCTTATCTTTATCTAGATCAGGCTTGTCCAACTCAAAACATTTGGTGGGCCGTATTGGAAATCCATTATAAACAGTCGGGCCGCACCATGTACGTATGTGCATGTGTATATATATCTGTGAATGTATGAATTATGTACGTACATACTTTCTAGGGGGGAGAGCAGAGTGAAGACTTGATGCAGAATGCATTAATTTAAATTATTTTCATTCATAAATCAACAATAGAATCGCTAAAAATTTGACTATACATTAATAATTATAATAAAAAAGAATGAATAATGGACCGTAGTCATTGGAAGGTTTTTTCACTTCGAAAAGTCAGAATGGATTTATTAAATTTTAATAAATTAACCGAAGTTGTCAAAATTAACAGATCGTTAGTCTCCTTGCGGGCCGCAAAAAGCTATACGGCGGGCCGTGGGTTGGCCACCCCTGATCTAGATGATTAGGAGAAGAACCTTAAATGCCGAAATGTCAGTGAAGGCATCCATGTAGAGACCCAAAAAGTTTTTGGGTTCTGTCTGTCTGTCTGTATGTCTCACGATAACGGCCTGAAAAATCACTCTATTGACTTGCAATTTGGTACACGTGTTCATTAATCCCACAGAAATATCTGTATAGTTTTGGATGTGTATTCCATTTGTAGTTCGTGAACAGGAGTACACCAAAATTTTTCTTATCATTATGGCCTATAGACAGAATTTGTGTGTGCCGCAACAGTTACCGCAAAAATCCTTGGATTGACTTAAAAATTGGTACACATGTTTAGACGCTATACGAAAATAGATTTTGATGTCTATATTGTTTATGGATCTCGTGCAGGGACATACCAAAGGTTTTCTTACCTTTACGGCCTATGAGCATTTTTTTCTTTAAACACATTTTAACATTGTTATACTGTATTGAATAAAATGAAATTAACATGTTTCCTGTATAAAATGTTGCTTAGACTCAAAATTAATGTACTGGACCTTACAAAAGTGTTTCGATAATGTCACGTAATCATCCAAATTATGTAAAATTTCGGATAATCCTTCATGAGCTACATAGAATAAGTTGTGTATTTTTAATTGGTTTATATAACGTTTATGGTTCGTTTACAAGGACGCAGAAAAGAATTTCATGACGTTAAAGCCTATGGCCAGATTTAACGCGTTTATGCTGCGCTCAGTAAAAAAAAAAAATTAACATGCGTTATTAAGATGCTTGAAAGCATGTTTTCTCTCTCTCTCTTTTTTTTTAAAAAAAAAAAGGTATGTATAGACTAAATAATTTATTTAGAGGATCACATAAAAGAATTCCGATGACATTCTGCAATCATGCAGTAATATCATATTTGGTTGAATATTAATGAGTTCCAAAGAATTAGTTAATACTTTTTATTAGTGTCTATAACTAGTGTGGCTCGTCTACACGCACGCTCAAAAGAATTTTCTACCATTAAGGTCTATAGACGGTATTTCTTATAAGTGAATTTTAACATGATTACACTCCATTAAACTTAATTAAACAAACATTAATAGAATGTAAAAAATCACGGTATCTTTGAAAAATGGTCGGCATAATAATTAATGGTAATTAGTTTACCATTCGGCATGGTAATTAGTTTACAAGGCTACAAAAAATAATTCTGATATTTTAGGCAATCATTTTGCAGGAAATTCGGCACAAGTGATTATGAGTTAAAAGCAACTAAAACAAGGCTATGAGTTACAAGGAAATATATATACATATATAGAGATAAAAATGATTTGCTAAGAATTAATGATACAAATAGGACGTTCGGGTTCCTGATCTGCAGATCCACTAGTTTAGCTTATAATAGTGAAAAGAAACTCGCTTGGACTTAGCATGGGATATGTAATCAGATTTGTTTCAGAGTATAATTTTAAGACGCTAATTAACTTAAGAGATACACAACTTTTCCATAAATGATCGGACACTTTCTATATTAGATGTTTTGTAAGCTATTTTAAATAATCTGGTGTGACACTCGTATTACTTTCTCTTACCCTGAAATTTAATACTATAAATACGGGTTGGAGATTAAAAGGTGAGATAACGATTACTGTTATGTAAACCTATGTTAAACAATTCAAATTAGGCTTAGGAAGAGTTTTATATGACAATTAGTTCTGTGTGAGGGGGGTGGCTACCGCTCCCCTCAACCCTCCGTTTCATTAATGTACAAAAAACAAGCGATGAATGTTTAGCTTCAAACATACATTATTTACCATATCTCTATGAGCAAATTTATTTCAATTCCCGAACAGCTTTCCTGGAAATGGTGAAATATTTTTAGTATAGCACATCCACTAACAACAAATAACTAGTGTGTTGTGGCCACCACACGACTTTCTTCTATATTTTTCTATACAAATTTACTCAGTAAAAATAATTTATTTAAATTATTATTTAAAAAAATTATCTTCCATGATAATGCACACGGTCTCCATATTAGAGAAGTAGTATAACACTAAATATCCAAAAAAAAAGTTGAATTTATTCTTAATATTACCTTTTTTTTTTTTTTTTTCTTTTTGTTATAAAAGGAAAGAAATCGGTAACTTTATTTTAAATTATCGCAGATCAAAGGTTCAACCATTCATTTTAAAGGTATTGGTGAGCTCTTTTGAAAGATATTCATCATGAAAATTTACTCCCCTCGAGGGGGGACGGATAGGCTCCTACATACACAATTTTTTTTTCCAAGTTGACTATCTCTATTACAGAAAATATATATTCGTTTCATTTGGTTTAGTGCAGTCTATAGACGTTAAACTCTACTTACCTGCAATTTCACCCACAGACGTAATGTATTTGAATACTTTTGAGTGTCCTTGTGCACGAACCAGTTGCTTCATCTCAACGAAAAGCTCAGTGTAACATCCCTATATAAAACACATTTAGAATACCGAGTTTCTGCTACTATTTGTTCTTGAGATATGCTAATAACAGACACACAGACCATTCGCTAAAAGCATGATTTTCTTCAGGTGACCTCAGAACATGTAAATATAACAAAAACTCGTTGACTATCTCTATTACAGAAAATATATATTCGTTTCATTTGGTTTAGTGCAGTCTATAGACGTTAAACTCTACTTACCTGCAATTTCCCCCACAGACGGAATGTATTTGAATACTTTTGAGTGTCCTTGTGCACGAACCAGTTGCTTCATCTCAACGAAAAGCTCAGTGTAACATCCCTATATAAAACACATTTAGAATACCGAGTTTCTGCTACTATTTGTTCTTGAGATATGCTGATAACAGACACACAGACCATTCGCTAAAAGCATGATTTTCTTCAGGTGACCTCAGAACATGTAAATATAACAAAAACTCACGTTTGAAAATTTGACACTAAAACAATACTTTCTCGACCCTATGGATAAGAGAAAGTAAAAATCCGAGATGAATCATATTTAAACTTTATAATTCAAAAGAACATGTTGCACTTCATATATTTTAGTGAAAGTTTTATTCCGAAAGCAAAAAAGGCACCAGTAAAATATTAAGAAAAATTTAAATGTTTAAGATCACCCTGTAAAGAGTAATGCTTGAAATGTGTTCTGTAACATGTGAATATATGGCTTCATATTTACTGTCTTATAAGGCGAACACATATATTCATAGAGATATAGCATGTTATATCTCTAGATGTTATATCTCATGTTACACAGTTACTTAAAAAAAAAAAAAATAGCATTGATTATACAGTAATTCTTTTAATCGATCAATTTAGCTTAACTTCTACACAATTAATATAGGGTAGGTCCACCAGTGATTGACACTTTTAGAGCAATCTCTGATATTTTTAATGTTCTAGTCATCAGAAAATATTTTTAGAAATCTTAAGTTAATACATTTGGCATGAAAGACATTCAGAACCACATATATGTTAAAATATATACATTTGATGACAATTATTTTTTTTATAAATTTTTATTGGACACCCACTCAATGCGCCAGTAATTGACACTGCCAGTTTTTCCTTTTATTAGTAATTGACACCCTATGTTCCAGTGCTTGACACTGCTAGTTATTCATTTTACCAGTTATTAGCACCCTATGCTCCAGTGTTTGACATAAGATGTTTAAATTCTTATATGTAAAATATGATTTTATTATTTTTCTTAATTATTAATTATTTCAGGATAGATGTCAATTACTGGAGCATGCCAGTCACTGGAGCATCTACCCTATTTGAAATTTAAAGAATTTTTACTTTTTTCATTAACAAATATTATCAAATTTCGAATCTTCATCTCGAACTCTTTTTTTTTTTTTTTTTTTTTTTCATTCAGCTGTTATTTCAGTATACTAAGGTAAAAAACGTCAAAAGTATGGAAGCAAATAAATATAAGAAGCTTTCTTAGTGTGAGCATTATTTCTGTTATTTTGATAAAAAAAAAGCGTGCACAGAAGGTTTTAAATAATATAGAGGATAAATAAAATTTTAATTTCGAAAGATTGTATAAGAAGGGAGAAAATTGAGGGAGCTGTTCGTCGGAGAATTACAAACACGAATTGTGATTGGCCCACCACAAAAAAAAAAAAACATTGTGAATTCAACAGTATTGTTGTGTTAAATTTCCATATAATGTCTGATTTTTAATTTTGCGAAACTTAAAATAGATTTTATATATATGTATATAAACATGCATTAAAATATTAAAATAACATACAAGACGTTATTTTTTCTTACGAAAGTGTAAAAATTTTAAATACTAAATACTTAAATGCAATTGCCAACGTAAAATACTGTGTATAGGTCAACATTTAGGTCATTTATCCAATTATAATAAGGAAGCACCACAGAACTGAAGTTTTAAAGTAATAAGTACAAAACTTTGAATAAAATGCAATAAACTCGTAACAACTGTTTCGGGTAGAAAAAAGCATACGACCCTTCGTCAGGCGAACAAGTGCTGCAATCAAAGCGGTAACGCACAAAATCGTTTAAAGTGAAGAGCAGAAATATACAAAGACGAATGTAAATATAAATGATGGTGTGATCAGAATTATCAAATGAAAGAAGAAAATAAACAAATAAGATTAAAAAACAACAAAATCTAAATTTTTTTTAAATATCAAAATTAAACGAAAATCGAAATTAAGTGAGTAATTTGCGAGCATCAGAAAAGAATGGATTGGAAGAAATATTATTAACAAGATTTTTGGAATTTTTAAATATGTAAAAAGTTTCATCATTTATAACCGTTGGGTAGTACAGAACCAAACAAAAACAGCAGGTGTTTTAATGTTGGCAAATGTATTTTTTCTTCGCTGGGAATTATCTAAAATTGGATTTGCATGTATATGAAGTAATATCGATTTCTACGGCGAAAGAAATAAAAGTAAATAATTCTGAAATTTACCAATACATTGCGTTTCAAATAAATTACCATTGTTTCTCGTACATTTAGGTCAAATTGCAGGTTTTTCTGACCAGTAATTCATTAAAAAGGAATATTTCGAAAGTGGAACAGTAATCTGTCACCAGTCTGTCAACAGTAATCTGTCACAGATGCACATGTTGTATTACTTAAAATGATTTTTTTTTTTCTAATACATTTTTGCATGTTAAATTCTTTATTTAGCTTTTGAATTACTTTGTTATTTAGCTTTTATGTTCAATTATTTATTTATTAAATTTCTCTTGGAAATTATTTCGGATTTAATATCCGAACATAATAATTTTATTTCATTTTATTTATTATTTATTTTTTATTATAATTTTTTTTTTTTTACAAATATTATTTCTGTGTGTATTAACACGTTGAGCGCCATGTCAGCCATTCTAGATTCAAGACATTTTGTCATATATCTCTATGTAATGAAGGAATCATCTTGAAAATTTAGGAGTGTGCAGAACGTGTTATACTTCAAACATTTCAGTGAAAGTTTTACCCCGAAAGTAAAAGCAGTACCAATAAAAAATTAAAACGTTGAGCACCCTGTCAGCCATCGGTGGCTGACAGTGTCAAATAGGATATAAAGCCGCGTCAACCATCGGTGGCAGATATAAAATAGGATATAAAACTAAAAATATTACATTTAACCCTACAAGGCTCAATTTTTTTTTTTTTTTTTTTTTTTTGTGCGTGACAAAAATATATAGGTTGTAATTAGTGATCAGAAGATAGGGAAAACTTATAAAAATAAAACCATATTTTACGGAAAAATCAACTTTTTAGCTCAACGTACCGTATGTGGAACATACATAAAAATATGATTTACTAATATGTTTACTATTGTAATAAAAAAAAAGAAAAAAAAAAAAAAAAAAACTTACCTCTGCAAAATATTCACTTCATTATTTTCAGTATTTTTTTTCAGTATTTGTTCAGTATTTTTTTTTTTTTTTTTTTTTTTGAGTCAAAACTGTTCAATAACTATACTTTTTTTTAATTTTTGAATTCAGACAAACGACTAACGTATCACTTTCATTCAAATTTCACACTGAGTGCACTATAACAAAAACACGAACGGCATCTTTATGTAAAGATTCGTATTACTACATTGCTAAATGTCAGTAGCTTCTATCAAGATGTCAAGAGATGTCGCTACTAATAGTTTTATAGCTATAGGAACGATTAAAGTCGGTGTTCCACATATGGAACTGGGTGCCTTGTAGGGTTAATCATTGAAAATTTATTAAAAATTTGCTTAATATTTATTTATTACAGGAGGAATCATTGTGGAATTTTAATGGATTTTAAGAATTTGCGTGGCGCTCAACGTGTAAAGACAATGAGTCACTGGTACAAATATAAAATTTTTTATTTTAATGAATTTTAAACACGAACACTTAAAATTAAATCGAATATTATACGATGAAAACACTTACTAATATTTTAAAGATCTTTATTATATTTAAACACTTCTGTTTAACATAACACTTACCGAAAACGAATAAATATCAGCCAAAGAATTTTTATTCTTATAAAATGTAAATATAGCGTGAAATATTTATTAAATTACTGAAAAGGAAAATATGTTTACATATAAAATACTCCCAGAGAAATTTTATTGGAATAAAATCTAAAAGTTGAATGCTGTTATATATGCCCGTAATTTACGTAAAAAAAACACACATATAAGTATATTTTAAAGAAATTTTATTAAAATTGAAAATCTAAAATTGCGTGGAGTCTGAAATTAGTTTTCACCTAATACTTTCTTACTTAATAGGTAATGGAAGTACTGTATTTGGTCAAAAAATTCGATATCGAGTTTTCACTTCATTTGCATGTTTCAAGAGCCCCCTGAGTCTAAAAAAGGGAGTTTTGGCAATTGCTGAGTGTGTATGTGTACATGTTCGTATATGTGTGCGAAAAAATCTTATGACTTGTATATTCCCAAAACTAATAAGATAAAACGCCAAAATTTCAGAATTAAGACAGGTGTAGTGTACAAATTACTTTTCCAACTTTTGGTGAAAGTTGGATAACCAGAAATGGACCGTAAGTCTGTATCTGAATAACGGCTCTAACGACTTTCTTCAAAGCTGCTGTGAAAACACCGTTTTAGATGCCCCTTCGTATGTAATAGTTGATTTGTTCAGGAAAATTGATGAACGAAATATTTAAATAAGTCAATTTTAGGTCTCGCAAATGCGTTCCTTAAAAAACGGCTCGACGGATTTTCTTCAAATTCACCATACTAATCCGTTTATAGATATCCCCGAGCCAAGTTTGCCAGGTTTTGGTAAAAATCGGCAGTATGACCGAAAATCTGTATCTCGAAAACGGTTCTAACGATTTTCTTCAAATTTGCTGCATAAATCTCTTTTTAGATGTCCTTTAGCGCGTATTATTTGGTTACTACAGCAGAATTGACAGTTGTTCTGATGATGTAAGTCAGTTATATGTCTCGGAAACGGGTGTGATTATATATTATATAAAGTTAGAGTGGATTTTTATATTCTCTATTATAGGTCTTCACGACGTATGTATCTTTTGCGCTTACAGGAAAATTGTTAGACGTCTAATTTGTTAACTCAGTTTTATGTCTTCTGACGACACTGTTTCAAAAAAGAATACATGGCATGTGTAGTAATGTGTAATGGAAGTCATGTAGTTATTACACACCCGATTTTTTATGTTAAATTCATTATTCAAGTTATTACTTCAAGTAAATTACTTCGTGTTATTTAGGTTTTATATTAAACTAGCAGGCTTTGCCCGCTTCGCTGGACACTATATTTAAATGATTTCTTTGTAACTGAATATATTTCGATTGGCGACTATTTTCGTCACAGCTTTAGTATGGGACCTCCTTGGCAATATCAAACATTTTTTGAACTTCTCGAATCTGTACAACAAAACTATTATAAAAACAAATATTTTCGAAAATAGTCCAATAGCTGGTGTTAATTCTTCGAATAATCTGGAAACAGTTGAAGCTGTTACTCGTACAGTATAAGTCATTATTCGATGAATGTTCTGGGACAGTCTAAAAAATAGTCACTTGTTCCACAGGAGTAAAGCGAATAACCCACTCGCCAAGTTTGTCTCCAAGACTATGCTTTCTATTAAACATATCTTTGTTTAGTTATTTAAATATTAATTTGAATTACTCAAATATTTCTGCCCGACAGCGTGCAAGTGCAGTCACACACAGCAGCTCATTTATTTATATGTTCAATTAGCGTAGTGATTGGTATATAAAAAAATAAATAAATAACTAAACATTATCGTGCTACACAACTTTATTGAATCTCTCCCTTGGCGGCTTTTGAATTTTTGTCGCCATATTAGCGATTTTTTTTTTTTTTTGTATAATTTCTTGCATAAAAATAGAAAGCGTTTTGTCGGACACCTTTTCGTTAACATATAAGAACCCTTCTGTCAAGTAGAAATCCTGGGATTCTACTGTTAAAGTTCCAATTTAATGTCCAGGTCCGTATAGCTGAAAAAGAAGGCCGTTGAAACAAAAAGAACTAATAGTTCGCAGCAAAACATATTTATTTTCTTTTGTAGAGTTTCATAAGAAAATGAACAGTACATTAATAGTGTAATTTGAGCATGACCATAAGTTACGAGAATGCAAAAGATAGGGGGTGAGAGAGAGAGCTACGAGGTTACATGTTATTCAATCAACAGTTATAGAGCGAATTCTGAAGTTGACTCTATTGCAATTAAGATCAGACTGATGAATTACGCCAAAATTATTAAAACAGTGCCAAACTTTCCAGCCAAAGCTAATCCTTTGTTTGTAGAATAATTTAATATAAATATTTTGAATTTATTAATTTCGTTACAGTAGTTTATGCCAAGTTTTATCGCCAGAAGACCGTTATTTAAGGGAGACACTCAGACTAGGATTTATTGCACATCCTGTGATAAAAAAAATCTAAATTACCCTTTAATGATATTAGAACGGAAATGAATTGCTTAATTTAGCCTCGAATAAATAAACATACGCAATTTAAAAGAATGAAAATGTAATTATGTATCCAACGGTTTATAACATGGAAATAATACTTTTTTTATATTTTATTTATTAAATGATTTAGAAGAGCTTATAATTTTGAGAGATGTCATTTAAAAGGAAAGTATTATTAGAATTAAGATATTTATTATAGACAAAAGCGAATAAATAAAAGTAATTTAGAATTTCGTTATCTATTTTTATTAGCCATTTAATTTATTGAAAATATAATAATTACTTAATAAGTTATAATTAAAACTCATATATGTGAAGGAACGACTTCACGTATTTCTCCCCAGCGACGAGGAAAAAAAAATCGTCAAACTGGACGAAAATTATAAAAATATAGAACGCTCTCTCTCACCTTCACAACAGTGTAATACAATTCCAAAAAAAAAATCTGCATCCAATTGTGAGAAATGTAAAGTAACCTCTTGCTAAGCAAGGGAAAAATAATTGTGGCATATAACAATAAATTCGAAAAAAAAAAAAATCAATAATAATGACAGTTTTGAAATCATGAGACATATTCACTCATTGTCATGCCAAATTGACATATCTGAAACAAATTACATAATCAATAATTTATATAAATGTGACATATAAAATGTGTAAAATATTAAAAACAATCATTTATTACAGTGTATGTATGTTTGATAATAAGGAAAAGGAAATCAGTAACCAGAAATATGAAAATCAAATAATTTTTGTATTTTGTTAATTTTCAAAAAAAATTAATATTGCATTAACATGAAAAAAAAATCAAATATTTTTGATTAAAAAGACCATTATCGTACACGTGAAAAATTAAATTCCAACAAAGTGAGCCAGAGAGTGTATAAGAGAACAATAGCTATGACAGATATGATGGTTTTGTGATGCCTAACTGAACATAGCGTACTGAACAATATGTGAAAAGCAGAAGAGGCTTCATGTTGTGCAAAAATGACAACCAGCATTCTGCAAAGTGACATAATGAAATGTCCTCGTATGTGTAAAAATATGTGTAATAAAAAAAAAATCTAGCCCTATGTCAGAATAAAAGCGCACATGTAAGAGTTCAAGAAAAATTATTTATTCTATTTTATTTTAACTTTTGTCTATTTTTATGCCTTCTAATTTATTTTGTTTTGCATAAATTTATGAACCAACTTTATTTCAATAGCTTGTGTTGGTAAAAAAAAATATTAAAATTTACTTGTATGAAATAATTTCCTTTTCCTGAACAAAATTTTTATTAAATGAATTAGCATTTGAATTTCTCACAAAAATATGATCTCAATAATAATATAATTTTTAATGCATAAACTCTGAGTAGACCTGGAATAGATGATAAGAATACAACTCATAAAAATTGCCAAAAACAGCAAAAAAAAAAAAATCTAAATATACTATTGTTTTATAATTACAATTGAACTATTATTTTATCGAGCCCAATTAATATTCAATATCTTTCTTAAAAAGGATACTGTATGTTATACAGATAATTCCATAATACTGCTCAGTAAGAAATAGTCTTAAAAAAAAAAAAAGAAGAGTGAACCAGCCACATACTTCTGCACAGACTACTTCTTACAACGCACAGATGATTTCACGGCCATATAAGATACATCTGTGGTGCAAACCTTACAAAAAGAAATTATTTTGATTGAGAAATTTTTAAATAATTAAATATTTAATTTAAGCTGAAAGAAAACTTTCTGCAAGAGTTTTACTCATTACACAAGGAAAAAAAAAATTTTGATAAAAACAAAATTTTAAAACGTACAGACTATGTACGGAAATTTCACTTTTTATGTATTTCCTTGAAAAACAAATAGGCTCAAAAAAAAATGACAGAGTTTATTGCAAGTTGACAAAAATTTATTTACTTTTGTGTATGTGTGTATTATTATTGTAACTAGTCTTATAAAAAAATCCGTGTAAAAATTTAATAAAAGAAAATGTAATTATCTCTACATGTGAACCAATGAAATAGCAACTAAATAGGTCAGATAAAATTTTGTGAGTGTGTGTGTGTGTCAAACATTGGGTTATGAGGCCAAGTTTGAGAATAATGAAGAAAAGCATGGAAAACATGCATGTGAAAGATAATGGAATACTATTGGATAAATTTGCATTATGACTGACAAACTGAGAAACCAGCCAATAATACAATAAATTTCTAACCCAAAAGAAAACATATACAGGAACACATGTAGAAACATAGGGGAAAAAAAATTATAATTTTGTGTGTGTGTGTAAGAGAATTATTAATTATAGTGTTTGCAAACGTTAAAATAAACTGATCATGTTATTCAAATGAGATAAAAAAAATAGTGTGAATTTGTTAAAAATGAATCTTGTGAAAGAGGCGATGTGTTCACGCAAAGAATCTTTGACAACCAATGAAAATATAATTAGGAAATTATACAATCCAAATATTTCCAAAAGTCACATACATCCTCATGTTATTTATTTCAAATTTAGTAAGTAATTTTATATCAATATCTTTTTATTTATTATTATTTTCATTATTTTAATTATTTATTTTGTCACCCGAAATATTTATAGAACATGTGTTCATGAATTATAAGTGTACTTGGAAACCAATAAAACATAACCTTCAAAAATTGTTGTGAAAGTGTGAAATCCCCTACACAATTACAAGTGTTGAAACCAATATAATGGTCAAAATCCATAGATTATAGAAGTCATTAATATACTGACAACCAGAGCAACACAATTGTGCTTAGAGGGTAAATGTGTATATGTGAAAATTAAAAATATAATCAAACGGGTGATATGTTATAATGTTTAAACAATATTGTAAAAAAGGAATATCAACTGAAATAATTTGAACTATTAAAAATTTAGTATATGTCTGTAAGTGTTCCAAGAAATATTAAAATTGAAAAAAAATAAAAAAAATGCCACAAAAATAAATTTCCATTGCCACAGATGAAAGCGCTAAAATTGCGAATTTAACGTGCACAGAAAATTATAAACAAACAGTAAAAGCAAAAAGTCATGACTAAAATAACAGTATTATCTACTGAACTGAGCATACATGAACTGAGATGAGCTGAGCTGAGGTGAGATGAGCTCAGATGAGGCCTCAAAAATTAAAAAAATGCGCATAAAGTAAATATATAAATAGCTTCAAAGGCTATAAATTGCTCAGCAAAATAATAATATAAAAACTCGAGTACAAGAAGTGTAATCTCACTTCAAAAAGGTGAATAAAAAGAATTTCACCAAATCAGCTGATAAAAGGAACAGTAAAATAAATCTGTTCACACACGTGCAAAAGATGCTTTTTTTTTTTTTTTTATCTTAAAAAAAATACTGCAATTATTCAGCAGTGGGCCCAATTTGATGTTAAAGTAAGCTTACTATATATTTTGGTGTGATAATTATTTGCTAGCAATAGTAATAAAATATTCCCATATATATAAGATAGACATATTAAATATAAACACCAATAAACAAACATGAAATATCGAATAAATGCGATAAAATATATCATATGTACAGTAAAAATAAAAAAAAAAAACTCTGCAATCAACGTATTTGAACTGAATGAAAAAAATATATCACTATTATCATTATTAGAACACAAACAAACTCAGGCGGAATGGCGAGAGTTTATTTCTGTTTCAAAAAAAAAAAATTAAGCAGTCTTCCGTTTCTGTTTTCTTTTTTTTTTTTTTTTTTAATCTTATCACGATTACTCTGAAACTTTTCTTTTCTTTTCTTTTTTTTTTTTACGTAAATGAACGAAATAAAACTATTATGCACATAAAATAAATTTCGTATGAAAGGTAATTAAGGGTTAAAATTTTAGAAAATGATGATAGGTTTCATCTAACAAATTTGAATGAATGTGGAAAAGAAATGTGTGAAATGAAAAATTACATTAGATGTCAATGTTCACGACCAGCATAATAATACCTGGATTTATGCGATAACATCTAACCGACAAAAAAATATAATGTGTTATAAAATTTCTCAAAGTTTATGAAATTAGAAAAAAAAATAATTAAAAGATTTGTATTAAAATGTAATATTTTAGTTAAAATGGGCAAAGAAAATACTGCGTTATGTTATTATAAAAATTAAAACTTGAAAAAAAATCCGACAACCAAAAATAATATTAGAATAAAATTATGTTTATATGTTTAGGTATCCAAGATATACAACCAATTCTCTTTCTGTATAAGTGATTGTACATGATTATTTAAGAATGCCTGGTAAGTATAATAAATAAAACATTGAACCTTATGTTCAAGACTAACAAATTTGTTAGGTTTACATGAAAGTCAATGTACATAATATCCGAAAAAATTAGAAAAGAAATATGTAAATTTGAAAAATTGTGTGTTAAATTTATTCAGGACATTTGCATGCAACAAGATACGGCCAGTATAGATTCATAAAATATATTATGTACTGGATTTACGTATTGTCCTGAATACATATAGTGTTAAAAAATGAAAATTGTTGGAGATACAATCAATTAATAAATATTTATCCTCAATATTTTATTTTATTTATATATTCTGTCACTGTGTAAGTGAGTATGTACCTATGCGTTGCGAGAAAGATGTTTTTATATAAACAATATTAGTAAACAATGAAAAAAAATGTACCCTAAAGAAAAATAATATCATTCGATTTCTGTAAAATATGTTAAATTTTGTGTAAAATTTAAATAGTAAAAAAAATGTAAGTTAATTGTAGTCATACTCAAATTAAATGAAGTTTAATGTAAAATCATGCAAACAAAGACAATCAATGCAGATCCCCTCACCAAGAAAAATTTGGCCAGTAATTCAAGATAAGGAAAAAAAGCATTGAATGCCAACAACACAAGTGCAATTAGCAGCGCTACTAATGCACATTGTGGTGTGGCACAAAATTACATAAACTTAAATCCTAACATATTAATTGTGCCTCTTTTAATTCAAGGACTTAAATTAAATGTATAAACCTAAATTATTTATTTGTTTAACTATTTTTAAATGAAAGGATAAATAATGGTATTTAGAGAAAAGTGTAGTGTTTTGACAGTTAGGTTTTGAAACACAGTGATGCATAAGATTATACAGCCCTTATCTTTAAGAAACCAATTGTAAAAAAAACTTGATTTAATATAACCATGATAAGAAAAATAAACCCATTATCTTTAAAATTAAAAAAATGAATCTCAATAATTTATGTAAAGGTGTGAAAGTTATGTAACATATTAAGTAAAAAAAATATCAACTAAGTTCTCTAAAATATATTGCTAAATTTTGCTTTAAATTATGACCTTAAAAAGTAATAAAAAACATATAAATTTATGGAACAAAAGTATGAGAATAACTGAAATTATCACTCTAGTTATTTTATTTATTCATTAATTTGTTATACAATGGCAGTTCCAAGCAGGCTAAAATCAGTGAACAAAAAAAATATATGTGTGTAAAAAGATGAGAAATAAGTGTCTAGATATCGACTGATATCAAAAACGAATTTTCGCCGACACATCTCGAAAAGTTATCTAAAAAAAAAGGTATGTGTATTTTCAACCTGCCTGAAAAACACCAACATAAGAAATAACTTCAAGTTTAGTTCTTAAATTAAAAATATTAATTAAATTCAATTATTGACAATAAACAGAATAATAAACATTTTTCAAAAGGAAAATCTGAATATGAAAATAAAAAATATACTGAAAGGAAATGCAAATTTGTATAAAAATTGCACCAAAAAAAATTATTATTATTATTTCCCCCCTTTTTTTTTTTTTTTTTTTTTTTTTTTGCATTATGAATGAAAAATCAAGAAATTTCTAAAAATTTATCATCACGCATTGTATATCGGTATTAGCATAAAAAGGAAAATATGAATATGAAAAGTATAAAATACTATAATATGTAAATTTATATATATATATTACACATAAAATTTTAAAAAAAGCAAGTTTTTCCCTTTTTTTTTTTTTATCATTATTATTATTACTTTTAAAATTGGGAAACAAAAATATATTATATGGAAACAGAAACAAAAATATATATACAGAAATCTGACAATATTTAAGCATCCTTGTTGTTTGTATTATCTAAAAAGTTTTTAATTAATGATGCACCAAGAAAAAAATTATGTATCAACAAGGATACTTAAGAGTGAAAAAAAAATATAGTACAAAACACTCACCAACCTTTCATAATCTTGACCTGAAAATAAAACTTTATTTTTATTAATTTTAATAAGATAGGAAATGATTTTCTCCGCGTTCGGTTCTCCAATTACCCCTTCATTTTAGCAAGACCTTGTGTCCTGATGAATAGGTGCATATTTAATGATTTATTTCACTTGACGCAAAATTTTACAAATCTTTCAGGCCTTAGTTCTAAGTGATATTTCTCTTCACGAAAATTAATGTTCGATTCGCCATGCACAAAAATAACATTCCATTAGTGTCCACGGAAATGTTATCTCATGTATATGTTCTTTATTAAAAAAAATCATAAGCGGACATCGTTCTTTCCCGTATGAATATTATGTCTCAGCAGGACTTGAAAAAAACAAAAACTGTCGAAAAGACGAGTACTAAATTTGAAGACACTGTAGCAGAGAACATATGAAGCAACACAGGATGAAACAACAAGCTATGAAACCACAAAGGCCACAGTAGAAAAAGCGGCGGGGACTGCATCACAAAGCATTTTTTGGCGAATAGCAGAAACAGCGGCCGGCCAGCACAGAGTCGCGGAAAATGAGATCAAAAGTTCTCTGACTAGAGTCGAAAAGGACCAGCGCCGGTAATCCATTAAAGGAGATAGACTAAACACTGTATGGCTCTCGCAAACATATTGCGTTCCAGAGAGAAATATCGGAGAGCTGATGAGTCGAGCGTAACCTATAAACACAAGCTGCTATTCTCGGCGTATTGTCCCATACACAGCAAAAAGTATTTCACGATGAGAGGATCAGAAGAGGACAAACTGCCGATACGATGCGTCCAATCCATAGTGTGCTCCAATCAGTGACATCCACAATGATTTTTCTCACAATTTAAAAATAATACAGCGACGACAAGTCATGTAGATCAAAATCCTTCAATTGAGATTAAAAACCATCGCGGTAAATAAGTTTCCATCTTCCTAAAAAAATTGCTATGATTTTATATTAACTCATAAAGTCATTTTAAACAAAAATGCCCCTCTCTCTCACCAATGCATCTCGAACTGGTTGGTCGCTGGTCTAGCACCAAAGTGTGTCAAGTAGAAATCCTGGGATTCTACTGTTAAAGTTCCAATTTAATGTCCAGGTCCGTATAGCTGAAAAAGAAGGCCGTTGAAACAAAAAGAACTAATAGTTCGCAGCAAAACATATTTATTTTCTTTTGTAGAGTTTCATAAGAAAATGAACAGTACATTAATAGTGTAATTTGAGCATGACCATAAGTTACGAGAATGCAAAAGATAGGGGGTGAGAGAGAGAGCTACGAGGTTACATGTTATTCAATCAACAGTTATAGAGCGAATTCTGAAGTTGACTCTATTGCAATTAAGATCAGACTGATGAATTACGCCAAAATTATTAAAACAGTGCCAAACTTTCCAGCCAAAGCTAATCCTTTGTTTGTAGAATAATTTAATATAAATATTTTGAATTTATTAATTTCGTTACAGTAGTTTATGCCAAGTTTTATCGCCAGAAGACCGTTATTTAAGGGAGACACTCAGACTAGGATTTATTGCACATCCTGTGATAAAAAAAATCTAAATTACCCTTTAATGATATTAGAACGGAAATGAATTGCTTAATTTAGCCTCGAATAAATAAACATACGCAATTTAAAAGAATGAAAATGTAATTATGTATCCAACGGTTTATAACATGGAAATAATACTTTTTTTATATTTTATTTATTAAATGATTTAGAAGAGCTTATAATTTTGAGAGATGTCATTTAAAAGGAAAGTATTATTAGAATTAAGATATTTATTATAGACAAAAGCGAATAAATAAAAGTAATTTAGAATTTCGTTATCTATTTTTATTAGCCATTTAATTTATTGAAAATATAATAATTACTTAATAAGTTATAATTAAAACTCATATATGTGAAGGAACGACTTCACACCTTCATATTCTGTTTATTTTATTAATGGTTTTTAGGTATAAAATAGTGCTTAATGAAATAAATTTTCTATTTTTAAAACTGCACTTTTTTTTCTATAAAATTATCTACTCAGATAAAAATAGATAATTTATGTGACTACTATTTCAGTTTATTTATTTTTTTTTTTTTTTCGTTTTGTAGTATTTTATAAATTTTACATTTTTCTTGAACTACCTAGATTAAAATTGCTGTTGCTAAATTAAACCTCTTTTATATTTTTCTTGAACTACCTAGATTAAAAAATGCTAAATTAAGCCTCTTGGCGAAAAATGTTCGGTGTGCTTCAACGCAACAATTTAAAAAATCACCCAGGAGGATCTACTATAAATAAAACTGATTTTAGTAGAACACACATTAGCATCGTAAACTATATCCGCGATTGTAATGAAATGCTCGCCCTCTGGTGGGCTAAGGTGAAATTATCACACCACTGCATATCATCATATTATGCAATCGATTTTCCATGATGTAATGGCGGAGAAAGAACAATAATAAAACACGTGGCTATTATATTTACTAACAACTGCAGTTCAGAGAGCGCCATCTATCGATCATTACAAACGCGGATTAGCACTTTGTAAAAGAAATTTTAAATTAAAAATGACGTCAATTTTTTGAGATGCATAATTTTTTTATTTATTTTTTATTTTTTATTGTTCACGTTTAGATAAATGTATTTATTTTCCTGTTGGAAAAAAAATATAAACTCGACAACAATTAAATTATGGTTAAAATTTAAATGGCTAATTTTTTGTTATTATTAGCTTACAAAATTGCTATTTTATGCATAAAAATAACAAAAAAAAAGTTTTTTTTCGGAATAAAAAGTAGCCAACTTTTTAAGTTAGGGTATAAGCTATCTCCATAACAAATTTTATCGAAATCCATCGAGCAGTTTTAGCGTGAAACTGACTCAAATAAACGGACATTCACATTTATCTGTATATATATATAAATTACGTGTCACGATGTTTGTCCGGGGTAAACTCCTAAACTAAGGAACCGATTTTAATGAAATTTTGCACACTGTGTGCAGTTTGGTCCAACTTGAGAGATAGGATAGTTTTTATCTCAATTTATTTTCACAATATTGTTTTATTGCAATTATTTGTTAATTATAGACCTTTATTAAAGTTGCTCCAAAATATCTGTGAGTTCCATTAATTTAATTGTTGCCAAAAAAAAAAAAAAAAAAAAAAAAAAAAACGATTTCATTTTCTTTCGACATAAAAATAAATACATTTAATCAAACGTGAACGTTAAAAAATTATAAAAAGTTAAATTATACATCTCACGAAAATTGACGTCATAATCAATTTAAAGATTTTATTCGCATTGATAAAGTATGTAGTTATACACAAGCGAAGTGTGACGTCACTGACAGTCTGTGAAATCAAGAAAAATATTTCTTATGTTAATGGCCCATTGTATTTTTTGTAAAAAATTATTAAAAACGAGGAAAATTATTTCCAGATTTTAATCCCCATATTTTTGTATAGATATGCATTATTTATCATGTGCATACGTTAGATTGAGTTATTTTGCTAAAAAATTGACAAAATTTTAATTTTAAATTTCAAAGCTCTGTCGTCCTTGGAGTTTTTCGTATTTGGCGATCAAAAACGTAACACGAAAATACACAAGCTAGATGTATATTTTCGTAATATGTATTGTGTGAAATATTGTTTCATATTATTCATTACTCTCTTAATATAAGTTGTTAAAATAACCATGATTTTTGAAAGGAATTAAATGTGTGCGCCAGATAATTTGGCGATATTACTTTTTTTCCGCCAAGGATGATAGATATGAAATTTATTCCGCTGCAACATGTTAATATCTTATATCAGATACGTATATGCTACGTATATACGTATATGCATTACGTATATGCTACAATTTATTTCACGTGACACGTGTGTTAAAAATTTATTTACGACATAACCTTGCTTTTTCAATTTTTGTTGCATTATTCTAATCTGTATCACTTCGTTTTCTTTAAGAAATTTGTGATCTATACATAACGTTCTAAATAAAAAGTAACCATTTCAATATTTTAAAACTTATTTAAAAGTCTGTTTTATTTAACATTAAATTTTAAAACTTAATTTAAAACTTATTTAAAAGTTTGGAAGACTTTAGGTCTGTTTATTTGTTTTGTAACGCTAATCTATATGATCGATGTTCGATACTTTAATTAATTATATCTCTTATTTTTCTTTACCTTTTCTTTAATAACTTACCAATTTAACGTTTCTGATTAAATTTGTGATTTATATATGTATTTTGCATTAAATTTTGACTCATATTTATTGCTGAAAATGCGATCTTAAAATCTTGCAATTTTCTTATCTTAATCCTCAATGCTTTCCTTCTTGATTAACTTGAATTTACTATTAAAATTTTAACATACTCAGAATCTTCTCACCACTTCGTTAAAATATATTAATCTTTTCAGTAATATATTAATCAGTATATCCCCACAACTATATTTGGCAATTTTTTGTTGGCGATTATGGCTAAATCATAAATCTATAAATGATAGATGATAATCTAAATCATAAATCAAAAACATAAAATAATAAATCCAAAATAAACAACATATAGGCTGCCATATTATATCACAAACAGTCCAGAGCGACATCGTTATCGTTCAAAACAGCGCCAAAGAAAAATCGCCAAATTCAGCTGTGGGGATATATTGATACTGAAGTTATAATTATCCGAATATAATTACTGAAGTTATATTATAAGTTATAGTTGTGGGTAACAACTATAGTATTTCCCCACAACTGGATTTGGCGATTATGGCTAAATCATAAATCTAAAATAAAAGCATGCAGGTTACCGTATTTTATTGCAAAGAATCCAGAACGACTTCGTTATCGTTCAAAAGGCGAAAAAAAAAAAAAAAAAAAACCGCCAAATCCAGTTGTGGAGAAATACTATATACCTTATCAAATTATCAACGTATTACTTAGCTGCAGCAACGCGTGGCCGAGTCTGCTAGTAATATATGTAAGATTATTAATTTATCATAATTATTATTAGTTCTGTTTCTGTTTTAAAAAACTTCAGATTTATCAGTATCCAAACATAACAGTATAATAATTTTTTCTGCAAATGTTACTTCTCTATATTTTAAGATAATAAGACACATTAGAAAAATATTAAATTACAAATTTTAATGAATTTAAAACTCGAGCATTTTATATAAAGAAGATTGTATATTATACTCTTGAAACTTTGTTGACATTTTAAATATCCTTATAAACTGCTGATTAATCTCATTAAAGTACTTTACAGAAAACATAAGTATGCTCCAGAGGAGTTAATTCATGTCTTTGTGTGTAAAGAAAAAGTTAGCATATCTTCTTCTGTGCTGATAAAAGTGATACAAAAACAATGTTACTCATTTCCCGTTTTGTGCTGTTTAGTATTTAATAGCTATTTTTTGGCTATTAAGTAGGGGAAAAAAATATTAATTTTTAATAAAACTTGCATAGTTACTAATCTTATTTCATATTATTTCTTATTCATTCTCTATAAAAAAAGAAAAAAAAAAAAAAAAAAAAAAAAAAACGAAAAGTGCTTTAAATTAATGATTTTTGATTTTAAAATAAACTTAGAAATTCATTTTTCAATGAAAGTCTGTTCCGAGTTTTATTGAGTTCATTTAGAGTAAATTTTAATAACCAGATTAGTGTATTAAAAAAAAAAAATTGTTCACTGAATAGGTAAAACAATAACAAGACAATAAAGCAAGGGTTATTATTAATAATACGTTAATATTCTAATGAAATAAATAAAGATATAAATATTTCTTTACATTCAAAATGCATAATCTATTTTGATTTTTAATAAATAAAAAAATTGTTTTTATTCCTGCCCTGCACGTGCTCTCGAAATGGTGTGAAGAAAATAATATGGCTGTAAATTTAGGAAAGACAGCTTCACAGTCTTTCTCCTTAACCCATGAGGCTTTCCGGCCAGAGTTAAAGTACCAAGGCTCTTCGATCGCCAACACAGACAGCTTTACCTACCTGGGAAAGACTTTTGATAATAAATTAAGCTGGAAGCTCCATGTTGAAAAGCTTACCGAGCGTATTTCAAATAGAATGAGTATTCTTAAGCGCTTAGCTGGATGCACTTGGGGATGCGCTCGGTCCACTCTTAACACTACTTTTAAAACTTTTATACAGCCTTTAATGTTGTATTGCTGTGAAGCTCTGATCACAGCCCCACAAATTGTGGTCAATAAGCTGGAAGTGTTGCAAAACCAGGCTTTACGCCTGATCACAGGAGGTGTGAAGTCCACTCCTATCGATGCGATGTTATTATTAACAGGGAATATACACTTCAGAGATATTATGAAATTGAAGGCCTTATGTCTCTATGAAAAGCTACTGCGTATAGAGGATCCCTACTGGAGGGACTATGTGACCAAGCCAAGGAATTTAAAAACTCAAGATGGATTTATTCAAATAGTCCTGGATATTAAGAAAGATCTTGTAATTCCAGGTGATATACAACCACTTTTGACACCCAGAAATCCCTTGGAAGTGATTAATGTCGATATGGGGCTGGATCTAGTTGAAACTATCCATAGAAAGGGAGATGTTGCACCAAGTGTGTTGAAATGTCTTGCCTTAGAGACCATTGCGGCCAGATATCCACCATCTCAGTGGCTGCACATTTTTACAAATGGTTCCCAGTTTGATTGTCATCTCAATGTAGGGGCTGGCGTGTTCTCAGATCTTTTTTCTTTCTATGCCCCTGCGGGCTATATTGGTACCTCCTTTGATGGTGAAGTTGTGGCGATACGTTTAGCCTTAAAGCAACTATTAGCTGTCCATTGCAAGTTTGAAAGGGCGGTCATTCTTTTTGACTCTCAGGCAGCCATCCAGTCAATAAGCGCTGTTGATCATCCATTAACACCGGAAGTATCCCAATGTCAAGAATCATTAAGAACTCTCACCTTAAAGGGGAAACAAATTGTTCTCCAGTGGGTGCCCGGCCATTGTGGCCTTTGGGGCAATGAACAAGCGGACTTTCTTGCAAAAAGAGGTGCCACCTTACTACAACATCCCAATACAGCCATTTCTTACTGGAGGATTAAACTGTTTTTAAAGAATTTATCTGCATCTAATGCTTTACGAGATCTTGAGAATCGTACAGCTCTAAAGAAATGGAAGAATTTAAGTCCTACTCTAATTCCTGATAAACCAAGACGTAAGGCAGTTGCGACTTTCCGCCTATCTACAGGACATGACTGCCTTGCTGCTCATTTGAAGCGCATAGGCATCTTAAACGACCCTACTTGCCCACTTTGTGATTCTGGAGAAGTAATGGACCGGGACCATCTGTCCCGTTGTAGGGCTCTTCGATGTTCTACAGAAGAGTCGAGATATTGGGAGGCAAGATCGCTCCTTAGGCAATGACTTCGGTCTTCTATGTTATATTGTCTATAATTTGATTCGTATCTTTATAGTCCTCTGTAACTTTTGCCTAGCCATTGGAAATAAAAAAATAAAAAAAATTCTTCTATATAAATAAGAAGCCATTAGATTCGTGAATATTTTCGACCAGCAGATTTCGATGGATTTACATGCTTTGAGATGCTCTGAACATGAAGCGTCCGAGTAGTTCTGCGAGTAGACAGGCGTAAGTTTACAGGTTCGATCCCAGGTCTCGCTCGTCGGCCTAGTCGTTTGGAGTTTTCTATGGTTTTCTCCGAAATTTGCGTAAATACGGGCTAGGACCCCTTAGAATGACCCGCACATAGGTCACTCCCCCCAGGCTTACGACCCTAGTGCAGTCAATTGGTCTTAATCCCCACAACCCAACACTGACACGATTTGATCATTTTTAAAAAAAACATGTCTGTCTGTTTATGTGTTAACAAAATTTTGTGCACACGTATCTCACAAACAAAAAGACAGAATTCAATATAAGTATACATTTAGTTGGACTTTGATACTGATTTTTTTTTTTTTTTTTTTTTTTTTTTGGGGGGGGGGGGGGAGGAATCCACTAAGAGGTGGCGATGCTATGCTGCAGTTTCCCCCTATTTAAGGGAAGATGTGATAACAGACGTGAACAGAAAAGAATCACTCCTAACGGATATTTAAGATGTAATTTTTCATTTTTGATATATCAAACAAGAATAAATTTATTTATTTATTATTATTTTTTTTTAATTCACTCTCCTCGGATTGAACAAAACTAAACTCTCATGTAATTTTAAACAAATTGGGGTTACTATTTGATGCATTTGCTATGCATATATTTTTCTCAGCATTTTTAACAGATTAGATTTTGAGTTACAGATTACGTACTGATAACATGAACAAAATTTTGATTCCTTTTGAGATCCATATTAATGAGGTTCGATTGTATGCATATTTATTTATTATGATATGATTTCATAAATTTTATGTGATTTTGTACACATGATATAAGTACGTTTTTAATAGTCATATTTTACACCCTCCTCTCTTTATTTCTGATATCTATATTATCAAAAAACAGTCATTTACTGCTAGTTCATATCTAATGTTAAATATATATATAAGTAAATTCAAGCTATATATATTTATAGTACATATATATGAACTGGAATTTTCATTTTTAAATTTACACTAATTAAATTTTCTGTATCTTTTATTTTAATTAAAGGGGCAATCCCCTTAATCACATTTTAAAGACGATTATTTTCAGAACAATTTCCTAATATTTTACTCCAGTTTCTAGTTTTTGAATTCAGTTTCTTTTCTGAAAAAAATTACTTACATCACTATAAAGATAAAACAATAACTTAAGTAACTATAACTTAATTAAAGAAAATTATTTACTATTTAGTTATTAAAATTATTAAACACAAACCATTAATTTTTCTATAAAACTAAACTCACTTCAACCAATAGCGAAATTACTGTTAATCTGAACATAGCACCGAAGAAACGTGATAGCTTTTCAGCATAACAAAAATAAAGTTTAAAAACTCATAGCTGGCAAAATATGCAAATGAAGTTAAGTAATAGAATCTTTTTTTACTACACTTTCTTTTTCTTTTCTCTTAGTAAAAGTTCATTTTTCCAGAGCCATCTAAATAAAACAAAAGCTTTAATTACATTTGCTTCTGAACAAAAAGGAAATTTTGTTGGATAATAGGTGTTACTTTTCTTCTGGGGATGTCTTAATTAATTAATTAATGGAGCGGAAAAATGTACTCCATTTTTATTAGAATTGATGCGCTATTGAAAATATTTTTTCATGCATGCATAACTGCATTAGGATAATGCAAATGCTGATATTTAAAACAAACAGGCAAATAAAAAATGTGTTAGTGCCATTTCAACATTTTTTTCCCTCATTAACTTGAGTATTTGTTAACATCCTATCGATTTAGATCAAGTGTAAGAAAAAGTTCTTTATAATGTATTTTACTTTTTTAACATTAATTAATATTGGGTCAAATTGTTTTGATAACTTAATAAAAAATAACTTTGAGTAAAATAAATAAATAAAAACCCTAGTATATATATATATATATACACTGATGGAAAAAAAAAATCCCAACACCAAGAAAAAATTATTGCACAGTAATGAAATATCAGCAATACATTTGTCTAGGTAACATATTTAATTGATTAAAGTTTCAAGATCACAGGTAGAGCCATTGGCGAGAAGAGCCATTTCAAATGTGAAATGTTTGTACATTAGTAACCGGTGTAACCGCCAGAATTTTGAATGCAAACATGCAAACGTGCATGCATTGTGTCGTACAGGTGTCGGATATCAGTTTGTGGGATGGAGTTCCATGTCTGTTGCACTTGGGCGGTCAATGCAGGGACGGTTAATGCTGGTTGTGAATGACGCTGGAGTTGTCGTCCAATGATGTCCCATACGTGCTCGATTGGAGAAAGATCTGGTGATCTAGCAGGCCGAGGCAACATGTCGACACTCTGTAGAGCATGTTGGGTTACAACAGCGGTATGAGGGCGAGCGTTATCCTGTTGGAAAACACCCCCTTGAATGCTGTTCATGAATGGCAGCACAACAGGTTGTATCACTAGACTGACGTACAAATTTGCAGTCAGGGTGCGTGGGATAGCCACGAGAGTGCTCCTGCTGTCATACGAAACTGCTCCCCAAAAGCATAACTCCAGGAGTAGGCCCTGTGTGTCTAGGCCGCAGACAGGTCGCTAGCAGGCGTTCACCTGGCCTCCTTCTAACCAACACACGGCTATCACTGCGACCAAGGCAGAACCGGCTTTCATCAGAAAACACAACAGATCTCCACTCCATCCTCCAATGATCTCTAGCTTGATACCACTCACGTCGCAAACGGCAGTGCCTTGGAGTCAGTGGAATGCACGCTACAGGGTGTCTGGCTCGGAGCTGTCCTTGAAGTAACCGATTTGTAACAGTTCGTTGTGTTACAGTGGTGCCAACTGCAGCTCGAATTTCAGCTGCAGACGCAGTACGATTAGCCACAGCCATACGCCGAACACGGCGGTCTTCCCTCTCAGTAGTGCCACGTGGCCACCCGGAACCCGGTCTTCTTTAGGCAGTACCTTCCCTTGACCACTGCTGCCAACACTCATGCACAGTGGATACATTCCTGCCAAGTCTTTCTGCAATATCGCGGAAAGAAAACCCACCTTCTCGTAGCCCTACTACACGACCTCGTTCAAACTCATTGAGCTGTTGATAATGGCTTCTTCGTCTTCTTAGAGGCATCCTTGACTAACATGAACCCACTACGTCAAATCTCAACTGTAAATAACGATCACGAACCTTACAGCGCTTATTTAAAGCAAACCTCATTTGCATGTTCATAGTGTCGCTACTAGCGCCACACTTATGCGCGTAGCTCAAAATTTGAATCGACGTCATCTTTGAGATGTATAAACACGCCTACCAAATTTCGTTTATCTAGCACAGCTCCTTCCTGGTGTTGGGATTTTTTTTTTCCATCAGTGTATATATATATATATATATATATATATATAGGGTAGGTGCTCCAGTGATTGGCAAGCTCCAGTAATTGACATCTATTCCGAAATAACTAATAAATAAGAAAAATAGTAAAAATCATATATTTTACAAATAAGAATTTTAACATTTTATGTCAAACCCTCGAGCATAGGATGCTAATAACTGGTAAAAGGAATAACTAGCAATTTCAAACACTGGAACACAGGGGGGAAATTACTGATGAAATGAAAAACTGGCAGTGTCAATTACTGGAACATAGAGTGGGTGACAAAAATTCATAAAAAAAATAATTGTTATCAAATGTATATATTTTAACATACATGTGGTTCTGAATGTCTTTCATACCATATGTACTAACTTAAGATTTCTAAAAATATTTTCTGATGGCTAGAACATTAAAAACATCAGAGATTGCTCTAAAAGTGTCAATCACTGGTGCACTTTTTTTTTTTAGATAATTTTTGTGTATAATATTTGACTTTTATATTCTTTAAAATATTTATTTTATTATCTAAAAATAAAACTATGTTGCGGTTTTATACTTTTGTAATAGAGTGTAGAACTGCAGTTGCCAACATTTTAATTTATTTCGGAGCATTTTTAACTCCGCCTTTATTTCGCACCACTTTATTTATAGAGTAAGTACTTTTCGCCAATATATAACTACGATAAAATAAATAAGAATTACTCTTTAAAAAAAAAAATGAAATAAAGGTGGGGTTAAAAATGTTCCAGAATAAATTAGTATGTTGGTAAGTCTGGTAGAACCCTCGGGGTCAGGAAAACATTTCATTTCGCTGGAGGAAGTTGTAATGTATAAGGCTTTACGCAATGTTTTTCATTTTCTCTTACGATATAGTATAGCAGAGAAATATTGTTTTCGGGTCAAATTTTTGAAATTCAGATTTTTCGTACATCTACACATTTTGGTGTCTTCTGAATCCTTTTTTTTTTTTCAAATTTTTATGTACTTACTGTCATTCACTACGGTGTGTTTGTGAATCTCAACCAAATAAAAAATGCGCCTCTATTTTAAGGTAAATACAAGCTTAGCTCAGTTGGTAAGAGCGCCATGTTAGTAATCCGGTGGTCCTGCGTTCGATACCCTGAAGAACCGGAGTGTTAATTTTTGAAGACAATTAGTAGAAAAGATGTCATTTGATAAAAGAAAATTTATCGTTGACTACACAGTATTCTAAGAATTTTTGAAGAGTTTTTTTTAAGAAACCCTTTTCTTGCATCTCTTTTTAGAAGCAAAAAAGTTTTTTGAGGTCTACAAGCGCTCTCTATTGGGCGGAATATTCACTAAAATCTCAATGAAATAATTAACAATGCAAAATAAAAATGATTAGAAAAAACACATAAACATTAACCAAATCAGTAAGATGTGAAGCTATAATATAAAAAAATAACAATAAACTAAAATAATAATAAAAAGGTGCCTCAAACGAATAATTAAATTGCAGATAATCTTATTGCAGAATCCCTTAATCAGAAAATGAAATCACAAAACTTATAGGCAATCGTGTGGGTCTGCCATCTGTTGTGAATTTTAAGAAATTATTTCTCTTTTCTTAACATAATTCAAATTTCCCCAATTTTGGTTAATAAAGAAAAAAGTTACATTTTTTTTTTTTTTTTTTTTTTTTTTTTTTTTTCAAATTAAATTTTATTCTAACTTCGAAAAGACTTATATGATACGCTATAATAAGAATTTGAGTTTTAAATGTTTTTAAATAGATTATTGGTTGGTTTGTGTACGTCTGTTATGACTATAATTCAAAACCAAATATTAGCAGGAAATTCAAACTTGGTATTCTAAATCTATATCGTATAAAAATGCTACTTTAAACTTCTTGTTAAAGTCATTAAAAAGTTCGTGAACAGGGACATGTAAAAGAACTAATTTAGGCGCCAAAATTCTGGTAAGTACAGTTTAACATTCGTAGACTGCACCAAACAATATGAAATGAATGGATACATTTTATATTCATAAAAGCATATTGAATATTGAATATTGTGTCGGCACCTGAACATTGCGGGCATCAGTTCTGATACCATTTGGCGTGGTTGTTGTCTGGAAGAGGAAACTGCTCGGCACATTTTATGTGACTATACGGCCTTTTCTGCCGACAGGTTTGAGCATTTTGGTCGCCATCTCATTGAGCCTTGGTAACTGCAGGATATACTTGCTAGGTGTCTGCTGAACTTTGCTTCAGTTACGAGACTTTTTTTCTTAAGGATGCGTTTGGGTCTGGGTACAATAGACCTATGGTCAATGTGCCTTAGCTCTCAGTGTCCTGCTGAGGGCTTCCTTCTTTATCAAGTCATACATCATTGAATATTATATAAAAATCCTTCACCATTCGTTTAGAGGGTCACACAAATTAAATTGTATACACTGAGACTATAATCATCGAAATTGTTAAAAGTACATTTCAAGTTGTTTTGTGCGTTTTTTATACACTTTTAAATTTATGTACGTTCAGTAATGCGTATATAATTTACAGATAATATACAGGACAACCCAGAGTTGATAGAAGGGCTTTACTAAATTTTACCATGTGTAGAAAAATTGCTTCGAAATGATAATTATTTTCTCCTGCCTATACGGCAGACTAAGCATTGCTTGAAGTACACTTTTAAACGCTGACATTTTTGCCATAATTATGCGTTTTGAGTTCTCCTGAATAAGCAAGAAAAATGTTTATCGGTTGATATATGTCTATATCTGTTATCAGCAGAACTTAAAAAATAGCAGGAAATTTAAATTCGGTATTGTGAATAGCAAATAAAAATACGATTTCAGATGTTTTATTAAAATAGATAACTTTCAAACAGTGGTGTGTAGGAAAGTTGACTTAAAAATTTGGAATAAATTTTTAAATTTTTAAGTCTTATTTTTTGTTATGAATATAGGCAGTATAGTCGGGGATTGATGCTGCCGATTTCACCCCTGTGAAGGAGTCTCTTTGCGTATATGTTGGTTTTAATTGCCTTTTCAAATATATCTATTAACTCGTTAGTTGTAGAGCGACTAAGGCGCCCGTTGAAAAAGGATCATTTCATTTTATTTATTTCTCGCTTCAAATAATTCATTTGCTAGTAAGCCCGTGCAAAATTTTCGCACTTTATTTATCTCGACGTCATTTTTTCATATGCATAAGCAAATTTAAAATTTATTTATTTATTTATTTATTTTTCACATTAAAGCATATTTTATTTTATGCTGGGGAAAAAAAATGGCAACAATTAAAAATTTAAATGTCTATTTTAAAGCAGGTGTTTTCGTATAATAACAGGAGACTTGGCGTTGGAATATTAAAACAGGAATAAACTACTACGTCAGAAACGCCAAAGAAAAATGATTGAGGTGCATACAGCTGTTTCGATAGCCTAAAGCGTACCGTCATCAGTGCAAAAAGAATTCTGAATCTGGAGAAGTGCTCGTATATATAGGAGAGGGACCGGATTTAGTTCAATTAATAGGATTACGGAAGAGGTGGGGAGTGTGGCCTTAATTTCTATTGGCCACACTCCCCACCTCTTCCGTAAACCTACTGGTTGAACTAAATCCGGTCCCTCTCCTATATATACGAGCACTTCTCCAGATTCAGAATTCTTTTTGCACTGATGACGGTACGCTTTAGGCTACCGAAACAGCTGTATGCACGTCAATCATTTTTCTTTGGCGTTTCTGACGTAGTAGTTTATTCCTGTTTCAGGTGTTTTCATATTTTAATTAATTTAAAAAAATCTAAATCAAAAATTCGTTACAAATAAGATACCAAATGAAAGGGGCGATTTTTCTGAATCCGTCGGATTAAACATCTTATCGATCGGACAATTAGAGTTTTTGAAATTAACTAAAGTATGAAAAGTAAGTGGCAACTTGCATTCACACACAGAGTCCAAGGAAATCTCTTAAGCCTAAAAAGTGACAGAGTCAGGCACTGATGAGCGTAACTACCCATACAGCACAGAATGTTTCAGTTATGTTGCAAAAAGCTTACAAACTTTCAAAAACGTAACACGTTTTAGCATACTCTCTGATACCTTCCTGAAACATTCGCCCTTTTTGATTTTCTATCTGTTAAGTGATTGTAACGTTCCTGTTACGTATCTGATTTTTTGTTACGATTGCGGACATTTCTACGTTTCTGAAACTAATCGGAAAACAATCTGAACGTTTTTAAACGTTTCGGAAAAGTTTATGTTTCAATGTTATATGATTGTTACATTTCTGGAACATTTTGTGCTGTTAGGGTATATACGCTGATTAAATATTATATTTTCCATAAATGAAATCTTCTATTAAAATGTATAACGAAATCTCAGTCATCTTTCATATTTAAAGACATTCATCTCTCTATAAATAAATATCTTAATATTTTATCAGTTAATCTATAAAGTAGATCACTGAAAAATCAAAAACGTATTCTTAGAAGCTTTTTATTGAAATTAAATTTTGTTATCGTGTCTTCGTATCACGCTAATGAACAAGGCGTCTACACTTTGAAGTTAAATGTAAGCAATTCGTTACATTGTTCACTGGTTCAGTTGGTTTGAGCAACGAGTGGATAACACAATGGTCGGTCCCCGAAGGACCGACGTGTTAGTTGTAGCAGATAATATTAATAGAAAAGTTTTCAAATGATAAAAGAAGATTTTTAATTGCCTAAACAGTATCCTAAGAATTTTTAAGAAGCTTTTTTAGTTGTTAAAAAATAAACTTTTTCTAGAAGCTTTTTATTGAAATTGGATTTTTGTCATCCTGTCTTTGTGTCATACTGAAAAACAAGGCGCCTTCAATTTAATGTAAATGTAAGCAGATTTTTTCGTCACACGTTAGAATAGCTGGTTAGAGCCCTAAAAAGCATAAAATTAAAATTTATTCGTGCAAAGACAGGCTATAAAACCATAAAGGTTTCAACAACAAGAAAATTTTGAAGAAAAATATAGATGTTTCACTTTTGTGAAAAAAAAAAAAAAAAATTAAAAAGCATTCGAGAACAGTAGTCTTTTTGTATAAGCATTTGTTAGATTTTTCTTGACTGTTCTTTGACTTTTGGTTAGTGTGTCATGCTGATAACAGGATGGTCATGGATTCGATACTCGAAGATCAATGTGTTACTTTTTTGCATATAATTAATATAAAAGATGTCAATTGATAAAAGAAAATCTATCGTTGTCTATACAATATCCTAAGAAATTTTAATTAGTTCTTTAGAAAGCTTTCCCTTTTTTTTTTTTTTTTTAAATAAACTAAAATGCACAAAATAAAAATTTAAGTAAAAAAAAAAAAAAAAATTTAATATTAGAATCTTGTTATTGTGGAGCCCTAAAAAGCATAAAATAAAAATTTATTCTGGCAAAGACATGCAATAAAGAAATGAAAGTTTCAGCACTAAGAAAATTTTAGAGAAAAATATAGATATTTCACTTTTGAAAGAGATGAAAATTTCGAAATATTCAAAACATTTTTAAAAGCATTCGAGACCAACATTCTTAGTTATTAGTTTTTGTATAATTGTTCGTCAAGTCACAAATTTCAAAGGTCTCTAAAATTTTCTTAGTGTTGAAACTTTCATTTCTTTATTGCATGTCTTTGCTTGAATAACTTTTTATTTTATGGTTTTTAGAGCTCCACAATTAAAAGCTTTTAATGTTATTTTATTTATTTATTTTTAGTTCCCCATCATACTATAGGTGTGGGAAACTTAGGTAATCTTGAATGAGTTCCCCATCATACTATAGGTATTGGGAAGTTAGGTAATCGTGAAGATTTTCGACCTCGGTTTTTTGACTTTTTTACACGTTTTCAGGTGTGAGGAATCCAAAAATGACAAAATTTGTATGGTGTCTGTCTGTAGGGTGTCTATTAGTCTGTTATTGTGTTAGTCCGTTAGTTTGTTAGTCTGTGTACACGATATCTCAAGAACAAATTGTCGCAGAGAGGTCAGATCAGTTTTAAAATATTACTTTCGACACTGGCAAGAACCCTATTCATTTGCAACATTCGGTTTTAAAAACTTCGTAAGTTATTAGAAATTTACGATTTTCTTAACATGGGAGAATAGGACAAAAATTCACTTAAATGTGCATTAAATGGAAACTTTTTACGGTAAAAACGTCAGACCAGTTTTAAAATATCTATTTTGATGCCGGAATGAACATCGGTAACTATAAATATGCTACTTTGAAAATTTCGCAAGTTATTGGAAATTTGCGAATTTCTTAACATGGCAGAGTGTAGGGCAAAATTTCACATAAACGTCAATTTTGAAGGATATTTTTATCGTAAAGATGTCAAACCACTTTCGAAATATTATTTAGGTTACTGGCATGAATATCATAGACTATGATTTTTCCAATTAAAAAAATTCTTAAGTTATTAATTGGAATTTACGGTTTCATTAACATGTCAGAATAAGGCAAAATTGAGCATGAACTTCCATTTTGAGGATCATAAATACATTAGACAACTTCAAAATTACACTTATGATATTTTTTTGAACATGATTGAACACAAATATTCTAATAAGAAAATTTCGTAAATTATTCTTAATTTACGATTTTATCAACATAGCGAAATTGTAATTTTTTCATATAAATATAAATTTTGAGGATTATTGCATTGGAAATAGTAACATGAAACATAAACAACGGAATTGACCCTGATAAAATAAATTAATAGATTAGAATAAGATAAATATATCGGAAATGAACGGTGGATAGCCTATTAGGCGGGGATTTCATTCTGTCACTGTATCAAGCTTTGGTCAAATTCATTTCTTTTAACATGATTATAATATGTCTTGCACTAGAAATTTATGATACCATAAATATGGTGGGGAACTGAGCAGAGTCCACCTGTGCCAACTAGTTTTTTTTTTTTTTTTTTTTTTACTTAAATTTCTGTTTAAGAATGAATAATTCGTTTCTTAGTATTTAAATGTATTATTTATTAAACGCTCGTTCAGAATTTTTAACTTCTAAAGCTAAATCTTTTATGAAACACTGTTCTTATTTATCATAATGCCCCCCCCCCTTGTTTTATTCTATATATTACAATATATTCTTTTAAATTGCGCAATTTTATTTCCTTATAGCTAAATCTAGAAATGAGTGTCACTTGAAACATCGTTAAAGTTTAAATGGTGATTTTTAATTCTAAATTACATTATGTCGCAATGATTTCAGTCTATCCGGCTGCACATCGCAGACAATATTTTTGGCGTATGAGTTGGAAACTATAATTAGTTTACATTTTCATAACGGTTGTTCTAAATTCAAAATATTTATATCATTTTATTCGCGAGACAAATAAATCCATTTGGCTATAAACTTGGCGCTATTTTTCTGAACTTGGCGTATTTTAGCCAGTCTGCGTGCGACCTGTAGCGAATTTTAATTTGCTCTCTTCGCTCCTAGATCACAGCTTGAAAAATACGCTTTATCGATTCCCCCCTCTCTCGGCTCAATGCATTGCATTCCCGAAATTAATTATTTGTATTGCCCCAATAATAGTCTAATATTTCAGTGACGACTCTTCAAATAAAATTTATATTATATGCAGCATCAAATAGTTCTATCGGTCATCTTAATATATTAATTAGAACCTGAACTTTGGTATGGAACGATATTTACTAGACTCCCAAATTTAATATCATAACCCCTTTCACAAAAATATATTCTAAATAAAATTGCTTCTATAAAACTATTTTCAACTTTCTTTAATGTGTATTCTTCTTTTATCCTTTATTCTTTAACCTGCCTGCTTTATAGTATTCAAATGCGGGGTAAGAGAAAATTATGTGAGCGCCACACCTGATTGTTTAATAAATTTTATTATTATTATTTTAATTATTATTTTTAATTTATTATTTTAATTATTATTACTTTTAATTCACTATAAGCCATTAACATAGTAGTGATTTTACATTATTATACAATATAATGATACTGCACTATTATTTTTATTATCATAAGGTCATTAATTAAAAGGTGTAGGGATTAAAGCCGATTGTCCACGGTAGAGACCTAGGCCTGTCTTCCTCTCTTAAAATATGATCGGATTTGCTTACGCAAAAAGGGACGGAATATTTTTAGCCATAATTTAAGAGGAATTTCTACGAAAAAATCAAATTTGAGTAAAATCAGTCTTTTGTGTTAAAAATCTTTTCAGTCACAATGATCGTTCGAGTATCAGATCAGTTCTGATCGAACATCGACCTTCTATCATTTTTCAGTTCGTGAAACAGAAATGTGTAATGATGGCGCCATCTATCGATCATATTTTAAATGACACATGAAAAATATTTTTTAGATGTACATAATTCGTTAATTTATATATTGTTTAAAAAATATGTTGAGGACTTTGACGATTGTAAAAGTAAAATATCAAAGTTAGTTTTTTTTAAAATAAATATACTCTATACACAACTGATAAAAAATATCAGAGTTCTCAAATCACGAGCGTTAGTCATAAAAAACAATAATAATTGGAAAATAAAATAATATATATATATATATATATATATATATATATATATATATAAGCAAGCAGTGAATGTTTTTAAAAACTGTTTCTCAAGGAAATATGTGAGATATAAAGAAAAAGAACAATGTATTTATATGATGTAGAAATTTATTTATGTCTAAAATTATTTAATATTTTTATTATATTCATTTGAAACTAATTTACTAAAATGCATGTAAAACGTTCAAATAACTGTTATAATGTCTTTACAATTATAATTAAACTCAACATCGGGAATAATATGCATAAACAAAGTAGTGCGGGCTGATTTTCCAATTCATAATTATTACAAGTAATTGTTGCGTGGAAGAATTTATTTTTCTAAACGCTTTAAAATATATAGAATTAATTTGCAAGCTTCTTTGCTTGTCATAGAGATTCTATTTTTCTAGAATTTTTCCTCAATTTTAAACCAATGGTGCTATTTTAAGGAAGTTTATTGGGTTTCCCGTAGCTTTATGTTACGTATAAAACAAGAAAAAATTTATAAATAATATTTTCTGCTATTGAGAATGGATTGAGAAAGGACAACCACTTTTAGCATGCAAACGTAGCATAGTGGTAGAGCGTTCGTCTGCAACAGAGGGGAACCTGAGTTCGATACAGGTGGAGGAAATATGCTAATCTTCACAGGATCAAATAGTTTCCCTCATCTGGTCCGATTTCGCTCAAAAATAAATTGTTTCAATTGCATAGCAGTTTCATAGCAGCTCAATAATTTGAGAGGATTTCCCTCAACGTGAGAAGTTGCCTTTCTTCATGTCGACAGAGTGAAAAATGGCTCAATTTGAGAGAATTTTCCCTTTCAATTTTAAGAGAGTCCGTGGGGATCTTTATAAAGGTCCCAGCTTCGTACAGTCTTTATCAAATTGTTTTTGTAAATTATTTTTGAAGTGTAAAATGCTGATTTCTTGCAATAATTTGCTTCTATTTGATAATTTTATTTCGTTCCTGAATTCCAATTATTGCCCAAATTCCAGTTCGAAAAATAGCTTGAAAACTTATTTTCATTCATTTTGGAAACTGTTCTAGCTCTTATGATGAGCATTTTTTTAAAATTTATTTATTTATTTTTATGGAAATTAGATCTTTTATAAGAGTTTTTTCTAAATATTAAAAAAAAACTCAGTGTTTCGGCTTGGTAATAATTGATAGAGTTGGTAGATGTGCTCCTGTGAAGTATCGTGCCAAATTCTGTTCAATAGTTGCGTTAGATTGGTAAAATCCCGAGCTGGTTGTAGCACCCTTTTTATGACGCTCCAAACGTCCTAAGTGGAAGAAAGATCCGGAGACTGAGCTCAACCTCACTGAGCCGCCTATTAAGGGTATTTGAAGTCACTGAAGTACCAATTTCACGTAGGATCGACGATAATGATGAATTGGTGTTTGATTCCATCAGACCTATATGCATGCCAATTTGTGTCCAGTTTGCATTACTCCTTCTTGGTGCGTCACATTTTTTGTTATAGAGTATATATGTATTTATGCAGACTGATGTTCCTTGTTATTTTTTCATGCAAAGAAAGGAATGTTAATTTTAAATATTTATTTTATGAATATTAAAAATAGGCTTAATTTATTTATGTACATTACAAAACACAGGCATTTTGAAAAACGCGTTTTCACCTTGTTTAAGTTTAGAATCCATGGCAACAACTTCCGTAAATCGCACTTCGTCATAATTACCATAGGAAAATTGCCAAATAGAGTTGTGGGCCAACCTGCAAGTTGTTCCAAATAGAGTCAAAATCAAACTCATTTATAAATCTTGTAATTTCGCACTGACAATTTTTTAACATTACAGAATTAGACATTTCTGGAACACATTTCATATTTCTAATTATGGCAAGACAAAAATCCATCCCCTAAAAAATGTAGGCAACAGAAAAATGTATAAGTATTTGGAAAAGTACTGGCTTTAAATTATAAGTACTAGATTTTTTTTTTCTTTTTAAACGAGCAATTACAGCAAAAAAATTCATAGCCAAATACTGACAAAATTTAAAAGTTTCCAAGGGGGTCATATATAATAAAGATGATACACAAAATGGTCTAAATATTATGAATTTCTATTCTAAAAAAAAAAAAAAAAACATAATTTTTCATATAAAAAGCAAAAAATAGATAGATAGATAAATAAATAAATTAAATAAAAAATGTGGTATTAAATATTATGTATTTCAATTTGACATTAAATATGGGAATTTCTTTAACATTTATCTCTTTTGTCTTGTGCTATACACTATTAATATTCATATTCAGTGAAAAGCCTCACAGGGATATTAATAAGTGAAGCGAACCGGGGGTTGGTGAGCGGAGCGAGCAGGAGTCAGAGCAAAATCTGCAAATGTAAGAGTAAAAAGTAAGAGTAATGTAAGCAAATGTAAGAAAAAAAAAAAAAAAAAAAATCTGTTATAAATTTTAGCAGTTGTTTGTATTAAAGATGTGACTGAGTGAAACTAGTTCTATCAGATACTCACTGCAAATGTAAGAGTATTTTCTGAGTATTTTTATAAACTAGTATGTTGTGGCCACCACGAGACTTTCTTCTATATTTTCCTATACAAATTCACTCAGTAACAATATTAAAAAAAAAAAAAAAAAAAAAAAATCCAAGTTTTTTTTTTTTTCGTTAACAGTAAAAAAAATCGATAACTTTGTTTTAAATTACCACTTATTTATAGTTCAACCATTCGTTTTAAAGGTATTGACGAGACCTTTCGAAAGATACCCATCTTGAAAATTTACCCCGCCTCAGAGGGTACTTCCCCCCAGGAGGGGGGAAGCGATGCCCCCACATGCACAATTTTTTTTCCTAATTAACTACTACTATTGGCAATAATTCATATTAATTTTACAATCACAGGTTAAGAATAACTCTCATTATGTACATTTATACGAAAATTTGTCCTATACTACTACCATGTTAAAAATTTAGAAGAAATACGATCACAGCGCCTCCTGTTGTGCGATTGATCCCCAAATCTAATCAGCACCAGTTTATGTCATGAGCCAACTAAATACTAAGTTTTGATAATTTCGTTTAAAAAAAAAAAAAAAAAAAAAAAAAAAAAAAATTTTTTTTTTTTCGTAAAAAGTAAAAAAAAATCGATAACTTTGTTTTAAATTATCACAGATTTATAGTTCAACCATTCGTTTTAAAGGTACTGACGAGACCTTTCGAAAGATACCCATCTTGAAAATTTTTGCCCTATATCACCATGTTAAAAATTTAGAAAAAGCGGCATAGCAACGCAACCTTCAAGACGATTTTTACCAAAAGTTGATAGGCACTAATTTATGTCAAGGTGCAACTACATACCAATTTGTATGAAATTCTGTCCAGTAGTTCCTGAGGTACAGTTGCCACAAAATTTTGTCACACACACACACAGAGACAGACAGACACAGACAGACATTTTCTAAAAATGGTCAAATCGTGTTCTACAGCTCTCAAAACGTGTAAATGCATCAAAAACCCGAAATCGAAAATTTTTACGAATCCAATACTTTCTTCTATTGAAAATAGAAGAAAGTTAAAAGAAATTTTAAAATACTATTAATTTATTGTGGATTTACAGACAAGATAAATATCCCAATAAGTTCTGTACATTAAATTTTTAAATTAATATAATAACTAAGTGTTAACAATGATATTTCTATATTCCTAACGCTTTTCTAGTTTCTTTTAATTTATTTTTTCATGTTTTTTTTTTTTTGTTTTTTTTCCTTTAAGAAAATAATTATTGGTAAGGAAAACAAAAGAAACTTTCTTTTATCAAATAACACTTTTTCTCCTTAACAGTCAAAAGCAAAATGATTAGAATTAATACATGACAAAAATATACCCATCTAAAATAAATGAAAAATGCTTTTATAATTTGTTTTGTCTTTTTACTGCACTGACATATAGGGCATTATAAAAGTCATCGATCATAGAAAAAAAAACTGTAGTACAAATTTTGTTGACATATACAATATCTTATGCGGCAACAGAGGCTCTTTTTTTTTTAAGTCATAGTTTTTAAATGGCTTGTTATAACTTTAATTTTCCTTAAATGATTTAATACTTAAAGATACAAACATAATATTTTCTTCGCAGCAGCATGAAACTGTAAATTATAAGTTTTGTGCTGAGAAACCTAATTATGTATATATTTAAGAAGGGCTGATATACGTAATTTTATTTTATTTTTTGTATATATATATGTGTGTGTGTGTATTTTTATAGATAGAAATTGGATGTTTATAATCGGTTTAAAGTAATAAATTATTTAATTCTCAGCGGTTTACTTTTACGTGAAGCACGATCGACCAGATATATGCTGTTAAAAGAAAGATTTCTATATACATTCATGTCTATAAATTAAGGATAATGCTAGCTGAGGCAAATAAAGGTTCCGAAGCAAAACAAATATGACTTATTCATAAAGTCCATTTATTAAACAAAAGATCAAGATCAAAAAAGGCGGTTTATGTAGGATACCATTTATAAAAACTACGGTTTTTGCTCCCTGAAGCAACTACAAAAAATATCTCCCTTACAAAATCTTAACATTAGATGTTTGGTATGATGGTTAATACATTGTATGTCTCTCAGATGATGAAATACAGTCCTTACAACGCCTAGGAATGCTGAGTATTAAACTATTGATCTGATCTTGGGGAAGATTACTCTACTCAGTATGCAATGCCCTCCGAAGTTCTGGTACGCATGTAGGAGGTTGTTGACGGACTACAACTCGTCGGAAAAGAATGTCCTACACATGCTCTATCGGATTCTAGTCAGGTGAGAATGCTGGCCATTTCATGCGGGTGATAGCTTCAGATTGTAGGCATACGTGTATAACGCTTGCACGATGAGGACGCGCATTGTCATCCATAAACACAAATTCTGGGCTCATGGCACCCCTAAACAAACGTACATGTTGTTCCCGAATGATGTGTCCCGATAAATTTATCCTATCATTCTTCCGATTTGAACATGCAGATCTGTTCTGTTGTCCAATATGATCCCCCCCCCCCCGAAAAAAAAAAAGAGCACTCCTGCCCCACAGTAACGTTCAATGATGATGTGTTGGTGGTAACGGGTTCCTGACGTTCTACATATGAAAGTCTGGCGTGAATTACACTGCCAGCTAAACCTGAACTCGTCGGAAAACATCAAACAAGCTCACTGTACCGCTGTCCACATTGCATGATCTCTACTTCAAGTTAACCGCTGGCACAGTGCATTTCCGTGAGTGGAACACATCTAACAGGCTTGTGAGCATATAGACCAATATATCCCAAACGTCTATACACGGCTTGTCTTGAAACTGTGGCACTCGTGGCTGCAGACAGCTGCCGAGACAGGTCTGATGCTGTGCTTTATCTTCTTATTTTGGCAGTTACTACCAAATACCGGTGGTCATTCGGCATTGTAACTGGGAGCCGACCAATACTGTAACGTCGACTGGCATTTCCATCATTTTGGAATCGTTGCCAAAGCCTAGAGATGACACTTTGGGCGATTCTAAGTTCCACCGATACTTCTATCTGAGTACGCCCACATTCTAGTCGGCCGATAATTCTACCACGTAAAAAATTATCTGCATGCGTCCTCTGTGTCATAACCATTCGGTTGTTTTACTGAGCGGCACACAGAATGCTTGTGAACAAATTTCCTTCTTTGCTCCCATTCCTTATCTACCCCCTTCTTACACTTTCGTCATTGTAACATTATATTGGCTTCATCTGATGGCTTCCTATAATTTGCATATTATTCTTAAAGATGTCTGTGGTATTTCTACAGGTGAAATTTTTGCATTAAAGTTCGATTTCAGTGTGAATCTGAATTATCCTTAATTTATGGACATGAGTGTATATTCATTACAGGAAAACAAATTAAAAGTATTAGAATCTATAATTTTAATATAATTATATAAAAGTATTAGAATCGTATAATTCAAGCCTTCGGATGAATTTTGTATATTACAAATGAAATAATAAAAACGTACAGTTACTTTTTGTAATAATTCAGAAATATTCCTTCACAAGAATTAGTAAAATTCGAATCAATAAAACTCGTATTGAAGCTTAAAATAAAGAGCATGTTCGAAATCATTGAATGAAGTAAGCATTTTTGTACAGCAACTGCCCATGAATAAGATATAAATTAGAAGTTTTAGCGGTTTCTATCAGAACAAATAAAACAAGGGTGAGTAGCAAGAAAGCGGGATGCAGCGGTGAAGTGTTTGAGTCGTGTTTGGAAAGTGCTGCATTAGAAACCGGGTCCGGTCGTTTTTTTTATTAATTTTTAATTTAAAAACTGTTTACATTTACTTATTTATTTATTTATTTATTTATCTTTTAAGAATAAAAAATGAATGAATAGTTTAAGGGAAAATAAATTTACGTTACATTTAGATTAAATTTCGTTAATAATTTGTTCTAGTGTAAATTTTTAATTACTATTTTTTAATCAATGCCACTAATAGCAAGCGTTGATCGCCAGTTTTTAAATGTGTTATTACTCATGTAATTTTTGTGCATGAAAAATCCTGAATGGTCAGTAGCTGTTGCTCAACAAATTCGATGTTTGCTTAATTTTTATTTAAAATATTTCATTAAACAATTAAAAAAAAAAAAAAAAAAAAAAAAAAAAAAAAAATTGACATGAAAATTGAGCATAAGAGCAAATTTTCTCAAAATTATCTTACTAATTTACAAGAGTTAATTAAACATCCCAAATGTTTAAAAAGCTGAGCAAATATGAATTTTACAAATCTAGTTATCTCGACGAAAAACTAAATATATAACAAAATGTTCGTGATGAAGAATATTTGGTGGTGAACAAGATTGTAATTAATTGTGATCAATTTTCTTTTATATTTTATGATCATTATGAAAAATACTTATGCTTCAATCAATTTTTATTTCTAATCATAGTTATTATAAACCAAAAACTATTTGTAACTTTAAGCACATCTTCTTCTTCAAAAATAAAAAAACAAATGTATGTTTTTTTAAGTCTTTGTTAATATCTTGTAAAATAGTACATTTCTTTAAAAAAAATTTCCTAATATAATAAGTATTTTATCTCAAATGTAATGTAGTTAAAAGTTTAAACAATATTTTTCTTTTTAAATAAAAAAGTCATTTCCGGGATTCGAACAGAGCACCTTCCTGACAGGAGTCAAACACGTTACTACTGCGCTACATGGGTGTTCTATCAGATCCCCCTTGAGCTATCAGATATCAGGGTAAGTGCAACAGGGATTGACACTTTTAGAGCAATTTCTGATGTTTTTAATGTTTTAGTCATCAGAAACTATTTTTGAAAATCTTAAGTTTTTATATATGGTATGAAAAACTTTCAGAACCATGTATATGTTAAAATATATGCATTTGATTATTATTATTATTATTATTATTTTATACCCACTCAATATTCCAGTAATTAACACTGACAGTTTTTCCTTTTACCAGTAATTAGCATCCTATGGTCAGGTTTTTGACACTACTAGTTAATTTTACCAGTTATTGGCACCCTATGCTCCAGTGTTTGACATAAAATGTTAAAATTCTTTTATGCGCTTTAATTTTTTTACTTATTTATTAATTATTTCGGGAAAATATTAATTACTGGAGCATCTACCTTATATATATATATATATATATATATATATATATATATATATATATATTGTATTGTTGAAACAAAACTGATTTAATTTCTAATGAAAATTTAGAATAAAACGATAAGAGAACTAAGATAATAAAATACATTTTGTACTTATAAACAAATCCTTTCTGCGATTTTGTTTTCCTATTTATTATTCTAGTTTCTTTAATTGTCGATTGAGTTATTTCTCTCATTTTCAAATGAATAATTAAATAAATAAAATTATAAGAATTAATAATAAAATATTAATAAATAAATAAACTACTTGGCATAGTTGGAGTCTGCTTAATTTCCCATCATATATATGTTCTTATAAATTTCTAGTACAAGACATACTATATTCATGTTAAGAGAAATTAATTTGACTGATTGCTCAACCCACCAAATAGGCTATCCACCATTCAATTCGACACATTTACCATATTTCAGTGTGTTGATTTATTTTATTGGGGTCAGTTTCGTAGCTTACTTTTCATGCAATTTCAAACTATATTGAACGCACTGATTAAATAATGCATGTTAATGTGAAATTCTATTAAGTTAAGAAAATCGTAAATTTCGAATAACTTACGAAATCTTCAAATTACGATATTCATCAATTATGTGTAAGCCAGTGTCATAAAATATATTTTAAATGTGGTCTGACATCTTTACGATGAAAATATCCTTCAAATAGACATTTATGCGAAATTTTGCCCTATTCTGCCGTGTTAAGAAATTCGTAATTTTTAAATAACTTACAATGTTTACAAAGTTGAATTTTCATAAAAAAAATTTTCATTCCGACATCATAGCTCATAATTGTGAAATATATTGTGAAATATATTGTGAAATATATTGTGAACTATATAACTGATTATAAACATATAACTGATAGATTGTATACTTTTAAAAAATGTTTAAAAGAGGAAATTCGCCCTTTTTCTTCTGTGCTAAGAAATTCATATATTTTGAATAATTTAAGAAATTTTTAAATACAAAAGTTGCAAATTTGTATAGTTTTCGCTAATATAATGAGTGATATTTTAAAACCGGTCCGACCACTCTGCGATGATATGTTTTTAAGATATCGTGTGCAGAGACTAACAAACTAACACGCTTACAGACACTTTATATTACCACTTTTTTTTTTTTTTTTTTCGGAATTCTTCAGACGTACAAAAAAGTAAAAAAAAAAAAAAAAAATCACTGACAAAAGTTTTCACGATTCTTAAGTTTTCCGTATGATGGGGAGCTAAAAAAAATTCTTTAGAAAACAGGAATTTTTCTTTTTTAGTATAATATTTTTCGTCGGTGTGGTTAAATTTTATATTAGCAGAATTAATATTTGAAAAAATAGTTGCGCTTTGAGTAAAAAATATTTTGAACATTTGTTTTTGTTTTTTTACTCCTTCGACAATTTTTTCATGTCACGTTTGTCGGCCTAGCCGTTCGGAGTTTTCCGTGGTTTTCTCCGAAATGTACGTAAATACGGGCTAGGACCCCTTAGAAAAAGCCCCACTGATGGCACTACCTCTTAGGCCTAGGACCCCAGTGCAGTCAATCGGCCTTACTCCCACATCAACACCAACATCTTCGACATTTGTCACATTACAAGAGTCATCAATGATATATATATCGTGTTTTGAATTCAGTTTTTGTGGCTCGTATTTTGATTTGATTTGATTTTTTTCTGTTTGGTGTTTCAATATATCAGGATGGATTGTGTCTAAATTGCCTCTCTTTCATTTCGGGGCTATTTTTTCTTGCGGGTTTAGGTTTTAATTTTATTACTTTTTAGGTTCATGTTCATGGTGTGTTTTTGTTTCATTTGATTCATTTCGGGGTTCTTTTTTATTGTGGGTTCGTAATCAATCAGTGGATTTCATGGTTTCATTGTTCTTTATTTGCTATGGGTTTTTTTTTTTTTCATCCACGTTTCTCCTAATCTGGTCTTGTCAGGCTGGGGGAGTGTTGCCGGCATAAAACTAGTTTAACCCCACAGACAAGTCACAAGTCTTGCCGCCTGCCTCCTTCCTTCCGTTCTTGAGTTTCTTAGATTAATTTTTCATAAATTTCATTTCAGTTTCAGTTTTTCTATTGAGATTTTGTTGCGTTGGTTTATTGTTTCGTTTGTTTTGCAGGCTGTTAATTGGTGAATTTTGTTTCTTTAGATGTGTGTCTTTCATAGCCTGATGAATTTTTTTCACCCATCTGAGCTTCTCTAGCATAGAAAGAAATTTTCATTCTTGTTGGTCTTTGTGGTTTCGGTGGTCTTGTGTCTGTTGCTTGACTTTTCTGCGCTTATTAAATCATTATATATATATATAAATATATATATATATATATATATATATATATTGGCGTGTGTATGTCTCTTTGGTGAATTGTTTGTCTAACTATTCTACGCTCTCATTCTTTGCTTCTACTATCAAAAGGATTATGTATATATGCATTTTTTTAAAGGTATTTTCTCTTTTATAAATCATAAATGTTTCGTAGGATTTACTAACTTCCTTAATCTAAATTATTCATGCCTTTGAATGGTCTGGAATGAAATTAAAACTTTAAAAACATAATTTTAAAGTAAATACAATGTATTAAACATTAAAAGTGAAAAATTAATTATCTTTAGACATCAATTACGATAACGCAGATGCGAACAATACCTTATTTTCAAGCATCTTTAAGTATTAAATCATTTGTGGAAAGTTAAATGAAATCATAACAAGACTTTTAAAAATGATGCTTTTTTTAAAAACTCAAAAACAGCCTCTTATGTCGCTGGAGATATTGTAAATGTCTACAAAATTTGTACTTGTTTTTTGTTCGATGATTGATGACTCACTTAATGCCATAAATGCCAAAACACTAAAAAGACAAAACAAATTCCCAAAACTTTTTTTTTAATAGTCGAGGGACATATTTTTGTCAAATAGTAATTCTATTAAGTTTACGATGTTAAAGAGGAAAATCTATTGTTTAAAAAATGAGAGTTTTTCTGTTTCTAAACAAGTTTTTTATTTGTTATGTATTTATTTTATTGAAACAGATTAACCCTATTACTTTCAGACAAAATAGACCAAATGGAAAGGATTTTATCTAATTCCATTGATGTTAAAATAAAATGATATGTTTACGAAAACAGATTAGAATAAGTATATATATGATGAAACCAAGTATCACATAAAGAACTAGATAAAACATAAATAAAGATTTCTGAAAAAAAAAAAAAAAAAATAGCATATTTTATATCATTGTTTAACAAAAATTAAAGCCATAATAAAGTAAAATCCATGAGGCAATAATTTAATAATATTGAAATTCTAAAAGTTATGTAAAAACAATGAAAGAAAAGGAATTTCAAATCAACATGAGGATAATATTTTCTGAATAAACAATAATGCATGAAAGTTGTGCATAATGCAGTCGTACAACTCAAGTACTAGTAAACTCAATTAAATACACGAAGCGACAAAAAAAAAAAAAAAAAAAAAAAAAAAAAAATGCCGCACTTGGATATTTTCCTTTTTTACCTTCTACAACCGCCGATTTTATCGTTTAAAAGCAAATCTTCGAACACATTTTATTATATAGTCCTCCACATACACTTGTCAAAAAAAAAAAAAAAAAAAAAAAAAAAAAAAAAAAACTGTAATTTTAGAAATTATTTCAAAAATGGTAAGAATAAGGCAGTTAACAATGCCACTAAAAGTATTAATTTTTGAATGAAAATCAAAAATATTTTAATACGTAAGAGAGCAAAATAATTAAATGTTAACGAAATATTGGTAAAACGGTTTTTAGCAAAAATATAAAATTTTTTGACCGTTGAAACTGGAAATTTGGCTGTAGGCGACCACGTTCCTCATCCAAGCAAGATAACCGCAAGTTGAAAAGCAAATGTTTAAAAAATCGATTCGTATAATGTTCAAAACTTAAAAAAGATTTAAAAAAAAATGTATAGCAAAATACTTTCTTTAGAAGTAGTCCGGAAACAATTAAACAAGGCAGGTTAAAAATCAGAAAATCTACAAAAAGGCCATTATTTAGGACAAATATTAAAATTTATGGTTATTGCATTATGTTTTAAAAGAAAGTTTTATGTTGATTTTTATAAAGTACTTCGTAGAGTGTAATAAAGTGAATTATTAAATCGAAAACGTACATAGGTATCATTTCATCCCTTTGGTATTATGCAAACATGACAGTTTTATTTGTTTCAACCATTAATTTTAAAGTTATTACAAATGAAAAAGGTATCTCATTTTTTTTTTTTTTTTTGTTGCTTAGTGTAATTAAGAAATTGCCAAACAATAGGGCACCCTCAAAATAACAAAATATGAAGAATTTTGCAATTATTATTAATTTTTTTTTCCAATGGCAAGGCAAATACAGAAGCAAAATTATTACAAAAAAAAAAAAAAATAATAATAATAATAATCAAATAGGAATACACAAAGAAAAAAAAAATGACAAAAAAGTATAAGTGACAGAAGTCATTGCCTTAAAAGTTCTCTGGCACGCCAGTAAAATGCAGTTTCAGAGTTGCCACGAAGTGAAGCACATCGACGGAGGTGGTGTCTGTTCATTGGTTCTGCTGAATGGCAGAGGGGACAACCAAGTTTGGAAAAGATTCCAATGCGATGGAAATGTTCTGCCAAACAATCATGTCCAGTCAAGAGGCGCAACTGAGCCACAGCTTGCCGTCGTGGACTGCTGGGAATTTTTAAAAGATTTTCAGCCCTCGAACGCTTTAATTGTATTCTCTCACGAATTTGCAGTTTTAAATACCTATCCATTATTTGTTTAATATGTAGCTTCATGGATTGGAATGATAGTGCCGGGGATCTCATTTGAAGTAGTCAAATAGAAATATGAATAAAATTATTCCAAACGATTCGTGCAACATATCAATATTTTTGGCGACTGTTGACTAGTTATACTGCAGTCGACTATATATGATATGCTGTCAGACTGAAAATGTGCCGCGTAATTCCTTTTCCAGAAGGCTTTTTTTTTTTATCCCCTTGCTCATTGCTCGCATTGTACAGGGTGGGCGGAAAGTAACTCCCTATTTTGAATTTGGAATAGCGATTGATGTTATGTGTAGATTGTAATGAAAGTTACTTGTTTTAAAGACTGTAGTGTGGCATTATTTGTAATAGCTTTTCCTTTTTCATATGTCTAATATATGGCAGTGGCCTGATGAGTGATTCACTGGACGCTGGATAGGCAGCCGAAGCTCCACAGAATGGCCTGCGCGTAGTCCAGACCTCACCCCATGCGATCACTTTTTATGGGAGTGGGCTAAGGCTTCCTTCAGAGACTAGCTACTATGCAGCGCGTCAAAACTCATAAATTATCCACTGTCCGAAAGCGACCCTTGACATTTTGCACACATTTACAATGAAGGACATTACTTTTTATTGGTCTTTTACAAAAGACACCCAATTTCGATCGCAGTAGGAGGTTTGTCAGCAGAGGGAAACTCTCTCCTGCCTCGCGTCAATTCGATTCCCCACATCAAAGGAATATCAAAAGAAACCGAACTTGAAGCCAGTCTCTGAAAGGTCCTTAAGGAAGAAATTACCGCAGCAAACCTCAAACTCGTGATGACCTTGAGAACAAAATCCGTGAGATCATAAGTGGTGTTCCTGATGAGTTATTGCGGAAGGCCGTAGTAAACGTATCTGTTCTTTTAAGACAGTGTATAGAAAATACTGGGGCACACGTTGAATTGTAACTTTTGTAATTATCATGCCACACAATAAACTAAATGCGTACAAAAAATTACCTTCATACCTACATTCATTTAGGAGAAAAAAAATTATTTCCAATAGGGAGTTACTTTCCGCCTACCCTGTAGATTTCTGTAATATTCGCTTTCAGCTCTTCCTCAGGAACCTCGCTAATGCGCTTGGTGAATCTAGTATTTATAGTTTTTAGCTGTCCATCATACTATAGGTATGGGGAACTTAGGTAATCGTGAAAATTTTCGACCTCGGTTTTTTGACATTTTACGCGTTTTCAGGCGTGAGGAATCCGAAAATACAAAAATGGGTATGGTGTCCGTCTGTAGGGTGTCTGTTCGTTTGTTAGTCCGTTAGTATGTTAGTCTGTGTACACGATATCTCACGAACAAATAATCGCAGAGAGGTCAGACAAGTTTTAAAATATTATTTAAGACACCGGCAAGAATCCTATTCATTTGCAACATTCTAATTAAAAAGAACTTCAAAAGTTATTCAAAATTTACGTTTTTTTTTTTTTACATGGGAGAATAGGGCAAAATTTCACTTAAACGTGCTTAAAAAGAAATATTTTTATCAGAAAGATGTAAGAACAGCTTTTAAATATAAATATTGATACTGGAATGAACATCATTAACTAAAAATATGCTACTTTGAATATTTTGCAAATTATTCGAAATTTACGAATTTCTTAACATGGCAGAATACGACAAAATTTCGCGTAAACGTCGGTTTTTCATCGGATATTTTCATCGTAAAGATGTTAGACTACTTTTACAATATTATATAAGATACTGGCATAAGCATCCTTGACTATGAATTTTCCAATTTAAAATTTTCGTAAGTCATTGGAACTTTACGATTTACTTAATGACAGAATAGGGAAAAATTTCGCATTAACGTCAAAAGCGTTTGATCAAATTCATTTCTTTTAACATGAATATATAATGTTTTGCACTAGAAATTTTTGAGAACATACATATGATGGAGAACTGAGCAGAGTCCACCTATGCTAACTAGTTTTACAGTGACACAACAAAAAAATCTTTATCATTATGGCCTATGGGCCGAAATCATTAGCGTCTAAATGCTTTATCCGATTGAGTTGAAAATTTATATACGTACTGTCACCGTTGCATGAAGCATAAAGATTCTGGTGAATCTAGCACTTACAGGTTTTCACAGGGACACAAATAAAAATTCTTTATCATTATGCCTTATGGGCTCAAATTACTTAAAGTGCGTTTGCGTCTAAATTCCCCATAAGATTGGTCTAAAAATTTATATGCATGTTATAGGTAACTATCGTATCAGCATTGTAGATTTTGATGAGTCTAACACTTATAGATTTTTATAGGGACACAAAGAAAATTTATCTTTATGATCTATGGGCTCAAATTATTTGAAGCACACTAGCGTTAAACTAAACAACACACTACATTCCTGTTCAAAAGTTTAGCAAGATTTGCAAACGATCCATTTTTTTCAAATTAAAAACTTATCTCTGAATGAAATGTTTTCAAACATTGGGTATTTTAAGAACTGGGTCTTCCTCATGTTTTGCAGTGAAGATGGTTTAAGACAACAATTAGGGGACAAATTGAGCAAAATCATTAATGTTTGTGATCACCCTGTATCGTTAAGTAAACGAAATGAGCTGTAACTTTAGGATATGTTAATATAGACCTAGTTCAATTTGTGGATGAAATTGTGTGACGATAGCATGTTAAATAAGGGAGATATAAGCATTTATTTTAAAACACACACAAAAAAAAAAAAAAAAAAAAAAAAATCAACATGTTTTTCATTTATAATATACAGAGTTTTTAACGAAAATTATTCCCACTTTCAGATATGTTGGAAAAACACTTTTAAAACAATATACTGCAATCGGAATACAAATATCTTAAATATCTCATGAAATATGAATATTTTTATGAAAAACGTGTTTTCTGCGCATGTACGAAAGATAAAGTATTTTTCATTCCATAAGTTGAAAGCTAGATATATTGGGCAACTTTTATCAAAAGTGCATTTAAATAGAATAAAAATTAAGAGAATTGTACAAAAAAGAACGAGCTAGATTTTAGATATTTTCCAAGAGTTGGAATTTCTTAAGGGGTTTTTCACATGCTGCGTAATTAATTTTAAGATCCAATTATTCCAACCACACTCCAGATGTACTTTTTTGTGAAAAATTCCTTATAAGCTTGTAACTCTAACATAATTTTGTTTATTTACTATAATTTGTGAGATCATAAGGGATTTTTTCCAGAAAACAACCTTTGGAAAGTGGTTGAAAGAATTGGATCTTCAAATTAATTACACAGCATGTGAAAAACCCCTTAGGAAATTTCAACTCTTGGAAAATATCTAAAATCTGGCTCGTTCTTTTTTGTACAATTCTCTTAATTTTTATTCTACTCAAATTCACTTTTGATAAAAGTTGCCCAATACATCTAGCTTTCAACCTATGCAATAAAAAATGTTTTATCTTTCGTACATGCGCAGTAAACACGTTTTTCATAAAAATGTTCATATTTCATGAGATATTTAAAATATTTGTATTCTGATTGAAGAATATTGTTTTAAAAGAGTTTTTCCAACTAATCTGAAAGTGGAAACAATTTTCGTTAAAAACTCTGTATATTATAAATAAAAAACATGTTGATTTTTTTTTTTTTTTTTTTTTTTTTTTCGAAGTTTTAAAATACACTACGACACAAAAAAAAAAAAAAAAAAAAAAAAAAGGCCGCACTGCAGAAAAAATGTATTAAAATATTTTTTGAGTTTCTTTCAAAAATTCTTTTTGTGGTATCGTTAACTGCTTTATTCCTACCATTTTTGAAATAATTTCTAAAATTGCGATTTTCCTGACAATTGCATTTTGTTTTTAACACTGGACTCAAAGCTAAAGTGTATGTGGAGGACAACATAAAGAAATCTCTTCTATAATTTGCTTTTTAAATGATAAAATTGGCGGTTGTAGAAGACGAAAAGGAAAATATCCAAGTGCGGCTTTTTTTTTTTTCGTCACTTAGTGTAAATGCTTATATCTCCCTTATTTAATAAGCTATCGTCACACAATTGCATCCACAAACTGAACTGGGTCTATATTTACATATCCTAAAGTTACAGTTCATTTCGTTTACTTAACGATACAGGGTGATTACAAACATTATTGATTTTGCTCAATTTTTTACCAGCCCCCTAATTGTTGTCTTCAATCAATCTTCACTGAAAGACATGAGGAAGACCCATTTCTTTAAATATCCAATGTTTAAAAACATTTAATTGAGAGAGAAGTTTTTAATTTTAAAAAAAAATGTGATCGTTTGCAAATCTTGCTAAACTTTTGAACAGGAGTGTTTGTGAAGAAAAGTACTCATACACCCTATTAAAATTTTCTCTTTTGCGTATTTAACGCTTTCTGTTACTTTAATTTATTTATACAAGCGTTAATTACTTAATGTTTGGAAAGTCGAGTGGAATTACTCCAGATTACTTCTCAATAAAAAGTGTAATGGATTCTGCGATCCTGTTAGATTCTAGTCTAATTAAATAAATAAATGTATGTACAAATAAATTCATAACTGATAAATTTATACATTTTTTTACTTTCTCTTACCCATAGGGTCGAGAAAGTATTGTTTTAGGGTCAAATTTTCGAACGTGAGTTTTTGTTATATTTACAACATGTTCTGAGGTTCCCTGAATATGAAAATCATGTTTTTAGCGAATGGTCTGTGTGTCTGTCTGTATGTGTGTGTGTGTATGTCTGTGTGTCTGTTATCAGCATATCTCAAGAACAAATAGTAGCAGAAATTCCAAACTCGGTATTCTAAATGTGTATCAGGTAAGAGATGCTACACTAAGCTTTTCGTTGAGATGAAGCCAATGGTTCGTGAACAGGGACACTCAAAACTATTCAAATACATTACGTCTATGGGGGAAATTGCAGGTAAATACAGTTTAACATCTATAGACTGCACTAAACCAAATGAAACGAATATATATTTTTTGTAATAGAGATAGTCAACTGGGCAAATAATTTTGTGCATGTAGGATCCTCGCCTCCCTCCCTGGAAGGGGAAGTCCCCCCCCTCGAGAGGAGTAAATTTTCATGATCAAAAGAGCTCACCAATACCTTTAAAACGAATGGTTGAATCCTCGATCTGCGATAATTTAAAATAAAGTTATCATTTTTTTTAATTTTTAACAAAAAAATAATAATAATGTAATATTGAGGATAAATTCAAATTTTCTTGGATATTTACTGTTATACTACTTCTCTAATATGGAAACTATGTGCATTATCATGGAAATATCTTTTTTAAATAATAATTTTAATAAATTCTTTTTACAGAGTGAATTTGTATAGGAAAATATAGAAGAAAGTCGTGTAGTGGCCACAACACACTAGTTATTATTTGTTGTTAGTGGATGTGCTTTACTAATAATATTTTACCATTTCCAGGAAAGCTGTTCGGTAATTGAAATAAATTCCTCATAGAAATATGGTAACTAATGTATGTTTTAAGCTAAATATTCATAGCTTGTTTTTTTCTATTAATGAAACGGGGGGTTTAGGGGGGCGATAGTCCCCCCTCACACAGAACTAATTATCATATAAATCTCTTCCTAAGCCTAATTTGAATTGTTTAACATAGGTTTACATAACAGTACTCGTTATCTTACCTCTTAATCTCCAACCTGTATTTATTGTTTTAAATTTCAGGGTAAGAGAAAGTAGTGTGAGTGACACACCAGATTATTTTTAATGCAAATAATAATATATTTTCTAATTCTTGTAATCAAGAAAAGTTTTTAATTTATTTGGCATATATGCAAAACTTTCCTTAAATTAAAAAACCTACATTACAGTTTCTAACTTTGGTAACTTGTTAGTCAAAATCATACAGTTGTCAACTTTTTTTTTTTTTTTTTTTTTTTTTTTAATGTGAAAGACATATCTAAAAGTCATAAAGTTTATTTTTAAATGTATGGCGTATTTTTACTTTCATAATGAATCTAATGTTGTTATTTTTAATCCCATTCCTATATCTTAGAAAATTATAAAAACTTTACAAAATCGCAATGTAGTTTTCCTTCTAATTTTCTAATGTAATAAAACATTTATTTTAAAAAGCTAAAATCTGCTAACATAATAAAACTAGAAAACTGACTCAAGTGAATGTTTTTTGATGCGATTTATAAAAGAAATTTACAAAGGGACCAAATTTAATAATCAAATAACCTGATCGTGCATTTCTATTATCGTATATTCTCCATTAAAAAAAAAAAAAAAAAAAAAAAGTTTTTAAATCCCATTTCAGTGTTAAGCGATAGCACACACAATACCTTCATTCAAATGAACAATTGTTGTACTTTTATTTTTCCTCGGAATTATTCTAAAGAAGAAGCTCTAGGCGTTAGAAAAGGAAAAATACCATTCCATGTTGTCTTTTTAATCCTGTTTACATAAGGTATTTTTCTATGAGTGTTCGATTGTTCCCATCCATTATTGTGAAATAATTAAACCCCTTTTAATCGAAAGAAAAAAGATCGTTGTTTAATTATTTTGAATTGAGAAGATTTAGTCTTACTCAACTTTTAAATAGAATTTAATTAAATGTTTAATAAGGATTAATTTAAGATTAAAGGGCAAAAATATATCTTTTTCTGTTGTTTTGTAACAGTTATAATATTTAAAGTTAAAAAGATAGTTAACATACATTTTTATGTTAATGTATACTCATTAGAAATACTCGTACTGTTTTTTTTCTTATTTAGAACTTTATTTCCTTCTACATTCAATAATAGAAGACACCGCAATCGTCAACATTTTCTGTATCATATTTTTGATAGATGTTCACGTTTAAAAACAATTTACCTATTTTTGGATTATTTATCTGCAGAGTTTCCAACCAACCATTGTCCGAAATGTTCTGCTCTCAAAGCTAGTAGACGAGAAGTACCGGCTAAAAACTCAAACTATACTTTCCAACCTAGCCATTTGGAGTTTTGCATGGTTTTCTGCCAATTCGCGCTAGTATGGTCATGGATTGTTTTAACCCTCCCCCCCCCCTCCTGCAAGGTGGACATTCTTCCATGCCTTGGAGCCTAATGTAAACAAGCGGTCAATTTTCCACCACATCGCCATGTGTGTATCTTCCATATTGTTTTAATATGCTATATGTGAAATCTTAAATGCAAGTCTCTTATAAAAACGGCAGTATTAAACAATATAGAAAGAATATGTAAAAGTTGGCTATTTACTTATAAACTGAACTTATGAAAATGTTTAAGTATTAGAATTTATGGAATTGTTATAATTTCTATAAAACCTACATTTGGATGTAAGCAACATATATATCTAAAATAAAAATAAATAAATAAAGTTCTCATATGCAAAATAGGTTATGAAAAGAAGAAATTGTTCAAATGTGTTATCACCCCATGTGAATATATCTAACAGCATTGATGCCAAAAACATAAAAAATGTTTAAAATTTAATTGCAAAAATCAAATTGCAAATATCCGGATATAACATGTTTTACGCAGCGAAATATTTAACCCTACAAGGCACCCAGTTCCATATGTGGAACACCGACTTTAATCGTTCATATAGCTATAAAACTATAAGTAGCGACATCTCTTGACATCTTGATAGAAGCTACTGACATTTAGCAATGTAGTAATACGAATCTTTACCTAAAGATGTCGTTCGTGTTTTTAATCGACTTCAAAAAAGAAGGAAGGTTCTCAATTCAAACCGTATGTTTTTTTTTTTTTTTTTTTTTTTTGTTGTTTGTTTGTTAGCTCATGACTTCTGATCGGATGCTCCGATTTTGATACTTTTTGTTTTGTTGAAAAGGTCTTGGTCTGAAATAGGTCCCATTGTAATATCTTTACGATCTAAAGAAAATACAGGATGCCCAAAAATATCAGTCCCAACTCTTTTAACTGCTAAACGGCAGCAGCTATAGTGATAAAAATGGTATGTAAGTATAGCAAAGTGGCCATGCAGTACAAGGTTAAACCGCTTGCAGCGCAACCTGGTGCAAAATAGAGGAGTTAGTGTTCCTGTCTCGAAAACGGTTTCTAGAGAAAAAAGTTAATTACAAAGTTGAAGAGTATCATCGATTTAGTACAAAAAGATTGTTTAGACATTCATGCTAACGTTCTATCTCGGAAACATTTCAAGACAGGGGGAAAAGGGGAATTATAAAATTGCAGAGAATCATCGATTTAGTACGAAAAGATAGTTTAAACATTGATGCTAAAAATACAATGCTGAAAACGTGCGTTTCTTTGTTCGCAATTTCTTACTCTATGCACACTAGAGCTACATTGCACACGTAGTAGTGCAGATGGTGAGACATACGCTACATAGTTCAAAATATAGTTACTTGATACTTTTAGTTTTGTTATAAAGATCTTGGTCTGAAGTAGGTCCCATTGTAATATCTTTACAATCTAAAGAAATAAAGCGCCATCTGGTGAAAAACAGTGGAATTAGAGCTCGAATCGCAAACACGGTTCAAGATGGGAGAAAAGTTAATTACGAAGGTATAGAGCATCATCGATTTACTATGAAAAGACAGTTTTTTGGCATTATTGCTAAAATTAGAACGCTTAAAATGTGCAGTTATTTGTTCGCAATTTTCTACACTATACACACTTGAAATACGTTGCACACTTTGCAGCGTAGCGGATGACACGTATACTCTGTGGTTCAAAGTACTGTCACTGTAAGCGGTCACATCGATTAGCGCAAAGTCGTTTTCAACCAACCTCAGAAAGGAGGGTGTTCTTAATTCGAGCTATGTGTTGTTATTGGTGTTTGTAAGCTTATAATAACTTCGTAAGAGATGCTCTAATTAACCGACTTCAAAAAGGAAGAGGTTCTCAGTACAAACCATATGTTTTTTTTTTTTTTGTTTTTTTCTTGTTTGTTAGCACATAACTTCTGAACGGATGATCCGATTTTGATCTGTTTTATTGTAAAGGTCTTGGTCTGAAATAGGTCCCATTGTAATAGCTATACGATTAAAAGAAAATGCAGGATGCCCAAAAATGTCAGTCCCAACTCTTTTAACTGCTGAACAGCTGCAGCTATAGTCATAAAAATGGTATTTAGATGTAGTAAAGTGGATATGTGCAACGTGATTCAACCGCCTACAGCGCCACCTGGAAAACGGTGAAGTTAGCGTTTCTATCTCGAAAACTGTTCAAGACACGAGAAAAAAGTGAATTATAAAATTGCAGAGCATCACCGATTTAGTACAAAAAGATAGCCTAGACATTAATGCTAAAAACCGAACGCTTAAAACGTGCATTTGTTTGTTCACAATTTCCTATTTTGTGCACACTTGAACCGACATTGCATATGTTGTAGCGTAGCGGGTGACATTTATGCTATGTAAAATTCAAAGTATGGTTATTGTAAGCGGTCGCATCGATTAACGCATAGACGTTTTAAACCGACTTCATAAAGGAAGAGGTTCTCAATACAAACCATGTTTCTCGTTGTTGTTGTTGAAATTTGTTAGCTTATAACTTCGTAAGAGATTATTTAATTTTAATACTTTTTTTGTTGCCGTAATGATCTTGGCCTGAAATAGGTTTCATTATGATTTTATTAAGATATAAAAAAATTACAGAATACTCACAAAAGTCTGTTCTTACTCTAAAAGCTGAACGCATGCAGCTACACTGGTAAAAGCAGTATCGATGTTGAAACTTCTGTCAGTCAGCTGCAATGCATATTTTGCTCTTTGTTTGAACTTTACGCTTCGCAATTTCTAGCGGAGCGGGTGACACGTATTGCCTGTAAAGTACAATGTGTATGCCTAACAGAATTTTTGGTTACGAATACAGCGTATCCGTTCTTTATATTTCTAAAGACATTTTAATTTAACATATGTTCATTGAATAGATAGTTTTTTACTCATATCCGATAAATTTAAGAAATTGACCCAACTTAAAAATGCAACATTTAAGAAAAATGAACTTAAAAATAACTTGACTAGAATAAAACTGGCATAACTGTCTCTCGAGTGGATAACTTTGTAGATGGAGATGTAACTTTTTTGTTCACATTGGGTACATTTCATGTATTTTTCAGTGACATAAACCATTTTTTGAGTTATGCCACTTATCTTGGAAGTTGTGATTTGTGAAACTGCCGTCATATTCTGCTATATGAATAAGTTTTTACAAAAAAGAGGAATATAAAATCTTTTTGTAAAAAAATAGAACCGACTCCAGAAAGCAACTACTATTCAAACAACTAAAAAAAAAAAAAAAAAAAAAAATGGTACTAAATGAAACTGTAAATTGCGCCTAAAAGTATAAAATAATTTCCTTCGCCAAAGAACCTATAACACTACAATTAATCATAACTTTTGAAGTCGGCGCAAAATTAAATACAAATTTATACTTTTATTCAATACGAAAATCAAATCCTATTCAAAATGCACATCTTACATTGTCACCTGCAAAACGCAGCAGAAAAAAACTTTGCTTCAAAAAAAAAACAAATAACATTTCGTAAGCAGCAAAAGTTGGCGAAGTTGCTGGTATCTGACGTCCTTGGTGAAAGAAAAATCGCAAAATTATCTGGCAAACATATTTAATTTCTTTGGGATATCATTATTATTTTGATAAGGTATATTAAGAGAGCAATCAAGAATATGAAACACTACTTCTTACAATACATATTATGAAAATGTACATCTTGCGTGTATATTTTTAACACGCTTTTATTAGCTTCACCTGTATGTGTATGTTTCTATGTATAATGTATGTATGTATATTGTATGTTTGTAACCGCTCTGGGAGCAAACAAAAAATCTATATTGCAAAAAAAAGACTTTCCCTACGTGAACGCTGTGGCTCTGAGGTAAAGCTGCGCGCTACAGTCCTACAGGTCTAGCGTTCGAGCCCAGTCAGGGGAGATTTTTTAAAAATGGTTTTTGTTTAATTCTAAATTATTTTAATTAATGATTTAAATGTATGTAAATATTATGGTGTGTCACTCACACGATTTTCTCTTACCCTGCATTTTAATAGTAAGATAGATTAAAACAGGAATAAACTACTACGTCAGAAACGCCAAAGAAAAATTATTGAGGTGCATACAGCTGTTTCGGTAGCCTAAAGCGCACCGTCTTCAGTGCAAAAAGAATTCTGAATCTGGAGAAGTGCTCGTATATATACGAGAGGGACCGTATTTAGTTCAACCAATAGGATTACGGAAGAGGTGGGGAGTGTGGCCAATAGGAATTTAGGAATCTGTAGCTGTGTCAACAGTAGAAAAATTAAGAAGATGTGGACTGAATGTAAAATTTCCAACAATCAGACAAATAGGGAACAGCGAAATCACAATTTACAAGGTTTTTAACATTTTTATAAATATGAAAAGCTTCAAAGAAATCGAGTTCATGAATGGATTTAGGTCTGCAAATTATTTTAGCTGAATTAAATTTAAAATTATGATTTAGCTCCCAGCAATGTTTAGAAATAGCGGATTTATTGGTTTCTTGTTTGCGGACGTAATTCATATGTTCTTTTAGACGAAATTTAAGACTGCGTTTAGTTTGGCCAATATATGATAAACCACACTGGCAGGAAATACTATAAATGCCCCAAGAATTATGCATATCAATAGGATCTTTCAACTGAGAAAAGGTGAGTTTATTGGAAGGCGAAAATATTATTTTAAAATCATATTGTTTGAGAATTTTAGCTATGGTTTGACTGGTTTTAGAAAAATAGGGTAAAACTATACTGATATTAGATGTGACTGATTTAGTAGACGAAATACGAGGGAGTTGTAATTTTTGGATAGCTTTGTCTATAATGGAGGGTCATAACCTCTGTCAATTGCGATGGCTTTCAGGTATTTAATTTCAGATTTCAATAAAATTGGATTTGAACAAATATTAAGGGCACGGTTTACAAAAGTATAGAAAGCAGCCATTTTTTGGTTAGGTGGGTGACATGAACGCGCATGGGGAGGAAGGGAGACTGCAAAATTTTTACGATAGACAGTGGTTGAAAATCCATTTACAGTGCGAGAGACGAGGGTATCAATAAATGGAAGGGAGCCATTATTTTCTATTTCATATGTAAATTGGATATTACTGTCAATTGAATTTAAGTTTTCTAAGGCATGGTCAATATTGTGGTGAGATATGTCGATAAGCGTGAAGGTGTCGTCAACGTAACGGGTCCAAAAAGGAAAAGATATTTCTTAAAAAGCTTCATTTCGAAATAGTGCATGTAAATGTCTGCGAGAATTGGGGAGAGAGGGGAACCCATGGCTAAACCTTCAGACTGACGATAGAATTTATTTTGGAAAGAAAAAGTGGTTTTTGATAAACAAATGTGGGTAAGAGAAATTAATTCTTGTATTTCAAAAGATGTGAAATGAAACTCTTTTAATCTATTTTCGAGACAGCAGTCTCGAAAATAGATTAAAAGAGTTCCATTATTTTTAAATTAATTATTTTTATTATTTTTAAATTAATTATTTTTAAGTTAATTTATTATTTTTAAATTAATTATTTTTATTATTTTTAAATTAATTATTTTTAAGTTAATTTATTATTTTTAAATTAATTATTTTTATTATTTTTTAATTAATTCAGACTTTATAAATAAATTTATTCAAATGGGGATTCGTTTCTAATGAGAAATTACTGTTGTTATTAACAATACTTTTAAAATCACAAAAATTTGTCACTAATAGTAAATTAAAAATCAAATTACAACTAAAGTAAGTTAAATCAAAATCAAATCAAATGAAAAAAAAAAAAAAAAGTCTCAATTAAAAAAAAAAGAAAGTGCAATTACATAAAAAAAAAAGTTTAAATATATTAAATGTTCGTAAAAAATCAGAACAAAATTCTCCGAATCTCAATGGCTAGGAAGCTATCGTAATGTCGTAACGAAAAGAATTAAAAAACCAAGACATTGGAGGGTTAAAAAAAAAAAAATGATCAATTAATTGTTAGGCTGAAGTTGTTCTCTCTGATGAGTCAAGTTTAATTTATTTCGAACTGACTGAAACAAGCAGATCTGATCACGAAAATGTAACTGACTTAATGAAAATCGCACTTTTAAAACAATGACATATTCCCCGTACATTACGATACGAAAATGCATAATTTTTCGGTGAGTCTGTCAAATTTTCATTTTCAAGGGATCAATTAACCCGAAATAAAATCTGGCCATTAAAAAATTTTTAGCTGACCGACTACTTTTTTTTTTTTTTTTTTTTTTTTTTTGGGGGGGGGGGGGGGGTATTTGCGACTCTTCCATACTCAGCATTTCAAGATGATAATGCACCTTGTTATCCATTCTCATGAGCATCTATAATTTTGTAACTTATCATACTTTTTTTTACTTAAAATTAAATCCCACAAAGAATAGCGCAGGATTTCTTCTTTATTAGACCTGAAAATTGTCCTAATCTCAATCTGCTCGAAAATGTTTAGTCTATAAAAGAGGGTGTCAGTTAGAAATATGTAGCCTAGTCCATTGAAAGAACTAGAAAAAAATATTTATGATATTTGGCACAGTGCAATTTCTGAGTTTCATGTTAAAAAACTGCAAAATAATATGCCACTGCGCATTAAAGCAGTAATTCCCTATAAAGGCGGAATTATCCAATCCAGAATACATATTTATTAAATAATTGTTTAGATCTAACAAATAAATAGTTTTATTTCATACATTAAAATAGCACTTGTTTATTTCGTATAATAAATCATGATAAATATAAAGTATATGTTTATCACATTACGTTTAAAAAGAAAATTTTATGTAGATTTTTATTAAAAACTTCGTAGAATGTAATAAAACGAATTATTAAATCGAAAATGTACATAGGTATCATGTTGTGACTTCCGTATTATACGAACATAACAATTTTATTTGTTGCAATCATTAGTTTTTAAATTATTACAAACCCAAAAGGTATAAGTCAGTTTTTTTGCAGTGCGGCATTTTTTTTTTTTTTTCTTTTGTCGCTTAGTGTATTTTGTATACAGGGTCAGTAGGGAAAGAAGGAGAGTTTTAACACAGGCGGGGGGTGCACCGGTGCACCGGCAAGTCGTGCGGGTGTCGCACCACCCCCTGAGGGGTCTAGATAGGTTGGTATTGACCTTGAGACATCCTCTAACTTGATCGTGAAAGATGACGAGGGTATTAATGAAGAAAATTAATTAAAAAATTTAATGAGTGATTTATTGTAAAAGGTGACGATGGTTTTAAAGCGATGTTTGCGGTATAAGGTAAAAAGTAGGATATTGTTTGTGACTCATTAGGAAATTAATTAGGGAGTTAATTAGGGAGTTAATTAAGAAATTAATTAAGAAATTAATTAAGAAATTTTAAAAATTGAGAAATAAATAAGGAATGAATAAAATATACGAATGTGGATGTGCATAGAGTATGAAAGAAATAGAGAGGTTTGACTGGGGTTCGAACCCGACACCTTGCAGTAAAAATATTTCAGTAGTTTTCACGTGTGTGTGAGTGATTTTTATAGTATATGTCTGCACTGTTCTTTTAAAACTATGAATGCTAGTGTCCGAAAAGAATTCAATCGTTTTAATGATATTAATTAGAGAATAATAATTAAGAAAAATATTAATTAAGGATCTTCTTGTAAAAAATCGTCAATTATTTTCCGAAAAAAAGGCAATGAAAGCAAAAATTAAGTATAAAGAACGAAAGAAAGTTTAGAAACATAGATTTTGACTGAGATTCGAACCCGGTACCTTGCAGTAAAAATATTTCAGTAGTTTTCGCGTGTGTGTGAGTGATAATTATAGTATATGTCTGCACTGTTCTTTTTAAACTGTGAATGCTAGTGTCCGAAAAGAATTCAATCGTTTTAATGATATTAATTAGAGAATAATAATTAAGAAAAATATTAATTAAGGATCTTCTTGTAAAAAATCATCAATTATTTTCCGAAAAAAAAAAGGCAATGAAAGCAAAAATTAAGTATAAAGAACGAAAGAAAGTTTAGAAACATAGATTTTGACTGAGATTCGAACGATTCAACCATTTAAATTATATAAATTTACAGAATAATAATTAATAAAGTATTAATTAAGCATTTCCTTCTAAAAGATTACGAATGTTTTATGAAAAATGACATTGAGAGTTAAAATTAAGTATAAATAATGAAAGAAAGTGTAGCAATAGAGACACCTGACTGAGATTCGAACCCGGCGCCTGTTTGAAGTGAGGAAACAGTAGTTTACAAGTACTTTAACCACTGTTCTTTAGAAATATACCTACACAGATCTTTTTAAACCTAAGAATACAAATGTTTGAGAACGACTCAACCATTTAAATAATATTAATTACAGAATAATTAAAAAATAATAATTGAAGATCTTGCAAAATTCGCTAATATTTTATGAAAAAAGATGATGTATGTGAAAATTAAGTTAAAAGATGTTTAAAATCTCAAATGTATAAGTGAAATTAAATTAGAATGAAAGACGAGAATTGTTTTTTGAAAGATAACTAAAAAGAGTGATTAAAATTTCTTATTAATTACTTAATTGAAGAAAGTTCGTTAAAAAAATACTTTTCATCATAAAGATTTTTTTAATTGTGAATACTAACTAGCATCCATTTTAAACTGTATATATTTTTTTTACTAAATAGAATAAAGATCGACTTAATTCGCCAATGGTGACGTCACAATGTTTTTAGGGAAGAAGGTGACCATCCCTTTAAGCATTTTCTTAGAATCGGGGGAGATGCTATTGTACATTCAATACAAGAAAGAGGAGGAAAAATACCAGTTTTGTCGCTACCTTTAACCGTGTTTAAATTTGATTATTGTTAGACGTTTTAAAAATATAAATTCATTTCTTTCTATCTTTAGAAGAATCTTATTGATTATTTGATATACAATATGGGAATATAATAACTTTTAATAATAGACATTTTCATTAGATTTTTACAAATCGCTACAAAAAACTCATTACAACTTCAGAAAATCAAAAGTTTTTTAGATATAATTTGTAACTTTTTCGAATAATCCTTCACATATTAGACTACACCCTTACATTTCTTTAGTGTAAACCCGTGAAATTTTACCAATAAAATCAGAAATAGGGTCGTAAAAATAAGAATTTGGCATGATTTTAAATAAATTTTAGGATATATCTACAAAAATTTTAGAGTATTTGGCGATAATTCGGATTTGGTGAGAAACACCTAGTATTAATTTCGAGTGGAGTAAAATTTTGTCACATGCTAACTTATTTTTGCGTGAGTGAAGACATCTGTTTTTTAACCTGAATTCAGTACTACATAAAAATTATTTTTTCAAGATGGATGTCAGAACAGATATTATTTTGTTAAATACATTTACTCATATATTCAATAGATCACATCTACGCAAATCAGAACTAGGGATTATAAATCAGCTTAAATTTCGAATGAATGAATTTATCAATTCAGAAATTAGCAATCAACTTTATGAAAATGTTGATATGTTATCTGATGAAAATTTTTATACCTGTTTAGATATTGTTTTAAAAGAAATGATAAAAAATGAAATTAATTAGGATAAAGTTGTAATTTACTTAGTATTTTCAAGTGAACTTATGGCAAAGCGCTTTAAGAGATCTGGAGAGTTTATCATACTTTGGATAAAATTTTTTAATATCTTCCAGAAGTATTTAGGTAGTTGGATTATTGATAATCAAGAATGTATAAAAGTCAAAGAAGTGAAAAAATCATTTTTTCAAAGAATGTGGAGTTTTATCACTCGATCATAATATGAAAATTGTAAAAATATTATCTGCTATGTTGAATTATGTTCAGTTCAATCTGTAAAAGAACAATGTTCAAGAAAAATGTATGTATGTAATGTGAAATTCAAAGTAAATAAAGAACTTTAAATGGGAATTTTGTTTAAGAAAAAATTATTTGAAGTAAAATTCATCTTTAAAAAATAAATAAATAAAAATAAAAATAAGTTGATCAATGTAAAAAACTGAAAAATTCACTAAAAATATAAGAAACGCATTTTCACAATAATAAGATTGTAAATGAAAGATAAAATCACAAAATTACCAGCATAAGAGACTGTAGGTATTCGAAAAAAAATTATGAAGTCAACAATTTTGGTGTTAAACAGCACATCTTATTTTACAAAGTACTAAGTTTTTTAAAATCATTTAGTTTGAACTTTTTCAAACTTTTACTTATAAACTGAAATTTTTGTGAATGTAAAATTTTTTACACAAAGTATTTTAGAAAAAATATCATCTCAGAAATTAACTAACTTATTTTTAGAATAAAAATATAAGAAACTTATTTTTACTAATGATAAGAATGAAAATGTAAGGTAAAATCTCATTTTTACCAATTTAAGAGACCGCAAGTATTTGAAAAATCATGAAGTATGGAATTTTAATGTTTCACACGTGTTAATAACGCGTCTTATTTTACAAAGTACTAAGTTTTTTTAAAGTCATTTAGTTTGAAGTTTTTCAAACTTATACTTATAAACTGAAATTTTTGTGAATGTAAAATTTTTTACGCAAAGTATTTTAGAAAAAATATCATCTCAGAAATTAACTAACTTATTTTTAGAATAAAAATATAAGAAACTTATTTTTACTAAAATATTTTTGTACAAAGTATTTTAGAAACTTAGATAACTTGTTCTTGAATAAAAATATAAGAAACTTATTTTCACAATAATAAGATTATAAATGTTAGATAAAATCACAAAATTACCAGCTTAAGAGGTTGTAGGTATTCGAAAAAATCACGAAGTCAACAATTTTGGTGTTAACAACACATCTTATTTTACAAAGTGCTAAGTTTTTTAGTCATTTAGTTTGAAGTTTTTCAGACATATGCTTATAAACTGAAAATTTTTTGTAAATGAAAAATTTTTTACACAAAGTATTTCAGAAAAAAATATCATCTCAGAAATTAATTAACTTATTTTTAGAATAAAAATATATGAAACTTACTTTTTCTAATGATAAGAATGAAAATGTGAGATAAAAACTCATTCTTACCAATTTAAGAGACTGTAAGTATTTTAAAAATTATGAAGTATGCAATTTTAATGTTTCACATGTGTTAATAACGCATCTTATTTTACAAAGCACTAAGTTTTTAAAAGTCATTTGGTTTGAAGTTTTTGACACATATGCTTATAAATGAAATTTTCGTAAATGAAAAATTTTTACACAAATTATTTTAATACAAATTCTATCTCAGAAAAAATTAACTTTTTTTTTTTTTTAGGTTGAAAATGCAAGATAAAAATCTAACATTTATCGAATTTAGAAGCTGCAGATGTATGATGAAATCATGAACTTGAAACTTTAAGTATTAACAACCTACCTTCTTTGAAAATACTAAACCACAAGTTTCGACAAATCTATAATCAACTGTTAAAAAACATAGAATATTTTTTTCCCTAAAATGTTTAACGTAGATGCTACATCCATAAAAATACAGAGTGAAAGTGTACAAATTATCTGTTTAGACATGTTGATAAACTAGAATTTTCCACAAGATTCGAGTATTATAGCAAGGTATGGGATAATATTTGGCTAAATTTCCACTAATATTGGCGATAGTTATAAAAATTTGGCATGAAATAAGAGAATTTGCCGTAAATTCTTAAGTAAAACTGATGAACGAAGAAAAAATTTGAATTAGTTACATTCTTTTCTCGCTGTAGAGTTGTCTAAGTTCTCATACTTAGTAGTTTTTAAAGTCTTACTTTTAGAGTGATTTTTTACACTTCGCTAAACTGAAGTACAAAATGAATAATACTTTAACGTCCGAGGAGACACACGTTTCCGTTCAACAAACCCCTTCATCAGGTTTTGAGGATGAGAAGTTATCTAAACTTTTTATTTGTCCAACTTGTAAGAAGCCATTTTTTAAAAAATCCTATCTTACTAGACATGTCAAGGTTCACAATGATATTAAACCTAATATTTGTTACGTGTGTGAGAAAGGATTTGTTACTTTACATCGTTTAAAAAGACATATGGAAACCCATAGAAAAATTTCCATAAGATACAAATGTGAATATTGTATTGAAAATTTCAATCGCAAGTGTGATTTATTTAAACATAAGAGATTATTTCATCAAAAAGTCTTACCTGAACATCTATGTATTATTTGTAAAGATGCTTTTAAACACAAGTATGAATTGGAAAAACACAAGAGGGTGCATTATCGTAAACCTGAGTATCTATGTGAGGAATGTTCTATAACCTTTACAACAAAACATGCTTTTTCAAACCATAAGCGAAAAAGTCATAAAAAGACTTTACATACATACTGTTGTGACGAATGTACTGATACTTTTTCAAACAGACGACATTTTTTAAAACATAAAAGAAATATGCATAAAAAATCTTTAATGCATACTAGATGTGATGAATGCAGTGAAACTTTTCAGTGTAAGTATGAATTATTGCAACATAAGAGAAAGAATCATCTTAAAGACTTTAACATACGTAGAAATTGTAATGATCGAAGCACTAACAATGAATTATCAACAGTTAATAATGACAGTGAGAATCTGGACTTGTTAAATTTTTTGGATAATTTTCACATTGAATGTGCGAATGGTGTTTTTGACTTACATTCCAACAACTTTCAGAATGAAAATATAGACTTAGACTTAAAAAATTTTTTGGACAATTCGAATGTGGAATATACAAGTGGAAATAATATTGATGATTTATCTGCCAAAGATGAAAATAAGGACTTAAATAATTTTAACCTGATACAAACTGATTTACCTCTAGTAAACTATGACAATGAAAGTCTGGACTTGTTAAATTTTTCGTATAACTTTAATCCCAAGTGCTTGAATATTTTTTCTGCTAACGACGAAAATATGAATTCGAATAATTTTAGTGCGAAGGAAAATGAGTTGGTGACAGATAACTTTAACAATGAAAATCTAGACTTGCTAAATTTTTTGAATAACTTTAATACTGCATGTATGAACGATATCCCAACAATATAGATTTGCTGTCTTGTATTATTGTGAATGAATTTCAAATAAAAAGGTTTCAATGAAAATGATTTGTTTTAATTTTTATTACAAAATCATCTTTTTTATAATATTTTCTATTAGAATACAAACTGAAGTGTCATCTTTTTTAAAATAAAAACATGTCAAAAGTTTACTTGTGTATAAACGATATACTTTTTCATTACTGTAGTAGAATTGATTGAGTATAATATTTAAACACTAAGTAAAAATTATGCACAATAGTAGTTTTATAAACTATCAAACTTACATCGAAGAAGAAAAAACTTGTAAAATTGTTTTACCACTCAACTGTAAAGTACTTGTGAAAATCTTAAATGAATTTATCTTATTAACAATTTTCCTGAAAAACTAGCTTATAAAAATTTTAGATATAATTATGAAGTTAGTATTTTCCTAAGTATCACGTTTGAATCTTACTTTAAATATACATCATCAAAGTGTTTTATTCTTTAACTAAAATCACAATCTCTATTCCAAATAGTGTAAAAATAATGTTATAGTAACAACTTAAACTTTTATATATAGATACTTTCACGATTGTATTTTAACTTTTTTTATTTTTTAGAATACAGAAAATATTTTGTAAGAATTGTGAAAGCTTAATTTTAGAAGTTTGTGAAATTTCACAAAATTTTTTTAAACATTTTTGTCAAATGTTTTCTTTATGTCACATCACTTAAAAAAATTTAACTGTTTTTAACAGAATTGCTAACACAAAACATTAAGTTAGAAAATTTATAGATAAAACTTATAAGATACGAAAAACCATATGTGAAGTAATAACAAAAGGTGTATATACTTTCAAGTTTAGACATGGTTCAACAAGCTTGAGGAGACACTAAAACCTGTAGCTGACGTCATAACCCCTGTAGCGTAACTTTTCCCTTACTACTACGTCACAAATGTATAATTTAACAAAAAGTACTTATGTCACCCCACAATTCCTGTCTTGTATTATTTTACTTTGTGTATAAAATCAATGATCTATAAAAAAGCTTTGTCGTTTTTATACACTTTGAAGTAAAAATTTTCTCCAAAAACATCAAATTATATTTCGCAAGTATGAATTGATATGTATATGTTTTAAATATCTCTAAGTTACATTATACCAAAGTATAATTTCTAATATTTAAACAATTCTCACTTTACAAAAATTAACTTGTATGCATTTCTAGATCTTTAATAAAAATCTTTAATTTTTTTATCTCAAAGACTTTAAACTATTCGAGATATGTGCAGCTTAAGTGCAATCCAATACTATTTGCATAACAATGTGGAATATCATATGTTAAGAAAATCTTAAATTTTGAATATTTTTCAGTTATTAAACGAAAAATTGTGTAAAATTTACTAAGTGTTTCACTAAAGAAGAGAATTACACTAAAAAGTTTTGACAAGAAATACTAAATTCACTAAGTTACATTCGTGGACATAAACACACAATATAAGAGAAATCTTTAAAACATTATTGCAAAAACAAATTAAAAAATAAAAATAAATAATAAATAAATAAATAAATAAATAAATAAGTAAAAAATTGTTAATTTTAGACAATTTTTCGTTTAATAACTGAAAAATATTCAAAATTTAAGATTTTCTTAACATATGATATTCCACATTGTTATGCAAATAGTATTGGATTGCACTTAAGCTGCACATATCTCGAATAGTTTAAAGTCTTTGAGATAAAAAAATTAAAGATTTTTATTAAAGATCTAGAAATGCATACAAGTTAATTTTTGTAAAGTGAGAATTGTTTAAATATTAGAAATTATACTTTGGTATAATGTAACTTAGAGATATTTAAAACAAATACATATCAATTCATACTTGCGAAATATAATTTGATGTTTTTGGAGAAAATTTTTACTTCAAAGTGTATAAAAACGACAAAGCTTTTTTATAGATCATTGATTTTATACACAAAGTAAAATAATACAAGACAGGAATTGTGGGGTGACATAAGTACTTTTTGTTAAATTATACATTTGTGACGTAGTAGTAAGGGAAAAGTTACGCTACAGGGGTTATGACGTCAGCTACAGGTTTTAGTGTCTCCTCAAGCTTGTTGAACCATGTCTAAACTTGAAAGTATATACACCTTTTGTTATTACTTCACATATGGTTTTTCGTATCTTATAAGTTTTATCTATAAATTTTCTAACTTAATGTTTTGTGTTAGCAATTCTGTTAAAAACAGTTAAATTTTTTTAAGTGATGTGACATAAAGAAAACATTTGACAAAAATGTTTAAAAAAATTTTGTGAAATTTCACAAACTTCTAAAATTAAGCTTTCACAATTCTTACAAAATATTTTCTGTATTCTAAAAAATAAAAAAAGTTAAAATACAATCGTGAAAGTATCTATATATAAAAGTTTAAGTTGTTACTATAACATTATTTTTACACTATTTGGAATAGAGATTGTGATTTTAGTTAAAGAATAAAACACTTTGATGATGTATATTTAAAGTAAGATTCAAACGTGATACTTAGGAAAATACTAACTTCATAATTATATCTAAAATTTTTATAAGCTAGTTTTTCAGGAAAATTGTTAATAAGATAAATTCATTTAAGATTTTCACAAGTACTTTACAGTTGAGTGGTAAAACAATTTTACAAGTTTTTTCTTCTTCGATGTAAGTTTGATAGTTTATAAAACTACTATTGTGCATAATTTTTACTTAGTGTTTAAATATTATACTCAATCAATTCTACTACAGTAATGAAAAAGTATATCGTTTATACACAAGTAAACTTTTTACATGTTTTTATTTTAAAAAAAGATGACACTTCAGTTTGTATTCTAATAGAAAATATTATAAAAAAGATGATTTTGTAATAAAAATTAAAACAAATCATTTTCATTGAAACCTTTTTATTTGAAATTCATTCACAATAATACAAGACAGCAAATCTATATTGTTGGGATATCGTTAATACATTCAGTATTAAAGTTATTCAAAAAATTTAGCAAGTCTAGATTTTCATTGTTAAAGTTATCTGTCACCAACTCATTTTCCTTCGCACTAAAATTATTCGAATTCATATTTTCGTCGTTAGCAGAAAAAATATTCAAGCACTTGGGATTAAAGTTATACGAAAAATTTAACAAGTCCAGACTTTCATTGTCATAGTTTACTAGAGGTAAATCAGTTTGTATCAGGTTAAAATTATTTAAGTCCTTATTTTCATCTTTGGCAGATAAATCATCAATATTATTTCCACTTGTATATTCCACATTCGAATTGTCCAAAAAATTTTTTAAGTCTAAGTCTATATTTTCATTCTGAAAGTTGTTGGAATGTAAGTCAAAAACACCATTCGCACATTCAATGTGAAAATTATCCAAAAAATTTAACAAGTCCAGATTCTCACTGTCATTATTAACTGTTGATAATTCATTGTTAGTGCTTCGATCATTACAATTTCTACGTATGTTAAAGTCTTTAAGATGATTCTTTCTCTTATGTTGCAATAATTCATACTTACACTGAAAAGTTTCACTGCATTCATCACATCTAGTTTGCATTAAAGATTTTTTATGCATATTTCTTTTATGTTTTAAAAAATGTCGTCTGTTTGAAAAAGTATCAGTACATTCGTCACAACAGTATGTATGTAAAGTCTTTTTATGACTTTTTCGCTTATGGTTTGAAAAAGCATGTTTTGTTGTAAAGGTTATAGAACATTCCTCACATAGATACTCAGGTTTACGATAATGCACCCTCTTGTGTTTTTCCAATTCATACTTGTGTTTAAAAGCATCTTTACAAATAATACATAGATGTTCAGGTAAGACTTTTTGATGAAATAATCTCTTATGTTTAAATAAATCACACTTGCGATTGAAATTTTCAATACAATATTCACATTTGTATCTTATGGAAATTTTTCTATGGGTTTCCATATGTCTTTTTAAACGATGTAAAGTAACAAATCCTTTCTCACACACGTAACAAATATTAGGTTTAATATCATTGTGAACCTTGACATGTCTAGTAAGATAGGATTTTTTAAAAAATGGCTTCTTACAAGTTGGACAAATAAAAAGTTTAGATAACTTCTCATCCTCAAAACCTGATGAAGGGGTTTGTTGAACGGAAACGTGTGTCTCCTCGGACGTTAAAGTATTATTCATTTTGTACTTCAGTTTAGCGAAGTGTAAAAAATCACTCTAAAAGTAAGACTTTAAAAACTACTAAGTATGAGAACTTAGACAACTCTACAGCGAGAAAAGAATGTAACTAATTCAAATTTTTTCTTCGTTCATCAGTTTTACTTAAGAATTTACGGCAAATTCTCTTATTTCATGCCAAATTTTTATAACTATCGCCAATATTAGTGGAAATTTAGCCAAATATTATCCCATACCTTGCTATAATACTCGAATCTTGTGGAAAATTCTAGTTTATCAACATGTCTAAACAGATAATTTGTACACTTTCACTCTGTATTTTTATGGATGTAGCATCTACGTTAAACATTTTAGGGAAAAAAATATTCTATGTTTTTTAACAGTTGATTATAGATTTGTCGAAACTTGTGGTTTAGTATTTTCAAAGAAGGTAGGTTGTTAATACTTAAAGTTTCAAGTTCATGATTTCATCATACATCTGCAGCTTCTAAATTCGATAAGTGTTAGATTTTTATCTTGCATTTTCAACCTAAAAAAAAAAAAAAGTTAATTTTTTCTGAGATAGAATTTGTATTAAAATAATTTGTGTAAAAATTTTTCATTTACGAAAATTTCATTTATAAGCATATGTGTCAAAAACTTCAAACCAAATGACTTTTAAAAACTTAGTGCTTTGTAAAATAAGATGCGTTATTAACACATGTGAAACATTAAAATTGCATACTTCATAATTTTTAAAATACTTACAGTCTCTTAAATTGGTAAGAATGAGTTTTTATCTCACATTTTCATTCTTATCATTAGAAAAAGTAAGTTTCATATATTTTTATTCTAAAAATAAGTTAATTAATTTCTGAGATGATATTTTTTTCTGAAATACTTTGTGTAAAAAATTTTTCATTTACAAAAAATTTTCAGTTTATAAGCATATGTCTGAAAAACTTCAAACTAAATGACTAAAAAACTTAGCACTTTGTAAAATAAGATGTGTTGTTAACACCAAAATTGTTGACTTCGTGATTTTTTCGAATACCTACAACCTCTTAAGCTGGTAATTTTGTGATTTTATCTAACATTTATAATCTTATTATTGTGAAAATAAGTTTCTTATATTTTTATTCAAGAACAAGTTATCTAAGTTTCTAAAATACTTTGTACAAAAATATTTTAGTAAAAATAAGTTTCTTATATTTTTATTCTAAAAATAAGTTAGTTAATTTCTGAGATGATATTTTTTCTAAAATACTTTGCGTAAAAAATTTTACATTCACAAAAATTTCAGTTTATAAGTATAAGTTTGAAAAACTTCAAACTAAATGACTTTAAAAAAACTTAGTACTTTGTAAAATAAGACGCGTTATTAACACGTGTGAAACATTAAAATTCCATACTTCATGATTTTTCAAATACTTGCGGTCTCTTAAATTGGTAAAAATGAGATTTTACCTTACATTTTCATTCTTATCATTAGTAAAAATAAGTTTCTTATATTTTTATTCTAAAAATAAGTTAGTTAATTTCTGAGATGATATTTTTTCTAAAATACTTTGTGTAAAAAATTTTACATTCACAAAAATTTCAGTTTATAAGTAAAAGTTTGAAAAAGTTCAAACTAAATGATTTTAAAAAACTTAGTACTTTGTAAAATAAGATGTGCTGTTTAACACCAAAATTGTTGACTTCATAATTTTTTTTCGAATACCTACAGTCTCTTATGCTGGTAATTTTGTGATTTTATCTTTCATTTACAATCTTATTATTGTGAAAATGCGTTTCTTATATTTTTAGTGAATTTTTCAGTTTTTTACATTGATCAACTTATTTTTATTTTTATTTATTTATTTTTTAAAGATGAATTTTACTTCAAATAATTTTTTCTTAAACAAAATTCCCATTTAAAGTTCTTTATTTACTTTGAATTTCACATTACATACATACATTTTTCTTGAACATTGTTCTTTTACAGATTGAACTGAACATAATTCAACATAGCAGATAATATTTTTACAATTTTCATATTATGATCGAGTGATAAAACTCCACATTCTTTGAAAAAATGATTTTTTCACTTCTTTGACTTTTATACATTCTTGATTATCAATAATCCAACTACCTAAATACTTCTGGAAGATATTAAAAAATTTTATCCAAAGTATGATAAACTCTCCAGATCTCTTAAAGCGCTTTGCCATAAGTTCACTTGAAAATACTAAGTAAATTACAACTTTATCCCAATTAATTTCATTTTTTATCATTTCTTTTAAAACAATATCTAAACAGGTATAAAAATTTTCATCAGATAACATATCAACATTTTCATAAAGTTGATTGCTAATTTCTGAATTGATAAATTCATTCATTCGAAATTTAAGCTGATTTATAATCCCTAGTTCTGATTTGCGTAGATGTGATCTATTGAATATATGAGTAAATGTATTTAACAAAATAATATCTGTTCTGACATCCATCTTGAAAAAATAATTTTTATGTAGTACTGAATTCAGGTTAAAAAACAGATGTCTTCACTCACGCAAAAATAAGTTAGCATGTGACAAAATTTTACTCCACTCGAAATTAATACTAGGTGTTTCTCACCAAATCCGAATTATCGCCAAATACTCTAAAATTTTTGTAGATATATCCTAAAATTTATTTAAAATCATGCCAAATTCTTATTTTTACGACCCTATTTCTGATTTTATTGGTAAAATTTCACGGGTTTACACTAAAGAAATGTAAGGGTGTAGTCTAATATGTGAAGGATTATTCGAAAAAGTTACAAATTATATCTAAAAAACTTTTGATTTTCTGAAGTTGTAATGAATTTTTTGTAGCGATTTGTAAAAATCTAATGAAAATGTCTATTATTAAAAGTTATTATATTCCCATATTGTATATCAAATAATCAATAAGATTCTTCTAAAGATAGAAAGAAATGAATTTATATTTTTAAAACGTCTAACAATAATCAAATTTAAACACGGTTAAAGGTAGCGACAAAACTGGTATTTTTCCTCCTCTTTCTTGTATTGAATGTACAATAGCATCTCCCCCGATTCTAAGAAAATGCTTAAAGGGATGGTCACCTTCTTCCCTAAAAACATTGTGACGTCACCATTGGCGAATTAAGTCGATCTTTATTCTATTTAGTAAAAAAAATATATACAGTTTAAAATGGATGCTAGTTAGTATTCACAATTAAAAAAATCTTTATGATGAAAAGTATTTTTTTAACGAACTTTCTTCAATTAAGTAATTAATAAGAAATTTTAATCACTCTTTTTAGTTATCTTTCAAAAAACAATTCTCGTCTTTCATTCTAATTTAATTTCACTTATACATTTGAGATTTTAAACATCTTTTAACTTAATTTTCACATACATCATCTTTTTTCATAAAATATTAGCGAATTTTGCAAGATCTTCAATTATTATTTTTTAATTATTCTGTAATTAATATTATTTAAATGGTTGAGTCGTTCTCAAACATTTGTATTCTTAGGTTTAAAAAGATCTGTGTAGGTATATTTCTAAAGAACAGTGGTTAAAGTACTTGTAAACTACTGTTTCCTCACTTCAAACAGGCGCCGGGTTCGAATCTCAGTCAGGTGTCTCTATTGCTACACTTTCTTTCATTATTTATACTTAATTTTAACTCTCAATGTCATTTTTCATAAAACATTCGTAATCTTTTAGAAGGAAATGCTTAATTAATACTTTATTAATTATTATTCTGTAAATTTATATAATTTAAATGGTTGAATCGTTCGAATCTCAGTCAAAATCTATGTTTCTAAACTTTCTTTCGTTCTTTATACTTAATTTTTGCTTTCATTGCCTTTTTTTTTTCGGAAAATAATTGATGATTTTTTACAAGAAGATCCTTAATTAATATTTTTCTTAATTATTATTCTCTAATTAATATCATTAAAACGATTGAATTCTTTTCGGACACTAGCATTCACAGTTTAAAAAGAACAGTGCAGACATATACTATAACTATCACTCACACACACGCGAAAACTACTGAAATATTTTTACTGCAAGGTACCGGGTTCGAATCTCAGTCAAAATCTATGTTTCTAAACTTTCTTTCGTTCTTTATACTTAATTTTTGCTTTCATTGCCTTTTTTTCGGAAAATAATTGACGATTTTTTACAAGAAGATCCTTAATTAATATTTTTCTTAATTATTATTCTCTAATTAATATCATTAAAACGATTGAATTCTTTTCGGACACTAGCATTCATAGTTTTAAAAGAACAGTGCAGACATATACTATAAAAATCACTCACACACACGTGAAAACTACTGAAATATTTTTACTGCAAGGTGTCGGGTTCGAACCCCAGTCAAACCTCTCTATTTCTTTCATACTCTATGCACATCCACATTCGTATATTTTATTCATTCCTTATTTATTTCTCAATTTTTAAAATTTCTTAATTAATTTCTTAATTAATTTCTTAATTAACTCCCTAATTAACTCCCTAATTAATTTCCTAATGAGTCACAAACAATATCCTACTTTTTACCTTATACCGCAAACATCGCTTTAAAACCATCGTCACCTTTTACAATAAATCACTCATTAAATTTTTTAATTAATTTTCTTCATTAATACCCTCGTCATCTTTCACGATCAAGTTAGAGGATGTCTCAAGGTCAATACCAACCTATCTAGACCCCTCAGGGGGTGGTGCGACACCCGCACGACTTGCCGGTGCACCGGTGCACCCCCCGCCTGTGTTAAAACTCTCCTTCTTTCGGGTCACTTTAAAAAATTATTTTATCTATTCATTTAAATAAACGATTCCTTATAAAATGGGTAATATAAAAGTAGCTACATGTCATTAGAAAACTTTTCTTATTTAAATGTTATGTTAATGTCAATAATTTAAAAGATAATCATCTGATCAAACAAGCTGAAATATTTTTCGTGATACAAAAATATAATATCAGCAGCATTCAGCGTTAAAAAAATCCTAAGAAACTTAAATGTATTTTACCTTTTTAGAAACATAAAGCTACTTTATTATGCATGTAAATACTCAACATAACTACAGAAAAAAAGATAAATAATTAGTATATAAATCCTCCAAATTATTATTTTTAACAACAAACATATTGTTTTCTTTTATAACCATAATTTAGACTAATGAAATTTTACTCTTTTGTTGAGAGGGTGAAAAAAAAATTTAACTAATTGTTTTTTAGATTTCACAGTATAACTAATCATTTATTCAAACAAACACCAGAAAATTTTTCTTTCATATAAATAGCATCTAATTTATTCAAGGAGCTTAATTACAATACTTATGCCCAAAGGTATGAAGTTCTATGTGCGTGTAATACTCCTGTAATTAGATTACTGTGTCAGAACTGAAAAGAAAAAAAAAGTACTATTTATTTTGCATCTAACATTTCTGTAACAGTAAGTAAAAGGACAAAAACAAAACAATGAGGATAAAAGCTTAATATATGCATTTATTTACCTTTCCTAAAAAAAATTCTTACGTAATATTTTCGAAAAATAAAAAAGAATGAAATCTTATATATTTTTGTATTTTCTATTCCCCTTATGTAAATATATCATATTCTTAGCGTGTTTAATTTACCTTAATATTTTAGAAAGTGTATCAATATTAGTTTATGCTCGATTAAAAATATACGATATTAAAAAAAAAAAAAAAAAAAAAACAAAACTGAATAATAATTAGTTTTATCAACTTCATCCGTGCAATACATATAACAATCATATTTCTTTTATTTTATATGGATGACGTATTGCTTCGTCTCTCCCTCTCCCTCTCTCTCTCTCTCTATATATATATATATATATATATATATATAATATAATATAATATAAATTAATGAAAATCAAATAACCCAATCAAATATCCCGTAATTCCTCAAAACGTAGCTCTAGTTCAACGTAAAATACACTCAAATCACTGAAAATCAATTAAACCAATCAAATCTCTTGTAATTCCTCATAACGTAGCTGTAATTCAATGTAAAATACACTCAAATAAACCAATCAAATCTCTCCAAAGATTCTCCATTCTGCGTCATTATAGAAATGGGAAGTTTTATTTTCAAATTTTTATTAATTAAAAGAAAATTAATCAAAAATTCGAATCTGACTTCGATGTGCACAATGACCCTTCGGAGGGCGCCTTTGTCTTAAATTACGTGACTGTCCGAGCTGCCGTTTTCGAGAACAGTGCAATATGTACATATATATACAAATATTGCTTACTTAATAGTATAAGATATATAGGGAAAACAACAATACAATTTTGTTTTTCAGATATGTTCAAATAAACCGGAATCAAGTATTTCCATTTATTGAGTTACTATTTCTTTTCAATGCACATACAATTCAAATTTCTATATAATTATAAATTTTTAACTTGTTGCTTGTGAAGTATTGATATCATAAAAATTTCGAGTTCCAGATTTAGGTCGATTTAACGTTTTACAATGTAATAAATACGATTTGACCATTTTTGTGGAAAATGTACATCTGACTGTGGCTGTGTGTCGGAAAAAATTTGCGACAGCTGTAACTCAAGTACTGATGCATGGAATTTCATGCAAATTTTTATTTAATTTTATCTTCAGATAACTTGAGATTAATTTTTGTTATGTAAATGCACAACATGTAGCTCTGCTATACTGCAATTTCTACCATTTACGGGAAAGATATGTCGGAGCTTCCATTCTGCATAATTACCAAAACGCTATGTGTGAGAGGACCATTATAAAAAGCTATGCTTAATTTCATTCGGTGCATATCAATGCTGATGCGAATTTCAGCGTGTATGGACAGGCTATATTTTAGTTTTTCTAACACGGCCAATGTGAAAACGAATGCGAACTAAATTTGGTGTACATCAGCTGATAGGTGGAACTCCACAATTCATTTACTGTGATTTTTTTTATATGGCTACATCTCACCATCTATTGGCTAAAATAGCTCCGAACTACCTATATAAAAAATCTTCATTGTGAGAAACTAATTTATTCGTGTTAAACAGTAGGTTTTGCTGTTATATAGAAAGATATAGAAGACTTTTCTTTGATAAACACAACGTTCTATTTCTTTAAGTGAGAAAGACATCTAAAAGTCATAAAGTTTATTTTTAAATGAATGGCGTATTTTTGATTTCGTAAAGAATCTAATGTTATTATTTTTAATCCCATTTCTATATCTTGGAAAATTATAAAAACTTTACAAAATTCCAATGTAGTTTTCTTTCTAATTTTCTAATGTAATAAAACATTTATTTTAAAATCTAAAATCTGCTGACACAATAAAACTAGAAAACTGATTCAAATGAACGTTTTTTTTTTTATGCGATTTATAAAACAAATTTACAAAGGGACCAAATTTAATAATCAAATAACTTGATCTTGCATTTCTATTATCATATATTCTCCATTTGAAAAATAAAAAAAAGTTTTTAAATCCCATTTTAGTGTTAAGCGATAGAACACACAATACCTTCATTCAAATGAACAATTGTACTTCTTTTATTTTTCCTCGGAATTATTCTGAAGAAAAAGCTCTAGGCGTTAGAAAAGGAAAAATACCATTCCATGTTGTCTTTTTAATCCTGTTTACATAAGGTATTTTTCTATGAGTGCTGGATTGTTTCGATCCATTATTGTGAAATAATTAAACCCCTTTTAATCGAAAGAAAAAAGATCATTGTTTAATTATTTTTGAATTGAGAAGATTTAGTCTTACTCAACTTTTAAATAGAATTTAATTAAATGTTTAATGGATTAATTTAAGATTAAAGGGCAAAATTATATCCTTTTCTGTTGTTTTGTAACAGTTACAATATTTAAAATTAAAAAGATAGTTAACATACACTTTTGTGTCAATGTATACTCATTAGAAATAACTCGTACTGTTTTTTTTTTTTTTTTTCTTTTTTAGAACTTTATTTCCTTCTACATCCAATAATACAAGACACCGCAATCTTCAATATTTTCTGTATCATATTTTTGATAGATGTTCACGTTTAAAAACAATTTACCTATTTTTGGATTACTTATCTGCAGAGTTTCCAATCAACCATTGTCCGAAAAGTTCTGCTCTCAAAGCTAGTGGACGAGAAGTACCGGCTAAAAACTCAAACTATACTTTCCTACCTAGCCATTTGGAGTTTTGCATGGTTTTCTGCCAATTCGCGCTAGTATGGGCAAGGATTGTTTCAACCCTCCCCCGCCTCCTGCAAGGTGGACATTCTTCCATACTTGGAGCCTAATGTAAACAATCGGTCAATTTTCCACCACATCGCCATGTGTGTATCTTCCATATTGTTTTAATATGCTATATGCGAAATCTTAAATGCAAGTCTCTTATAAAAACGGCAGTATTAAACAATAAAGAAAGAATATGTAAAAGTTGGCTGTTTATTTATAAACTAAACTTATGAAAATGTTTAAGTATTAGAATTTATGGAATTGTTATAATTTCTATAAAACCTACATTTGGATGAAAGCAACATATATATGTATAATTAAAATAAATAAATAAAGTTTTCATATTCCAAATAGGTTAAGAAAAGAAGAAATAGTTCAAATGTATTTTCGCACATGTGAATATCTCTAACAGCATTGATGCCAAAAACATAAAAAATGTTTAAAATTTAAAAAATCAAAAATCAAAATTCAAAAATCAAATTATATTCTCCGGATATAACATGTTTTACGCAGCGAAATATAAACCATTTTAAAGTGTACATTTTTCTTTTTGTATAACTCTAACCGGGTTGTGAGAGTTTGAATTTTAGCTTACATTTCACCCGCTATTTGAGTAGCATTTATAAGGTTTTATCAGCATCACTTGCGGAATTTTTTATTTTTCTGAATATTCCTGCTAACGTGTTGTCCCCTGTTCCTCTTTAGGGGAGCCGAATTTCTAAAATTCCAGAAATTAGTTTTTAGGTATTCATGTTAGTTATATTTTGAAAAAAAAATATTACGTATATATTTTTTTTTCTTTAATATATATATATATATATATATATATATATATATATATATATATATATTAAAGAAAAAAAAAACATGTATACGGTTATATACCGGGTGATTCAAAATAGATGTTACAGCAATTATCTCGTAAACTAAGAAAGATAGAAACATACATCCAATTGCAAAATAAGAGCAAATTAAGAGTAGATTTCAGATATGGGATTTTTTTTGTCAAAGGGGCTGTATACATATTAAATACGAAATTTAATTTTTACACGGCCCCTCCTATCATGTGACTTATATTTAGAAAAATATTCCCCTCGCTCTAACAAGCAAAATAAAAAAAAAAATCATTTCTCTAAAGTCAAAATCTCGCCGAGTTATTTCAATTTGAAAATGATGACTTATACCACTTTTTCTTCAATTTTGGCATCTATTTTTCTACGCTAACACGCTCACTTTACGGGGTTATCTATGAGATGAGAAAAATTAGAAAAAGATCCTTTATTTTAAAATAGCAATTAAAATCGTTCAAACACGTGAAATCAACAGTTTTAAGAATTTAATGCAAATTTACATAATTTCGTATTGTTAAAAAATTTAATAATTAAATAATTTTAGGGGTCACCTGCAAATTAAAATACGTTAAGAGAGGGAAAAAACTAAGACTAGCAAAACCGTGTGAAATTTTCGCGCTTTATCTTTACCACTTTCCATCATGGTTGATAAATTTAATGACTTCGGCTCTTTAACAATTCCAGCAAGATTGAAAAGTGTTAATGACTTCGATCTGTCTGTCTGTCCATCCGTCTTTCTGTGTGTCTGCGCTCTAACTCCCGTGAATATTCATAGAATTTTCTGAAACTGATATATGTTATTTGAGTTCACTATCGGATGTTCCTTATTGAAAATGGAGTGAATACCTCTGCTAGCTTGTGCACAGGGACACCCGAAAATATTCCAAAGCATTGTGTTCTATGAGAGGTATTTTTATAAACCACATTTTAATACCTTTAATTTATGCATATATTAATAAAATTAAAATACATTATTATAGTTTTATATCGGATATTTTGTGGAGTAAAATAAATGGAGTAAACACCATCATTGGTTTGTATACAGGGACACCCGAAAATATTCCTAAGCATTGCGTTCTATGTGAAGATATTTCTATAAACCAAAATTTAATTACTTTGCATAAATCTTAATGAAATTGAAATATGTTATTCATATGCACAAAAGAATGCTTTCTATACTGTACAGTACGATTAGAATTAGATTTACAAGGCACACAAAAATATTCAGTTACGTTAAGGGTTATTATTGGACATTTGCTGGAATTGCATTTTCGTTTACATTAAACATTTTCTAACAATTTTTAACTGTGAATAAGATTTCAATTTGCATTTTTTTTTTTTTAATCCATCTGTCCGTCTTCCCGTCTGCCCGCCCCCAGCGTCTGTATTTCAGGAATTTTCAGAAATGATATATGTTATTCAGGTTTACTATATGATATTCCCTATTGAAAATGGCATTAATTAATTCTCTACAATTGGTTTATGTACAGGAACGCACAAAAAATGCCAATGTATTGTGTTTTGGGACAGATATTCTTATAAATTACATTTAAATAACTTTATACTGTAAAAATCATAAGGATATTCATATTTATTGTTAATACTCTAAAATAATGTTTTGTATAGAATATGATATGGTATAGATGTATAATTCTATGTCAGGGGGGTAACTGCCCTTCTCAACCCCCGTTTAATTATAGTGCCTATACTTATCAAAACAAAAATCAAGTCTGTTATCAATTTCCTTGAAACTTGCAAACCTTCATCAACTTTTCAAGTGGCAACTAGATATGGAATCCAAAATACGAAATTCGCATTTCCCCATGAGGTAGAGAAAGTGTTGTTTTTGGGCCAAATTTTCGAAAGTGAGTTTTTGTTATATTTAGACGTTTTGAGGTCCCCTGAATATGAAAATCGTGTTTTTATTGGTTGGTCTGTGTGTGTGTGTCTGTCTTTTATCAGTTTATCTCAAGAACAAATAGCAGCAGATATTCCAAACTTGGTATTCTAAATATGTATCATATAGGGATGCTACACAAAGCTTTTCATTGAGATGAAGCAAATGGTTCGTGTACAGGGACACTCAAGAATATTCAAATACATTACGTCTATGGGGAAAATTGCAGGTAAGTAGAGTTGAACACCTATAGACTGCACTAAACTAAATAAAATGAATATATATTTTTTATATGCATAAAAACATGCCTCATGTAGAATATAGCAGGGAAATCATTCACAGTTCATTTACAGGGCTACACAAAATAACTAGATTATAATGCGCAATAGCTAAAAATTGATGGAAGTGCTTCCGAAGCCTAATTTGAATTATTTGAACATACGTTTACATAACAGTGCACTTTATGTTACCTCTTAATATTCAACCTGTATTTATGGTATTAAATTTCAAGGTAAGAGAAAGTCGTGTGAGTGCAAAACCATATTATTTGTTGTTAAATTATGCTGATAATTCATATATATACAGATCAACGAATAAAAATTTACCTTTCGTATTCAGGAGGCCTCAAAATGGGATATTATACAGAAAAAAAATCGCTCTCCAAAAGCTACTTTGCTTACAGTATGGGTATGAGAAATTAATTTTGCGTTTTGTGTCAGCAGTGTTCTACGAAAAAAAAAAAAAAAAAAATGCAGCAAACACTTACACCAATTACATTTAATAATAATAATAATAATAATAATAATAATAAAAATGTTTACCTTAATTTTAGGTAGCCCTGTATATTGTCTATAAACAATATACACATGACTTTGTGTACATAAATTTAGTGTTATATGTAAAACAAGTAACACAAAATGAAATACACTTCCAGCATTTCCCAACTATATCTCCAATATATCGAAATACTCTGGGTAACCCTGTAAATGGTTGCTACACCAGAATCTACATAAAACTTGCTTTTATGCGTATAAAAAATTTGTTCTTTTCATTTTGTTTAAGGCAGTCTATACATGTTACACTGTACATATGAGAAATTTCGCTCACAGACGTAATCTGTTTGAATTCTTTTGGATGACCCTGTAAACAAACAATTGTCTTATCGTAACGAATACTTTAGTATAGCACCGCAATATGATACGGATTTAGAATATCGAATTTGGATTTTCTGATACTATTTGTTCTTGAGATATTCTAATAACACACAGACAAACACACACACGCAGAGAGAGAGAGAGAGACCAACCGCTAAAAACATGATTTTTGAATTCCGAGGATCTGAAAACGTGCAAATATAACAAAAGCTAATTTTCGGAAATTTGACTCAAAAACAATTCTTTCTCTACACCATGTATATGAGTAAGAAAATGTATAAAGAAAGAAAAATAAATTTGAAAAATCCCTTTTAGTACATAAATTATTCATAAATTTTATTTGTTAAATTATCAATGAGTATTCTCTTGTGTATTCACTAAGGGAAAGAGAGACATAACAGGTTAAAATAGCAATCTTTCCCTGAATGATTTATTTTTCTTTTTTCTCCCCAAATGCTGATCAACGTGTGCCTTATTACAAAAGCAATAGTAATTACAATTTCTCACTTTTGATACAACCCCTTAAGTCTTGGCGAAAAATGCTAGAATTTTCAAATTGCCATAACTCAGCGAGATTTTGACTTAGAAAGATGTTTTTTTTTTTATTTTGATTGTTAGAGCAAGGAGAATATTTTTCTAAATATAAATCATATGATAGGATGGGCCGTATAAAAATTAAATTTCGTATTTAATATGTATACAGCCCCTTCTACAAAAAAAATGCCATATCTGAAATCTACTCTTAATTTGCACCAATTTTGTAATTGAAAGTTTGTTTCTATCTTTCTTAGTTTACGAAATAATCGCTGTAACATCTATTTTGAATCACCCGGTATATATATATATATATATATATATATTGTGTGTGTGTGAAATCATGATTTATGTATGTGAAATCACGTTTTGTCCCCCCCCCCTTCTCCTTAGGGGCCAAATATCTAAAATTCCAGAAATTGGTTTTTATAAATTTGTGTTAGCTATATTGTAAAGTAAAAAATTTACGGATGTCTTTTTTTCTTTGAGATATGAAGTTTTTTGTGAAATCGCGTTTCCCCTACCATCCCTCCTTGGGGGCGAATTTTGTGAAATCGTTTCTTAAGTGGTACTTGCACTATATGTTCTATAATCTCACCCAGTTTCGAGTGAGTGGCTCTAGTAGATTTTGCTGTGCGTTGATGAGACAGTGAGTCAATGAGTGAGTGGAAGTACTCTTTAATTCATGCTAAAGATTGCATTGACACCAGTGCAGCATTTTGCAAGAGTCTACCAAACGATATTGCTTCTTTATTTAAAAAATTTTTTGTTCCCCATCATATTATAGGTTTGGGGACCTTAGGTAATCGCGAAAATTATCGTCTTAGTATTTCGACATTTTTTAACGTTTTTGACGAATGATGAATCCGAAAATTCAGTAAAATCACAAAATTGGTATGGTGTTCTTCTGTAAGCTTGATAAGGTGTTTGTTAGTGTGTCAGTTTGTTAGTCTGATAAACTGTGCACACGATATATCAAGAACGAATTATCGCAGAGAAGTCGGACCCGTTTTAAAATATCATTTATGGCACTTACAAGAATTCTACTGATTTAAAGCATTCTTATTCAAAAACTTTGCAAGTTTTTCGAAATTGACGATTTTTTATTATGAAAGAATAAGAAGAAATTTCACTTAAATGTGCATTGAAAGAAATGATCTAACATCTTTACGATAAAAACATCTTTAAAACATCAGTTATGATGAACATAATTAACTATGGAAATTGCAACTTTGAAAACTTCGTAAGTTATTCGAAATTTATAATTTTCGTAACATGGCTGAATATGACAAAATTTCGCATAACTGTCCATTTTGAGGTACATTTCCATCGTAAAGATGCCAGACCACTTTTAAAATATTATTTTTGATACAAGCTTAAACATCGAATACGAATAGCCTAATTTGAAAATTTCGAAAGTTATTCGAAATTTTTTATTTCCTTAACATAGAAGAATAAAGCAACATTTTAAAATCTTGAATTATGGCGATTATTGCATCGGAAATTGTATGGAGCTGTATGAAAACTAAAATGTTATACTGGCGCCAATAACGAATTAGGGTAGCGTAAAAGTATCGAACTGAAAGGTTGGTACCCTAATTGGGGGGGGGGGGGATTTTCGTATATCACCATGTCGATAGATCGGTAAAATTCATTTTCTATATCACGAATATAATATGTCATGAAGTACATATTTGTGAAAGCAAATACGTAAGGGGAAACCGAATAGATTCCACCTACGGCAACTATTTTGTATGCAGGGTCACATCAAAAAATTATTTTATCTATCCATTTAAATATACGGTTCCTTATAGAAAATGAGTGATATAAAAAGTAGCTACATATCATTAGAAAACTATTCCTAATTTAAATGTTATGTTAATGTCAATAATTTAAAAAGTAATCATCTGATCAAACAAGCCGAAATATTTTTCGTGATACAAAAATATAATATTCGCAGCATTCAGCGTTAAAAAAAATTCCCAAGAAACTTAAATGTATTTTACCTTTTCAGAAACATAAAGCTACGCTATTATGTATTTAAATACTCAACATAACTACAGAAAAAAAGATAAATAATTAGTATATAAATCCTCCAAATTATTATTTTTAAAAACAAACATATTGTTTTCTTTTATAACCATAATTTAGACTAATGAAATTTTACTCGTTTGTTGAGAGGGTGAAAAAAAAAATGTTAACTAATTGTTTTTTAGATTTCACAGTATAACTAATCATTTATTCAAACAAACACCAGAAAAATTTTCTTACAGATAAAAAGCATCTAATTTATTCAAAGAGCTTAATTACGATACTTATGCCCAAAGGTATGAATGAAGTTCTATGTGCGTGTAATACTCCTGTAATTAGATTACTGTGTCAGAACTGAAAAGAAAAAAAAAGTACTATTTATTTTGCATCTAACATTTCTGTAACAGTAAGTAAAAGGACAAAAAACAAAACAATGAGGATAAAAGCTTAATATATGCATTTATTTACCTTTCCTGAAAAAAAAAAATTCTTACGTAATCTTTCGAAAAACAAAGGAAAATGAAATCTTATAAATGTTTGTATTTTCTATTCCCCTTATGTAAATATATCATATTCTTAGCGTGTTTAATTTACCTTAATATTTAGAAAGTGTATCAATATTAGTCCATGCTCGATTAAAAATATACGATATTTAAAAAAAAAAAAAAAAAAACTGAATAATAATTCTATTTATCAACTTCATCCGTGCAATACATATAACAATCATATTTCTTTTATTTTATGTGGATGACGTATTGCTTCGGCTATATATATATATATATATATATATATATATATACTAGCAGGCTACGCCCACTTCGCTGGTCACTAAATTTAAATGAATTTTCAAAAAAGATGAATCACTATTTATTTTTTATATCACATTTTGGGCTTTGTAACATAATTAAAAATTCCTTTAAGGTCAAAAAGTCAACATAACATATTACAAATTGAATTAAATAAAATATTTCTTCCGTTTTGCAACAATGCTCTATGGTCAGTATATGACCCATTGTTGAAGTTTAAAATTTGACACCGAAGTAGTTTGGACATTTCTCGCGAAAACTTTTACTCATGCGATTGTGAATTACTTAGCTAACGTTTGATGAAGTAACTGTATTGATTGCGTCAACCAGAAAAATATTACCACCAATTTTGTTGAAGTGGTCATTTTTGGCCAAAAAAGAAAATTGTGTTCCCGGTTGTGGGCGCACGTAAAAAATTCGCAAAAAATGGGAAAATAATAAGAAAAACTACCAGAAATACAGAAAATAACAAAATTTATTCATTTTGTAAGGATTCAGTGGCCAAAGTAACAACAAAAAATAGCATTTTTCTAATTTTATTCGTCATGCTCTAAATAAAATATTTCGCATTTATTGGATGAGTGCGAAAGTTCAACCCGTTTTTAGATATGCAAACTTCCAATGAAATTGACGTCACACATGACATTGTAATGACGGAAATTGTCAGCCAATCAAACGTGTGGATGCCTCACATATAAATGCATCATGTCTCACAGAGTTAATCAGCTCAAAAAAAAAAAAATATCAGAGGGTGTAAAATTTAAAGCAAGAAGGAGCATGTAAGGCATTGTTTGTTATACGCGTTCGATAAAAAGAGTACGGCGGTCGCAGCAAGTCGCAATGTTTCTCAAGTTTATGGGGAGGATGCAAAAGACGAAAGCACATGTCATCGATAGTTTCGTAAATTTAGGGAAGGAGACAGAAGCTGCCAAGATCAGGCTAGGAGTGGACGGCCATCACACGTTGGAGACGAGGATATGGACGAAGCCATAAGGAACAACCCGAACCCAACCGTGCAGGAATTAGCGGAGACCATCAACGTACACTGGACAACGGTCAAGAGACGGCTGGTTAAGTTGGGTTTTACGAGAAAGTTGGATCGTTGGGTTCCACATAACCTTAAAAGCTAATCAACGGGATGACCGAGTCGCCACCTGTGTTTCCTTGCTTTCCCGGTACAAAAATGACCCATTCTTGATACGAATTTTGACAGGAGATGAGAAGTAGGTTATGTACCGTAACGTAAAGCGTCGTAGGATTGTGTGTCGCCCTTCTGATCCGCCTGCATCGACTTCGAAAGCTGAACTTCATCTCAAGAAGGTGCTATTGATGTGTGGTGGGATGTGTAGGGAATAATTCACTGGGTGGTCCTACCACTCAACCAAATCATTAATGTTGCATTCCATTGTCTACAGTTAGACAGACTGCATTCAAATTTGGTAGCAAAGCGGGCAGATCTCATCAATCGTCGCGGTGTTATCCTTCATCACGATAACGCCAGACTACATGCTGCTCTAATCACTCGCCAAAATTACTGGGCTTTGGTTAGGAAAGTTTCCCACACTCCCCATTCTTCTGACTTAGCACCAACTGACTATTATCTATTTCATGCGTTGAACAATTCCTTCAGTCAGCAAATCTTTGGTCTTGATGGTGTGAAAACTGCCATCCAAGACTTTTTTTACTCGAAACCGCCGGAATTTTACCGCCGTGGGATTCATCTCCTACCAAAAATATGGCAAGAGGTCTTAGATAGCAATGGGGATTATGCACAATAATAGGTACTGCCCAATTTTCCTTTATTTTCTCTTCTTTATGTGTAATAAAAACGGGTAGAACTTTTGCACTCACCCAATATATTGGCACACTTGAAATGCACCAGACGATCGCACTCGTTGCATTTGATTGAGTTGACTCTTGTTAGGCATGGTAGCAGGTACTCCAAACAGATGATACAAAAGGCGATTTCATCATCAGATTGTGGATACTCCTGTTTTTAGCGCGCTTGGCTGTTAGTTTGACAGATGGTGTTGCCTTACTTTTTCCAGACTTCTTCTGAAGGGACACAGATGCTGCGAGGTAGTTCGTATTCTCGAGCAGTCGATTTCATGGATTTCTTATCCACTAAGCAATCCTAAATGACTTTAACGAGCGCATTAAAATCCATTTCCTTTGGATCGGTTGACATGGCTAAAAATGCTTAAAAGTACATAAAAACGCTAATAAAATATGTTATGTTGACATAAGCCATCATATTTGATAACTTGTAAGTGAAATGATAAAAACAAGGGTGCCCACAATCGGTTACATGAAGTTGCCCGCAACCGGGAATGGCAACCATTTTTATAATGACAGAAAAAGCAATTTTCGATCCACATTTTCGCTGAAGTCGATATTACATCATAAGGAATAATACTGCATGAATATACATTACACTTACATTTTTGAATTAATTCACTTCGATTTATCACATTCTGAAATTATTCACAAATTACTTCTGCGTTTTTTTTTTTTTTTTTTTTTTTTTTAGATGCTTGCACTTGCTAAGTAAATGAGTCTGTTCACTTCGGTGTTAGCACAAAAATTACGTGCTGTCATACTACAAGTTTTACGGTACTCAAATACACTGTATTTGTTTTCTATTAAATGATATGATGAGGTGTCCATAACCAGAGAGTGCCCATAACAGGAGACATTCCCCTATTAATTTTCAGGGTAAGAGAAAGTTGTGTGAGTGACACACCAGATTATTTTACTTATATACATTCGAAATTTTGTTCCGGAAGAAACAGCGAGTAGCTATGCTCATTCACAAATATTTTTGTTTCTTAACAAAAATACTGACACATAATATTCTTTCCGCTTCTGGTGATCACCATAGCTTTAAAAAGGTTTTCGGTTTATCTTAGTCTCCTCCAAATGTCACGATGATGAAAAATATCTTTTATTGTGGTTTCGCTTTGTCGTATCCTTATTGAAATGCTTTTTTTTTTTTTTTTTTTTTTTTAATGCTCTGTTTGAGGATAATTCGAAGAATATAAAAGATAAAAAATTACAAGATAAAAAGAACTTTTTATATACCATGTTTTTAAATTTTCTGTTGAATCATATAAACTTGACAATTCTATGTATTAATAAATACAATTTAAATAAAGATTCTGATAAATTATCCCATCAAAAATTATCAAGTGCGTAATAAAGAGAGCAATTATAAGACTCTTTTCAAACATTTATTAATTGAATAAACGTATTAAAAGAAGGCATTGTCATAGTGTTCTGAGCTATTCTAAAAGTTTCAAATGTCTAGTCGGGAAGTTATAGCTATAGAACTATATTAGCACTTTATCAATGTGTATGAAATTTTTAAAGTGATAATGACGTCATTTTTTGTGAGATGCAGAAATTAATATTTTACAATTTTTTATTGTTCACGTTAAAGTACATGTATTTATTTTCCTGTCGAAAAAAACTGAGTTCGTAATTTTTTTTGCCAACATCCATTCGGATTTCAAAATATACTTTACATGGTATTTTCTATGAAGCAGTCTACCGTGTAAGTCAAGGGTGTGATAGATTTCCCCTCAATGTCCCTGGAACCTTCCTATCTCCAAAATAATCTTATCAAAGATCTTCAACAAAAACTGAACTTATGTCAGAGTTAATTAGCAAAAAACAAACCAAATTTTTAAGGACATACATATTTTAAGAGGACATACGGCCCTCAGAACTTCAAAAGGCATCGATTTAATAATAGTCTTATTTTAAATAAATTATTGTTAACTAAGCTGCATTGGGCATGTCTAATTGTTAACCTAAAAATTTATTATGTATTTTGGAATATTATTTAAATTCTGTGGGGAATTATTTAATAATTTATGTGTAAATAATAATTTTTTTATAAGCTTGCGCGCAAGATATCTCTGAAACTATTTAATATTTTTTCTTGAAATTTTCACAGATTATGTAACATATCAGATCCTTCAATCTAAATCTAAATTTGTTCAAATTTAGATTAAAAAAATATATTTTTTTTAAAGTTCAAATCATTTATTTTTTAATAAAATCTGAAATATCACCTGTATGAAAAATAGGGGGTATACAAATTGAGGTTCAGTTTGAAGGATGTGATATGTTACATAATCTGGGAAAATTTCAAGAAAAAATACTAAGTAGTTTCAAAGATATCCTGCGCGCAAGGTGCAAAAAAAAAAAAAAAAAAAAAACATTTATTATTAACACATAAATTATTAAATAATTCACTACAGAATTTACATTACATTCCAAAATACATGATAAACTTATAGTTAACAATGAGACATGCTCAATGAAGCTTAGTTAACAATAATTTACTTAAAAAAGTAATTAAATCGATCTTTTTTTAAGTTCTAAGGGTCGTATTGTACCCTTAAGACAATGAATGGGGGTGAAGGTGATATAAGTAATTTTTTTTCATTCGATATTTTAGTTATAAACAGATGTGCAAGTTAAACTTTATTTAAAATAAAGCTTTTATTTGCCTGAGGATATATTCATGAAAATTAAATGACCTTATAGATTTTAACTTAATCGTACGTAACTTACTAACTTATTTTCTTTATTGTTTATCAGGATTTTTCTCGTTAAATGGCTTTTTTATTTATTGTTTTATGGATGCATTTACGTATTTTATTTTATTTTTATTTATTTATTATTATTATTATTATTTCAGATAATATTAAATGCTTAGCTGTAAATTACAATATTTCATAATTGAAAAATATTTCATTTCTTACGCAGCTCTACGTCTGAGTATTAAAATATGTTTTTATTACTATAGAAATACAGCAAAATCTAGAAACGATTTTCTCTCGAAAAAAAATATTTTTCTTTCAAAAAAAAAAAAATAATTTTACGTGTTATTTTTTCTGTAATTCGTTAAATATTTGATTACTATGAGCGAAGAGTTGTTGTTTGGTCAACTCATTTGTCTAACACCAATTTTTGCCACAATAGAAATTTTTATCTATGCCCATAAAAATAATAATAATATATATACTATATTTATCCACCATATAGCATAACATGTACTGCCTCATAACTTCGGTACATGAGATTCTTAAAAAGTGTAATAAATTATATTTCAATACATGTGGTCAAGATTGTTAAGTTTCAAGAAGTGAAACTGGTGAAATCATCTGAATAATTTAAATTATACACTTAAACATAATAATAGCCTTGAATTATATACAAATGTATGTAGGAACTATATAAAAATTTTGGTTTGGAGAGTGTAGCAATCCCCCCCCCCCCCCCACATAGAATTGCAGGTCAAATCAAATTCTTAGTAGACCTAGCTTGAATATTTTTTAACAAAAATTTGTATACGATATTTGATATTTTACCTCTTAATCTTCAACCTGTCGTTACAGTATTGATATGCAGGGTAAAAGAAAGGCATGTGAGTGCATACCAGATTATTAGTATGATTGGTCATACCATTTCCTTCAAAAAGTAATTTTGTCGTCCTTACCAATTTTTATCTATCACGTTGAATGAATGTGGGAACATTTTCGTTTTTATCTAAATATGTAAAACTGAAATTTTGTCATTATATTGTACCGGCTTTTTAGATTTTATCAAAAATTGGTATACTTATCACTGAGGACAAAATCTAGCTATCACCGTATTCTTTTGTTCAATCGGATAATTGGTTCAACGGATATTTAATAAAAACCACGCAGTAACTTTAAACTTTTTTTTAAAAAAATTGTCAAAAATAAATAAATAAGTAAATGTATTTCTTTTTGTGTTAAAAATAAAATAAACGCACAAGCATTTTTTTTTTTTTTTATAATGATTAAAATGAAATTGAGGGAAATCGTGCTAAAAAGAACAGATTAATATAGAACCCTTGGGTAAATTTTTAAATTTGGCACCGAAGTAGCTGGGACGTCTCTTGCCAAGATGTCTACATACGCAATTACGAACGTCATTTTAATTCATCGCCAAATAGAGAACAAAAATTTAAGAGCCGCGAAGGAGCTCCATATGCTAAAATTATACTAAAGAAAAATTTTAAGGAATGAATATAGTAACTGACGCTAGGTAAGGAAAAACAGTTACTGCATGCTTTTGTATAAACAGATAGATAAGTCCTATAATAACAGGAGACTTGGAGTTGGAATATTAAAACCCGAATAAACTACTACGTCAAAAACGCCAAAGAAAGATATTTGCGATGCATATAGCTGTTTCGGTAGCCTTAAGCGTACCGTCTTAATTGCAAAAAGAATTCTGAATTGGAATTGTTCATTGATTGCCTTCCTAGTAAACAGTTACTTTACGGTCTGTCTATGCTTAGGAGTCGTGCTATTGTAAAGAGCCATAATTATAAAGTATAACTGCAGAACTTTAGTTAAAAGTTCTGCTAATGCAGATTAAACTGCTAAAAAAGGCTATCTAATGGAATTATGGGTTATCGAAAAGGTTACTTTTAGATAAAAGTTTAACATACAATAGGTGTATTAAAGTAAATATACATAATAAATTTAAATTAAAATAAAAAAGTTCACAGATCCAAGGGAAAAATGGCGGAAAAAGGTTGGTAAAGAAAAGGCCCAAAACGTCAAAAAAAAAAAAAAAAGCGCTTTTTTTTTTTTTTTTTTTTTTATATAACTGAGTTAAGTCATAAAAATAAGAAAAAGACAATAGTTAATTATCTAAAATTAAGGTGAAGCGAGGACGCTTCCTGTTGGATGGAGAGGAGATCTCATAATCAGGCAACTCAGCAATGATTTCATTAGGTAAGTTTTCAACAGTATTATAAAAATTTTCAGAAAGAAATTTAACACGTTGAGGGAAGGAAACAGTGCGTAGGTCTTGTAGGATAGTAGAATTTTGAGAAATCTATTGCCATTGCGAATCATTCGTAGGGTTTTATTATGAGTTCTGGCAATCAGGTTAAAATTTGTGTTACTGGCACACTCCTAAATGGGACAAGCATACGTGAGAATGGGTAAGATGCAAGAATTGTATAAAATTAATTTGTTTCTAATAGAAAGAGTTTTACCACGGAGAAGAGGTTCGAGAGCTTTTCTAACTCCCGCTGTTTTACCTCTAATGTAAAGGATGTGTTTACTGAAGGTGAGTCTGCGATCTAAGTAGACCCCCAAGTACTTAGTATCATCTTGCCATGGGAGGGCGGTGTTATTAATAGTAATTCTATTGGGATAAGTAATTTTACGGGAGAAGAAGACAGCAGAGGTCTTGTTTTCGTTGATTTGAACACGCCATTTGGCACACCAGCTCATGAGAATGTCAATATGATTTTGCATGTATTTATGTAATGTGTAGAGGTGATGGCTAGAGGAGTAGAGGACAGTATCGTCCGCGTAAAGAGCTAAATTAGTGCGAGGGTGGCGTGGAATGTCATTGAAGTAGATATTAAAGAGAGTAGGACCGATGACAGAGCCTTGAAGGATGCCAGCGGTGATGGTTTTAATGTGTGAAAGAGTGTTGTTGACGCGGACGACAAATGAACGATTGCTAAGGTAGCTATGTAAAAGGTGTATAAGGTAGGCAGGAGTGTTAAGCTTAATTAATTTGTACATGAGGTGGAGAAGTGCTCGTATATATAGAAGAGGAACCGAATTTAGTTCAACCAATAGGATTACGGGAAAGGTGGGAAGTGTGGACAATAGGAAATTAAGCTATCATTCCTAATTTCCTATTGGCCACACTCCCCACCTTTCCCTTAATCCTACTGGTTGGACTAAATTCGGTCTCTCTCCTATATATACGAGCACTTCTCCAGATTCAGAATTCCTTTTCCACTGAAGATGGTACTCTTAAGGCTACCGAAACAGCTGTATGCATCTCAAATATTTTTCTTTGGCGTTTCTGACGTAGTAGTTTATTCGGGTTTTAAAATAAGTCCTGACGTACTAAATTAAATTCTGTTTTGCGCAGAATTTCATATCTATTATTTAGAAACAAAAATAAATTTGGGGTTTATTATTATTATTATTATTATTTCTGACATTATATTTAAATGATTGACTGTAAATTACAAGAGTTCACATTTTTTAAATACTGTTGTTTTTCACGCGGTTCTGTCCGAATTTTTAATAGGATATAAAAATGTTTCTATATCGCTATAGAAATATGACAAAACCTAAAAACGATTTTCAGGCGTAACACATGTTAATATGTCGATATACAAGGTAATATCTATGGGTGCGTATAAGATGTAAAAAAAATTTCTTAAATAACAATCCATTTTAAATAAGTTAGTTCTTATAATATTTAGATTATACATATATATAAATATATATATATATATATATATATATTAATAGAGAAACATCCATGGTAATGCCCACAAGTTTTCTAACCATTACTAACTATTTGTTTACTTATATACTTTTGAAATTTTTATTCAAGAAGTAATAGTACGGTTGCTATGTTGATTCATAAAACCTCTTTTCTTTTAACTAAAATACTGGCATGCAATGCTTTTTTACCGTTTCTAGTGATCACTATGCATTTAAAAGGAATTTCTTTTTATCTTACTCGGCTCCAAATGTCACATAGATGAAAAAACATCCTTTTATTGTAGTTCGGCATTGTCGAAGGAAATTGTATCTCTAGAGGAATTCCAGGGATATTCTTTTCCAGTTTTTTCTAAAGAAGAATAGTGGGATATTTCAAAATAAATAAATTAATAAATATTTAAAATTGAAAAGTAAATCATTAAATATTTCAATGCAAATTATTTTTCTGTATATATATATATATATATATATATATATATATATATATATATATATATATATGCACATACTATTCATAATGCAGAATGTTTCGTCTGATAACTTTTTTTTTTCTTACCTGTACATATTAGCAGAGAAAACATTGTCTTTAGGTCAAATTTTCAAAACTGAATTTTTGTTACGTTTACACATTTTGCGGTCTCCTAAATCCAAAATTAGTGGTTAGTCTGTAGTGTATCTGCTATCAGTATATCTCAGGAACAAATAATATCAGGATGTCCAAACTCTAAAATCTGTATCATATGGGAATGTTACACGAAACTTTTCTTTGAGATCAAGCAGATGGTTCGTGTGCAGAGATATTCAGAAGTATTCAAATATATTACGTGTATCAGGCGAAATTTATGATGGGTACAGTTTAACATCTATAGGCTTCACTAAACAAAATGAAATGATTTTATATTTTTTATATGCGTAAAAGCATATTTCGTATAGAATATACTTTGGAAATCGTTTGGCATTCGGCTACCCAAAAGAAGGTATATAGTAGGACTACATTTGGAAATTGCTGGAACACCATTTCGAATTGTGCTGTATGTTATTAATATTATATTTAAATACACAATTGGTATGCGTATGATTCAGGAAATCTCAAATGGAAATTTAATAAGTTTTACTTTATAACTATTACATTTTGCATTCACTATTACATTGTTTCTATTTCTATGTCCTATTTACTTATTTACAAAAGACTCTATCATACCTTATACAATTAAATTAGCAATTCTTCTAAATAAGTAATCCTATTTCTGAAAATGGCTTAGAAAAAGTTGTTAAAATAATAGCATATTTAGATATACAGATTTATGAATATTTTTTTTTTTTTTTTTTTTTTGGAAAAAATAGTTTTCTTTGGTTTATATAAAGGAAATATTTGTAAATCATTATTTTCACTAAAACATATTGTTTAAATAATCTTTAGAATATTATTATAACTTCAAAGTATTAAATTAATAAACTAACAAAAATAAACAAAAAATGTTAACCTGAAATTGTAATACAGTAATTGTAATATCAGGCAGAATAAAATGTATAGTCAATATTATTGACTATACTAAAGTTTATATAAACAATATGCTTTAGTAAAAATAATGGTTTTCAAAAATTTTCACCATTTATTGAGAAAATACAAAGTGTACCTCCAATTAATTCCATTACCGTTCGTCCATTCAAAATGAAAATATGAGTAAAATCCCCTTGCCGTTTTGCTTCTTTTAAAAGTGTTTGAAAATTAATTTTCTATCGACTATGTCTTTTTTCAGTTTTCAAAGATGTTTGTTTGGGTACTTTTCCACAGTTAGTCTACACCAAAGCTTTCCAGAGTAAGCTTGTTCACAGAATGTTAACACGTTGAGCGCTACGCAAATTCATAGAATCCATTAAAATTCCATAATGATTTCTCCTGTAATAAATAAAAATTAAGCAAATTTTTAATACATTTTCAATCATTGAATGTAATATATTTAGTTTTATATCCTATTTTATATCCGCCACCGATGGTTGACGCGGCTTTATATCATACTTGACACTGTCGACCACCGATGACTGAAAGGGCTCTCAACGTTTTATTTTTTTATTGGTACTCTTTCGGGGTAAAACTTTCACTGAAATGTTTGAAGTATAACATGTTCTGCACACTCCTAAAGTTTCAAGATGATTCCTTCAGTACTTAGAGATATATGACAAAATGTTTAGAATCTAAAATGATTGACATGGCGCTCAACGTGCTAAAAAAAGTCGCAAAGTAAACTCGACGTTAGCGCTTCTCGTCATGCATTGGCTGCGCTACCCAAATAAAAGCTGTGAATTTGGCTAATAAATTATGCAAAAGAAATTTTTCTAGCTCTTGCGTATGCGTAGATAAAATTTATTTAGTAAAAATGTTTATATTTTATCAGATATTTGATATTTTTATATTGTGATTGCAGTATGTTAAGTCGAATGTAGTATATCAAGTTGTCGAAAAGAGACATTGCTTAGGTTTAAAAATCATGCACGTTATAAACAAAAAATGTTGTCGAGGTTATTAAAGAATCCTTTAAATCTCCATTAATATAAGTGAAATTCTCATATATTTATACCTATAATTAAAAGAAGGCTCATAATCTTATATTACATCTGCAACTCATTTCAAGCATTATTTTTTTATAGGGTGATCCCAAAGATTTTTTTAAAATTAATTTGTGACTAAACCACCTTTCAGACGTCGGAACAAAACTTTCACTAGAATATTTGTAGTATAACATGTTTCGTTTACCCCTTAAGTTTCAAGAAAATCCATTAGGTGTTTCTTTAGATATTCAACTGAAACTCCGATTCAAAAGAGTGTTTTCACTTATGTCGCTGGCTGTATGTGATGTTTCATAATCCTTTTTTCAAACGTACGATGAGTCACATGCAAGAAAATAGAATTATAATACTGATACTAGAACAGTTTATGAGAAAGAAAAATGGATGGTGGTTCATCAGAAGTTGTATGGGTCGAAATTGTTGAAAATAGGCTTTGAACATAAACAATCTGTCGGAATATGTGTGTAAGGCATAATGTTCGAGCACTATCCTAGTTTGACCAGCTTGCGAAAGCAGGAAGACGATGGACTGACACTGAGCTAAATGAAACACAAAAAAGGCAAAATCATTTGTAGGCTTCAATATTAACACAGTTTCATTAAACGTCATATTTCCTCCATTTTAGCGAGAAAAAAAATACATTTATAATTTTAATAAATTTTTTAAATGTTAAAATTGTGATTAAAGGCGTTCTTTATTAGTTTTCAGAAAACCATTAGAAAATATTGTTAACGTGCGTATTGTTAATGTGAATAATTTATTCTGAAAAATTTTGTGAATTGTATTCCTTTTTCGATATTTTTTTCAGTTTAAATCAAATGTGATATCCTACAGAAAGTAACATTTCCCGTTGATCGATAAATGGTAAATATATCTAAGAAGTAATCCTTTCTTCTGGAGACCTAAATCTTATCACATTGTGTTTGAAAATAAGAATGCACTGGAATAAACTTTCCAGTTCCAAAAATATTTTATATATTTTTCTTCCAAGGACTTTACACACAATATAAATTGTATATTAAATGTGGTTCATTTTAAAAGCTCTGAAATTTAAATGTTTATTACCAGATTTTATAGATGGCTGAATAATTCTCAGTCGTTAAAAATACGTATATTATATAAATATATATATAACATAAAAACCTTTGATATGAATAAAAACATATAGATTTATATAAAAATTTAATGAATACCGAAATTAGTAGTTTTCTTATAATATTTATTAAAAATCCTTTTAACTTAGAGCTTCTTTTTTACAGCTTATATATTTCCATGTTTATTTGTATATATTTTTATTCTAGTTGTGTTTATGTAATATTCCAAAATACCGGTCCAAACAGTGGCCAAGCGGTTCTGCGCTCAAAGCTGTCAGATGGGAAGTGTCGGGTTCTGTTTCGGGTCGCACTCATCTGCACTGTTGGGAGTTTTCCGTGGTTTTATCCGAAACTCGTATAAATACGGCCTAAGACCACCCCCTCCCCCTCACGGAGGGCAAACCATCTGTAGACCTAGGAGGGTTGTGTAGTCAATTCACCTTAAGCCATACAATCAACCAACAACAACCGAAAATACCATTCTTTAAATTGATGCAGGCATATAATAACAAATTAAAAATTAATAAAAGTTCTGGTTTAGAATTACCTTATTTACAAATTATATAAATACCATAGAATTTTTCAAACTCTAATTAACCGCAGAATAATGCGTTACTTTGATCTATGGACACATAATAAATTGTTAATTTGTCGGTAGAAATACACAAATGAAAATAAGTAAATTTTTATTAAATTAAATATTAAGTTTCAACTGATTGTTCAACTAAAAATCTTTAAAAAAGATTTTTGAGTGATAAATTTTTATAATTTTTTTGTAGATAATAAATAGTTTCACTGACATAATACTCTTATCATAAATATAAGGTTGATATAAAAACAGTTCTTAATGTATTTAAATGAATCTTTTTTTTTATTTTTCAAATTTAATAATGTTGATAAAATTTAAAGAAGCTGATTCAGTTAAGATTCAGTTAAGATTGGCGTTAATGCTAACGCAATGATAAGTCCGGAAATCGATTAGTACATTCCGTGTTGCTGGCTGATATTTTAATAAATCTGAAAGCTGTTCAAAACATCACTAAGGTTTATTTGAAGAATTACATCATTTCAGAATAACTGCTCTTTGATAGAAATTGAAGTGTTAAAAAATAAGTTTTATATTAGAAATACTGCAGAGTCTAATGGTTAATTGAAGTGAAAGAATTTAGAAGAACTGAGCCCGATAGCCCTGAAAACATTTATAACAAGGATCAAGCACAAAGTGGTATGTTTGACAATGAAGAACGATGTTTACATCCAGGAAAAATAATCGAAGATTAAGTTTATCTGCGATCTTATTGGCTAGTAATTAACAGGCAGTTGATTTTAAGCCTTAAAAATATTTTTTTTCAAGTTTGTATGAAATCCAAATATAATAGTTGGGTTATAAACAATAATGGTATGAATAAGTATTATTCAAAAATGGAGAAATCGTATCAATGGTTGAAGCCAACAAAACAATGATCAAAATAATAAAATAAAATGTAACAATAGAAAACATTAAAACAGTAGAAGGAAACTATCTTCACAGCAACAACAGAACGAATAAACAATCATTGGTCTATAACAAAGAATGAAACCAATAAAAGAGTATATCAATAATAAAAATTCAAAAAGTTTAAACAATGGAAGAAAAGGAACAACAAAACAATGATCAAAATAATAAAATAGAATGTAACAATAGAAAACATTAAAACAGTAGAAGGAAACTATCTTCACAGCAACAACAGAACGAATAAACAATCATTGGTCTATAACAAAGAATGAAACCAATAAAAGAGTATAACAATAATAAAAATTCAAAAATTTTAAACAATGGAAGAAAAGGAACAACACAACAAATGGGAAGAATAAACATTTTTAAACAATCTCTGAGGCATAACAATGAATGAAATTAATCTCATTCTTGATATTATTAAGAATGTGTACAGTGAAAGATATATGTATATAATATAATGAGACTAATAATAATGAATGTCTACCATCGATGGGAAATCACAATATAGATGGTAAATTTCACTGTAGACACTCGTAATGCAGATTCACGGTCACATATATTTTTTTCCCCTGTTGGGCTGTTTGCTTTTATGTATTACAGCAATCTCCGAAAACTGTAGGATAACGAACTCTCTTTCAATGCCTACGAAGACATCGTCATCAGGTCTATGATACACGAATTAAATAATTGGTTAAAAAAATACATAAAGAAGTAAAAAAGAAATGGTTCATTGAATCTATTGGACTTTTGCTACAAGGATCATTTCCATCTATGTAACTTTTTTTTTTTTTTTTTTTTTCAGTGCATTTATAGGTCGGGATCAATATTTATTCAGTTCTATTATTTGGTTAATTTTTATGCATTGTATGTATTTTTTTAATATCGAATTGCATATTAATATTTATATATATATATATATATATGTGTGTGTGTGTGTGTGTGTATTCTTGATAACGACGGATATTATTCAATGTTGTGAGGAGAAACACTATTTGAATTTATAAATAAAGAAATAAAAATACGTAAGTAGTAAAATATATATATATATATATATATATATATATATATATATGAAATTCATGTAGAGGATAATTCTGGCGTTTTACAATAATTTAAAATTATATAGAAATATTTTGTATTATTATTAATGTTTTAATCATTTATATATGTAAAAAGACATATGGTACCTCTTTGTGACAGACCTCTTTGTGATTACATGTGAAAATATGATACCAAAATTTCGGACCGAATACAATACTTCCATTACCTACGGTAGTCGGGTAATGGAAGTAAAAAAAAAAAAAGTAATGTTTAACTTTAAATAGTGTATTCATTAAATAATCTTAATCATTATCTTTTTGAGATTTTAAGTATATGTCTGAAAGCTCGTCCCAAGTACATTTTCAAATAAATGAATGTTATTTACTGAACGCGCCTTTAAGTGAATTTTCAAAAGCTTTTGTATCAAAGTCAGACTCAAATAAATATTATATAAAGATGTTTTTTGAGCTGTTTACCTTCAAATACTTTCATATTCAGAATCCGAAAACATTAAAGATATCTTCATCAAACAGTATTTTCACTTGAAAAGATTTTCAAAGCGGAATTTTAAAAGACAGCTCGTTCATATTAACTGAATATCATTGCACGGTTTACTTTAAACAATATTATTGAACACACATGATTTTAAATAAATATTTGAAAGGAATTTTCAGAAATATTTTTAAGAAAATTTTCGATATATTTTACATAATGTTTAGTGAAACGTCTTGACAGTGTACTGCTTTTATTGTTGAAACATACATTATATAATATTAGATTGAAATTAAATAATTATAGAAAATAATTGTAAAAGTACTAAAATAGAAATCGTAGTACTCAGAAATTTCTGTAGGCTGCTTTAAAAAAAAAAAAAAAAAAATCACCTGGCTGCTATCACAAAATATTTTCTTTTTATATAATTCATAAAAAGAAAGAAAATAATTTATATAAAGAAAATAATTATATATCTATTAATGAATATATAATTATATAGTCATGCATATTGCGCGGGAAATAAAGTCAAACCAGAAAGAGAGTTGCATATCAGTTCCTGGTATATAATCATCTAAATTGAGTGAGCACACTTTTTCTAAAAGTCATTTAACGTATGAAGTCTGCTGCAATTGAACAGTGCAGATGCTGAGGTATAGCCCTTCCGTAAATAGGAAAAAGTTCTACACTGAAGCGACGCTTATTTGCCAATATTCACCTATAATGGAACAGTGCAAGTTTGTATATATCAGTTAAGTTAAATATCAAGTTTGATGCCTTCGTGTATGGTAGAAGCTGAGACATAGCCTTCCAATAAATGGGGAAGATTAAAGAAACATCGCTATTTAGTGATCGATATGCTCAAAAGCTGGTGGATAACAATTTATGTCAAAGTGAATCTAATGTTTTATGAAATTTTGAACATTAGTTCCTTATCTAGAGCTCCCACAATATTTTTCTTAGACCAGAGAGACAAACACCATTACAAAAACTGTCAAAACTCACTCAGGATTTCTTAAACATATATAAGAATATTTTATATGTATTTAAAAAAAAAAAAAAAAAAAAAGGAAATTAAATTTTTTTAATTTTTATGAATTTATTTTATTTTACTTTTTTCATATGAATAGAGTAGAAAGTAAAACTATTAACTGACAAAAGATTGTTTGTTTATTTCTCTCTAAACTGACTTAATTCCAATCGTTTTATTTATATATCATGTGACATAAAACTTCATAATTCATTTACAAATACATAAAAAATATGAAATTGACATTCTTTTCATGCGGTTTACAAAAAAAACTAGCACATATTTACACAAATTTTGGAGAAAATCATGGAAAAATCCGAACAACTAGACTTATGAGCGTAACCTAGGATAGAACCCGGCACCTCACATCTACCAGCTCTGACGACAGAATTTCTTGAACATTGGTTGGGATCAAGAAATATGGAAGTCAGAGCTCTATATATTACTATGTTGTATTAAAAGTGGAAACATAGAAGAAGTAATAAAAAACACCACAGAACTGGTGTTTTACAATAATAAGTAAAGAACTTTGAATAAACACCATAAAATGCAAAAAACTCAGCGAGTTTTTTGCATTTTATGGTGTTTATTTAAAGTTTTTTGCCTTTCATAGAAGAAGTACTGTAATGTTGTGATATGAAAGAATTTGTCTGCAAGAAAATAAAAACAAGAAATCTTGCTTTCAGTGCCCTTTTTAAACAAAATTTAGGCTAATTCTAAAATAGAGTATGAATTACTCATTTAAATTTGCTCAATTTTAATAAAAATTTATGGATTACCCGTTAGTTATATGTAATGCAAAAAGCTATTTTCAAGATAAATTTTAAAACAGTAAACTACATGAAACGAAATTGGCAAGTTTTTGATTTTTTAAATGTCTTGAATGAATTCGGTAATCAAGAAGTGGAAATTGATATGTTCAAAAATAACGAAAATTTCGAAACCTGAATAACAATAAAATAACCACAAAATAACTGATATATATCAATTAATATGCGGATCCCATTCATCCTGAAGTACATGTAAAATTTAATTGATTTTAATTATTTTTTTAGGAAATGTTTATTTTGGTAAGTAAAACGTATTAGAAAATTTTTGTTAGTGTTTAAATAACGCTATTAAGGTTTTGAAATGGAACCTATATTCAATACGGGATATTTTATAGTATTAAAATAATATGATATAAACACATAAAAGCACGATTATGTCTAAAATTACTTGAGAAAATTTTAAAAACAGCTTAACCTGTAACATTACAAATAAATTTGTGAGTAAACTATTTGTATCTAAAATTTATTCTTTCCGATAACATTTGAATTTGCACATGTACATGGAAAATCTTTAATTGTAAGGGGAAAAAATAAATCTTTTCAGCAATCTTTTGTCCTTTTTGCATATTAACTCGAAACAGTCTCAGAGTTAGTTCATTAAAGATTCATTTAGCTTCAGACAGTCATCGGTACGCATAATCAGGCCTCCCCTATAAGTTTCCTTTGTGTAATTTCTTTTAAAATTCATCTATTTTTTCCTCCTTAAATCCGATAATTTTTAATTTCAAAAGAAGTAAAATTTGATAAAAGTAGATTGAGAAAAATCTTTTCACGGTGGAACAAAGGACATCGGAAGTGCCGTTATTAAGTCGTCTTAGAATTAAAGGTTTATCAATGAAAAAAAGATCTCGATAAATGAAATGGTTTTTCTTTTGGAACGCTTTGTTCATTTTCATTTTGAATTGGTGTGAAATGCAAAGTATCATTAAATTCTTTGTATTATAAATGTATTATATAGATGAGTAAATTAAATACATAATGTACTCTATTTTAGAAATAAATTGAATCCATTAGGCAAATTGACTCTATAGTGATAAACATGCTGGTTACTTATTTGAAAGAACCACTAATTAAATAAAAAGTTGAACAGTGACAGATGATATGATGGGAAATGTCTCATAGATATTTCATAAAAATTCAAATAACAATGTTCTAAATATTTTTTCTTGTTAGGTTTTCTTCAAAAAAAAAAAAAAAAAAAAGAAAAGAAAAAGAAATTTAAACCAATTAAAACTTATTTTGTTTTCTGTTACAGGTTTATATTCAATAATAAAGTAATATATATATATATATATATATATATATATATATGACAGATAACGTAATAAAATTTAATCTTAAAAGTTAGCAATTAATAGATCTAAAACAATACCAACACACAAAAATATAGAACTGAATTTAACTTAGAGGAAAGACTGACACAAAATTGTTGCGATTTAGATTAAGAACCAATAAGAGACAATAATAACTTAAAATACTTACGCCGACATAAATGATAATAAAAAAGGACCATTAAACTTAATGACAGATAAAACAAATAATTAACCGTGAACGATTAATCAGAATATTGCATAATAGCTAACGTATGAAACAAGAGTTTAACCCTCTTACTGTGAGCAGTCTGTATATGAGCCAAATTAAAAAACCGCTGTGTACTCAGAGACTTGAAAATGCTTTTTCTTTACAGGCACACTAGAGGAGATGTAGACTTCTAGCCTAGTTACCGACTTTTACGGATTTTGTCTACCGAAAAACTTTTCGTAAAATATTTTTACATATTTCTGTAACAGTTTTCACTGATTTAAATAAACTAAGAATTTCTAATAAAATTTTCTGGTAGCTAAAAAGTGTAGAAGTTGGCAAATATGTTTCAGTGATTCGAACCAGACATATGTTGCCATCTCCTGGCAATTTAAACAAAAGTTGTGCAGTTTATAAATATCAAGTGATGGAGAACGTTATTGTTAGAATTTAATGTATTTTTTTTTTCAATAAGTACTACGAATTATTTAAGAATAAAAATATGGCATAACAGTTGAATATATCTGGATTAAAAATAATGCGTTACTTTTGATAAAAATGGTTTTACTTTTTTGTATTAAAAAAAAAAAAAAAAAAAAAAAAAAAGATATGTTACATTTATGACTTTCCATGCATTCATACTACAACAAAGGTAAACAATGTGTTTCATTTGTGTTCTAAGCAGCAGGTATTGAATTTCTACTTTACGTTTTGCGCGTATACAAATAAAGGAATTATAAATTAAGTGCTTTTGAAATTTTAAATGGAATTAAAAGTTTAAACTCTCAATACTTTGGGTAAATTGGTCCTAAGAAATAGTATGCTTCTATTGACAAATCATCCCGCTAAAAGGCCGAGGTTCCATCAACCAACGTTATCCAGCGAAACCTCATCAGTCGAGATTGGGGATATAAAGTGTTCTTTCTCACTAGTAAATTGGGTTTAGCTATAGCTTTGAAATATTTACCGGCACTTTAGATTTAGGTAACTCACTACTTCCAAATGAACCAGAGGTTGTTGTTAGTGGGAGTGTTGTTATAAGTCTTTCACGTTGAATTCCAAGAAACACTCACAATTGTTTGACAATTGGGTTAATAGCATATAACTTTAGATGTATCTGAAAACGGAAGACATAAATGCATTAGGAACTATCACGCTGAATAGACTTGGAGCCATTGATATGCCAAATGAATCATCGATGAAGAAAAAAGGGAAGAAAGCATTTGCTGAGAAAACTGCAACTTTTGTTGTACAGTTGCTTAGTACGACAACAAAATTGTATGCCTGCTACCATTTGCAGGAAGCGGACAGTTGAGGAAGCAGAACATTTTTTTCAAATATAAGAACGAATTTCAACAGATTCTATGTCCAAACATTAGAAAAATTTATAACGAATATATGACAGGTGTCGATTTCCTGGGTTCCATGTTAGGCTACCACCGTATAATGATTCGATCTAAGAAGTGATACGTGAGAATATTTCAGAATCTGCTTGACATGGCCACAGTAAATTCTTAGCTATTTTATGCGACGGAAAACTGTTTTATCCATTCCTCTGGTTCACACCAAAATTGCAGTTGCCGGTGTCCTCTGCTATATTTTGTAGAGGGCGCCGCAGAAATGAAGATTAGCATGAAATTAATAAGAAAAAACGGTGTGGAAACTCTACAGCTCTTCAAGGGATCCGTATTCGATTGGGCAATTATGGTCACTAACCTATATGGGAAGATAGATAGCAATAGAAATTTCCAAAATGCAAGGGTAGATCTTTTGTCCAGTGTGAGAAGTGTGAAGTAAATTTGTGTATGAATAAAGACACAAACTGTTTCGAAATTTATCAAACAGCATGAGTGAAGGATTATTGATATAGATCATGTGCTTTGGAGAACATGAGTCAAGTTGTTATATTGTATAGTAAAGTAATAGGTTTTTTTTTTTTTTTTTTTTAATGAGGCACTGCTAGTTATTGAACCTTAAATGCATGAAGTGCATGAAACAGCTATTTTTTCCCCTATATTTTGGAAAATATTTTTTTTTTTCATAATTGCTTGTTAATATCGTCTAGTAAGTATAAAAACCAATACGTATTTTTTATTTTTATTTTATATTTATTTTTTTTTTCACTAGAAGAAAAAAAAAATTATGCAGAAAGGGGTTAAGATGGTTCAAATATTTAAATTTTCATGTTTCTCAATGACTTAAAAAAATCTAAGTAAATGAAATGGTTTTCCTTTGAAATGCTTCGTTCATTCTCCTTTTCAATTTGAACTGGTGAGAGACGTAAAGTATGTCTAAATTATTTTTATTATTAATCTATTATATAGACAAGTAAATAATATACACAATGTACTCTGCTTAGCAAGAAATTGAATTCATTGGGAAATTCATTCTTTGATAAAGAATATGCTTATTATGTACGTTAATGAACCGTTAATTAAATCAATCATGTAAATATGATAGACGATATGATATGATATACAGGGTGATCAGTTTAAAAGAATACCCGTTGGTTTTTCTTATTACCCTCATATATGACGGATGTGGCAAACATTCCATCACTGAAGTATAATTGTTTGATCCTTGTTTAAGTGTGGGTGATAATTTCTAACACTGTTGGACTGTTAAAACTTCATTTGCGAGGAAAAACAGAAATGGAGAAAAACACAATTTAATTCAAATTTTTTACATTGTCGTTCCTTACAGAAAATATTGAAAATATTCGCCACCATTTTGAATGCAAACATGAACACGTCGAGCCAATTTTTTTTAAACATTTTGCAGCATTGTTGGTGTTATTGACGAGATTTCAGTTATGATCTGTTTTAATTCATCGATGTTTGCAGGACTTTTCTGGAAAATCCTATGAAATGATAATGTAAAAATGATAATGATAATGTAAATGTAATGTAAAAATTATGAAAACAAAAAAAATTGAATTAAATTTTCTTTTTCATAAATAAAATTATCACAGGATTAAATAAAATTGTGCGTCTCCATTTCTGCTTCACCTCACAAATAAAGTTGTAGTAGTCCAACACTGTTGGAAATTGTCTCCCACACTTAAATAAGGTTCTAACAATTATAGTTCAGTGCTAGAGTAGTTGCCACATCCGTCCTATTTAAGAGTAATAAGAAAAACTAACGGTACTCTTTTAAATGGATCACCCTGTATATCGTACTAGCGTAAGAAAAGTGGCACAGGGTATGTTATTGAAAAATATTTAATAATTGCCCCCAACGTGCACGAAAAGAGTCGCATCTTTATCTCGAAATTTATCCATCTCAGGGCAGTTAATCCACTTTTATTGTATGCTACACTTTTTGTAGATTAAAATAACCCAATGCACTTTTAACATTAGATTTCATTTTGAACGTCAAAAATATACAATTAATAAATTATCATTCAAGTTTTTAAAAATGTTTAATGGGGTTAAAGACGTTACATATTAGTTTACAGATTTTTTTTCTAAAATCTTATTGTAAATGTGTATCGAAAATTTATTCTGGTAAATCTTGTGAATAGTTTTCCTTATTTGTTCTTTCTTACAGTTTCAACCAAATGTGATGGATTTTTGGAAGTAATGTTTCTCCTTGATCGATAAATGGTAAATACATCTTAGCGATAATCCTTTTTCTGGGGACCCAAATCTTACTTTATTGGTTTGAAAACAGAATGAACAGAATAAACATTCTTGTACAAAATATATTTTATATGTTCTTTTTCCCAAGATGCAATAAGCTTAAAATTAAACAAGTAATAAAAAATGAATGTCAAATGTTACTTATAACAGATTATTTATGTTTAAATACTACTTATAATATATTTTAAAATTCCGAATCCTTTTAAAACTTTTTAAATAGAAAATGTTTTAAACTCTACACACAGAAAAATGAAAAATCGAAACTTGTCAAAAGACATGCCATCTTTGTGAAACTAAACGTTTGTCAAGTACGTTGACAAACTTGCACAAAATTACGCAAAATTTTAAACAATCAAAACACTACCTGACAATCCCATTTAGTCATGAGACACAAAAGTCGTTTTATTTTACCATGTATCGTTAATGTGTTTCGTCTGATGATCCGTTTTGCCTCTAAAACTTGTCAGATGACTAATTTCCCAGGTACAGTTTTCATTTTCCTCAAATTTGACCGGTTAGTCAGATGAGAGAATAAAAAGAAATTGTTCCCGTTTTGTCAATTGACTAAGAAAATTTGTTTGGCTAGTCCAAAAGCTAAACATTGTTCTTCTTCTTATTTTTTTTATTTGTTATTTATTTTTTGTCTCCTATTGACAACTTGTGTTAGTCAACCGAAACCGAAAATTAAACAATGAACTCATCGCATTTGGCGGGATACTGCAATTGCCGTTAGAGTTATTTTCATTTTAGAAAGAGAACGAGAGATTTTTTAGTAATCAGAATCAGCGAATCGAGTTTACAGCCAAAAGTAAGTGCTAAATACTTTATTTTATTGTAAGCTTTGTAAGAATAGTAAATTGTAAATTTGTAGAATTCTAAAGCTTCGGCAATCTTCTAACAATATGAATCGTAATTAGAATTTGTTCTAATTTATAAAGTTGTTTAAAATGTATAAAATTTAAAATACGTTATTATAAATCTAGTTTTACGTATCGTTGTATTATAAAAGTATATTTAATTTGTCTAAGCTATAGTTGTTTACATACACTTTTAACATTAAGCTCATATTAATATTTTTATACACAGAATAGTAATGATTTATTTTTTCCTAAAGATGGTTCAGAAGGTATTTGGATTTCCAAAGGACGTCAATTTAAGAAAGATATAGAAAAATGCTATCCATGGGGATTTTGAAAGAAATCCGAATTTTAAGGTATGTTTTTTAAATTATCGTTCGCAACATTATATCTATCTTAGAACAATAAAAAATAATATTAATACTTTTTTTTATATTTAAACTTTTTAATGAGATAAATTAAAAAAAATTAAAGGTTTCTCGTTTATCTGTTATTATTTATTTATTTTTTTTTTTTTAATTACTGTTCTAAATAAAATTTTTTTTTAGTTTAAATAATTTTGGCAAATGGTTGATAATTGTATGTAATAAAAAAAATGACTTTTTTATTATTAAATGTTTGACACCAATTTTTTCAAAACAACTTTTAGCAAAAATAATATGAATTTAATATTGCATACTATATTCTGTTCTCAATTTAAAGTCAAATTGTTCTTATACACAATATTAATTATTAGCGATAAATAATAAATATCCTGGTAAATAAATCTGTATATATATATAAATTACGTGTCACGATGTTTGTCCGGGGTAAACTCCTAAACTAAGGAACCGATTTTAATGAAATTTTGCACACTGTGTGCAGTTTGGTCCAACTTGAGAGATAGGATAGTTTTTATCTCAATTTATTGTCACAATATTGTTTTATTGCAATTATTTGTTAATTATAGACCTTTATTAAAGTTGCTCCAAAATATCTGTGAGTTTCATTAATTTAATTGTTGCCAAAAAAAAAAAAAAAAAAAAAAAAAAAAAATACGAGTTCATTTTCTTTCGACATAAAAATAAATACATTTAATCAAACGTGAACGTTAAAAAATTATAAAAAGTTAAATTATGCATCTCACGAAAATTGACGTCATAATCAATTTAAAGATTTTATACACATTGATAAAGTGCTAATGTAGTTCTATCATAGATATAGTAATATATATAGATCTCTCATCCCCATGTTATCGTACAAAGATTTTTGATGCCGAAAAAAAACAAAAAAAAAAAAAAAGCTTTGGAAACAGCCGTTAAGTGGTATTGAAAAAAAAAAAAAAAAAAAAAAAAAAGAAAGAAAAGAAAGAAAGAAATATGAATTTGAAACTGTATCTGGAGTCTTCCATTCCCCTTTAGCAAATAAATTATTCATAAATTTTATTTGCTAAAATATTAGTATGTATTCCCGCGTGTATTCACTCGGGGAAAGACGGCCATATTTTGGTAAAAACGTCGTCTTTTCCCAAATGAAAAGGGATAACTTTTTTCTCCCCAATGATCACTCTATTCTATATATGCTATACTATATCTATGAGCTCTATACGCAAGCGAAGTGTGACTCACTGACCGTCTGTGCAGCCAAGAAAAAGATTTCCTATGTTAATTGCCCACTGGATTTTTTGTAAGAAATTATTAAAAATCGAGGAAATTTATTTCCCGATTTTAATCCTTATATTTGGGTATAGATATGTATTAGTTATCGCGGGTGTTAGATTGAATTATTTTGCTGTCAAATTGACAAAATTTTAATTTTAAATTTCAAAACTCTGTCGCCCTTCGCTTTTTTTATTATTATTATTATTATTATTTGGCGATCAAAAGCGTAACACGAAAATATACATGCCAGATGTATGCATTGTACGAAATGTAATATGTATTATTCATTGTACGTATGTATGACATGTAATATGTATTGTACGAAATATTGTTTCATATTATTCATTACTCTTTTAATATAAGTTGTTAAAATAACCATGATTTTTGAAAGGAATTAAACATTTTCGCCAGATAATTTGGCGATATTCTTTTTTTTTTCGCCAAAGACGACAGAAATGAAATCTATTCCGCTGCAAAATATTAGTATCTTACATCAGATATTTTATTTAGACATTTGAAAACAAATTTGACTTCAAACTATGATAGAATATTTATCATTTTCCTTTTAATTAGTATATTATTAGTATATTAAAATTTAAAAGCATGGTATATAAAAAGTTTTTTTTTTTTATCTTATAATTATTCTTATCTTAATCCTGAATGTTTCCCATCTTTATTAACTTGAATTTACTATTAAAATTTTAACATACTCAAAAACTTCTCATCACTTCGTTAAAATACACTAAACTTTTCCAAAACTTTTTCTATTTAAAATGATACATGTATTTACTTTAAATGTCCAATATTTCATAAGATTTCCAATTTTAAAGTTTTAAAATATTTATCAAATTTACTTATTTTTCTGGTTTAGCCTTATTGCTTTCCTTTTTATAACTACAGCTGTTGCTCTCTTTAAAATATTTAAAATGATGAGGTCATTTTATAGTAAAATTATCCATTATAGCATATATTATATTTCACTCCTCCATAAAAATTGATTTTAAAATCGTCTGTTTCTTTTATACTTTTATTTTAATAGAATTTTAATAGAATTTAATCTATATATTAGTCATTTTAGCAATTTTATCCAAAGTAGCATTAGAAATAATATATATCACTTCTCCATTAAAATTTATAGGACCCTACAATAAAATTAATTTGTGCTTAATATCAACACTACGAAAATTTTTATCAATCGCTTCCAAATTTTGACCTAAGTTTCAAATCTCAACCCTGTGGGTTTTTACATCGGCTACAAGGTTTTCGTCTTTGTTCGTAAATAATAATTTGACTGTACTAAATAGTTTACAGCCGTATAATTCAACGTATAACTTAGTCACAGCAACGCGTGGCCGGGTCTGCTAGTAAATATATATATATATATATTCAACTTCATGTTATTTGTTTCATTTAAATGATTGATGATTGTAGTAAAAGGTTGATATTTTTAGTTATTAAAAATTTGATAATATATATATATATATATATTTTTTTTTTTTTTTCAAAACAAATTTAATCAAAAATAATATGAGTTTAAATTATTAGATACTGTATTCTCGATTCAAAATCAAATTGTTCATGCGCAGCATATTAAGTATTCGTGATAAACAAAAGATATCTTATTAAAAATATGTACTTCATTTCATGTTATTTGTTTCATTCTTAACACATTTAAATTTAAAAACTATTTGGTATGTCAATTTAAACAACATTTTTTTCTTTTAACTATGCTCTATAAATTAAGTAATTCTTGCAAACATTTAGTTGTATACTCTATTTCCACAATAACTTAAAATTAATTTTGATTTTCTTGTACAGTCACCCAAAAAAAAAACGCCCCCCCCCCCACCTAATTTTGCCGTAAATTATCGTAGAAACATGCGACTGGTACCAATCAGTTTGTAATAACGTCTAGTTTATAATGTTATAGTTATATTTTACTTAGGGGGGCGTCTACATATTAAAACTGACATCAACTTCATTTTTTTCAATGGTAACCCCCATTTTTTATAATTTATTTGAATTCTTTGGATCAAATCATCACGGAAAATGGTATAGTTTATATATTTCGCTCAATTTTTCATAGAGTTATAAGCTGTCAAAGTTTGGGGGTGCTAATGTTAAATGAATGTGACAAACATTAAATCATATCTTCCGAAATAATTATGATATTTAAATTCTGTTTTTTTTATTCGTTAGAATGAAGTAACCCAAACATATTCCATGCAAATTTTTGCTAAAAAAACATTTTTTGAATTATGAAAATTATTAATAAATTCATATTTGAAAAAATTATGAATTATGACCTATGTTAATTTTTGCACGAATAGAACGGGCATCATCAAAAACATAGGTTTCCAAATTTACAGCTCGTTCCTAACATTATTTTTTGAGTTACAGTGATATTTCACTTTTTAGTCCTGTTAGGGGGCCGTCACTTGTTATAATCTGTATCCTCTATAAGTAAATGTTTGTATATAATTTGACGGAAAACTATTTAAATTTACCTTTATGTTATTTTTATTGTTTCCTAAGCAATATTTCGATGTTTATTATACAAATTGGCATATTTTTGTAAAGTTATCACAATGTAGGCGAGGGATTGTGAAAGAATTTCAAAAGAAGCCCCGCCTATGATTCGCTGAAACACTATTTAAAAAAAAAAGACAAATTTGCATATTCCTATTTGACTCTATATGTGACGCTGGTATGCATAAATCACAATGGTATTTACTACATCGATTATTGAAGACAAAACTTAAATGATTTAATTACAAATATGCAAAATTATTTTGCTTTATATTATAAAGTTTTAGAAAATTTGTGAAAAGGCGTGGCTATTTACATTAAGCTTTGCTATGGAAGCTATGTTGCTGTTTTTCGATGCTGCGAAATTTACAAAATACATTTGTGTTAATATACTATACAGATAGAAGAATAATTATATAATATCAACATATCTTCTTTAATCAATATGCTTATATACATTACTGTATGGAAATGTTTATATATGAATATTGTATTTATTTTTAATGAGAGATATAAACACAAAATACTAAAAAAAAAGAAGAAAATGTGTTATAAATTTTTATAAATCAAGCAAAATATATATGCATACTTGCCAACCTAACCCGTAACATTGTTAGTTCCCGCCCCTGTGTGTACACAATTTAATTTTTAGAGTAATTAACTTCAAATACATTTACGATTAACTCATCGAGCGCCACGCGAATTCTTATGGAAATCCCATTCAGAACACACGTGCTGCTTAGAAGCGTGTTATGTTTATCGAGTTTCAATAAACCCCATTAGGCCTTAACGATATAATCCTATAAAAATCCTATTAAAAAAAAAAACATGAAGTAAATTTTAAATAAATTGTCAGTAATTACTTAAAACTATGAAAGTTCTGTAGTTTTATATCATATTTTACACTGCCGGCTGACTTAGCCTAAATGGAAAGATCAGTGTCAGCCACCGATGGCTGACACGGCTCTAAAAAGACTGATGTGAAAAAAAATGTACGGAAAGGGGCGGGACCAGTAATCTTCCGGGATAGGTTGACAAGAATGTATATACATAGAGCAATGCCAGAAAATGTTCTTTATTTTTCATGAACCAGATGAATGGTATTTTTTTTCTGAATAGTCTATGTATTAAATGTAATGCTGCTTTAAATACCCTTTAAATGAAAAGTTTTATTACATAAAGTAATTTTCTGGCACTCTACAGCTCCCAAATGACACACAATACAAAACCCCGCCTTTTTCTAGTGTTTAAAGGGTATTAACGTTTAATATGCTTTATATTCGTTTTGATCTTTCTTTCTCCTCCTTATCTTCTTCTTTTTTCCTTAAAAAAAAAAAGAGTTATGTAACATTTTGACCTTTTCAAGTTAAGATTTAGATTAAGGGTAGTCAGCCTTTCTACACCCACCGTCCACTTCGGTATCTGTGTTAAAGTGTAGAATTTTAGAACATCCCATTAAGTAGTAGGATTTATTATTTTACATATTAATTTGTTACACATTATAAAATATAAAAGCAAAAGAATATCGTGGAGATTTATGTAAAAGTTTTTAATAATGTCATGAAAAAAAAAATAATAATAATTAATTAAAAAAATAAATAAATAAAAATAAAAAAATCTGTTTTAATATTTTAAAAAAGTCAATTAAAGAAAATGAAAGTACTGCAGTATCAGAACAAACTCCCATTGTCACTGTGAAACGGCCGTGGGAACCAGGTTGAGTGCCGCCGTTTCAGACAATTATACGGCAGCTTGAGTTAAAATAATTTTGAATTTTCAAACAAATTTAAAATCATTCATCTTTTTTTTTTTTTTTTTTTTTTTTTTTATAGATATTTTAATATCTATTCAAGCTATTTAATTTTCTTCGTATGAAGTGAACTATCTGATGTTTAATCAATAGAAACCAATAAAAATCTTTTAATTCACAAACTAACTCAGAAAGTTCTGTGAATTAGTCATTTCTTTTATTTTATAATTAACATTTCTGAAATTTTTTTCCGGTGTGAAACTTAATAAATAATGTATACTGGGTGGTAGATCGTGATTTATATTTTCTAAATGTATAGACGGACCCCTAATACATTTTCACGTGTAACTCTATTTGAAATTGATTTAAGGTATATAAATAGGTATGTTTTTCGAACCGCCTTGATCTCAGAAATCTGAATATGAAGTCAAAAATAGGGGTTGCCATTGAAGAAAATGAAGTTAATGCCAGTTTTAATATGTAGACGACCCCTTAGGCAAAATTTAACTATACCGTTATAAACTAGACGTTATTACAAATCGATCGGTACCAGTCAAATGTTTCTACGATAATTTACGGCGAAATTAGGTGGGGGGGGTGGCGTTTTTTTTTGGGGTGACTGTACATATATAAGAATGAAGTACTGGATTTTTCAAAATTTTCTTTTTCTGGCTTTTGGTGCATTTACAAATTTGAGATTTCCTTAAACTCGATTAAACCATTTTTAGGAGAAGTCTGTCTGTGTATAATCAAAATTTTATGTTTTGGGTGCTGTATCTCACAAAATAATGAACAGAATTGTACAAAAGTTTATATTTGAATGCACTTTCACATAAATTCTTGCTGAATAGCTTGGTGACCAACTGCTCCGATTTTTGCGGAGTTTCTCCGGAAAAATTTAAAAACTCCGCAATTCCGCGAAGTAATGTTTATGCTCCGCAAATTCAGTCTTGACCACCTAATTAAATATTTTTTATTAAATACATAAATTGAATAGTGGCAGACACTGAAAAAAAAAAAAAAAAAAAAAAAAAAAACCAATTTTTCTTTTTTATTTCTTTTTTTTTTTTTTTCCCTTGCACACATCTAGGCAGAAATCGTTATCTAATCTTTATCAACTTTTGATTTTGCATTTCCAACAGTTGCCGCATAAAACATTATTCTTTGAATTTTAATTTTTATCTATGAAAGCGCTTCAACGTATCTTGAAAATAAAAAAAATAAAACTAACTTTTACAATTTAGCTGAAGAACCACACGCTTCATCCTACAATACTCATAAATAATAGTAAACAAAAAAAAAAAAAAAAAGAAAAAAAAAAAGAAAGAAAGAAAGAAAACATTCTAGTGATCGAAATATTGCTGACTCAGGACAGGAACAAGTATTTGTTTACATTAGCTAAGAGTGTGTTTAATTAAAACTACAAGCTGAAAGGGGGAAAGAAAGAAAAAAAATGTTTATTTTATTTATTTATCGATAAAAATAATGGATTGAAAGCTACTGAACTTTAAGGCCGATTGACAACGCTTTATTTAAGATTTATTTGAAATAATTATGCTTTTATTTTATCATTCACTTAAAGCATTAATGATTTATTATTCTGCATTATTATTATTCTGCATTCTTTATTATTATTATTCTGCAAAATTCTAAAGTTTACAAAACATATGGTCCCAAGCTATGCAGATTAGAGGGAGTTGACTTAGAGATGAGATCATTTACACATTTATATGATTTCGTTTTTAGATTTTTATGTGATAGTATAATTATTTTGACATTCATGAAAATTGCTGGAAATTATTTTTTTTCCCTTTGTGCTTCTCTTTCTTTCTTTCTTTTTTTTTTTTAATGTAACTGAATAATCTACTTTCATATATTGCCTTTATTTATGTATGGAAAATATGCCATGATGCAAAAAACAAATTACTTTTGGGTTTTAAGCTTACTAGCAGGCTATGCCCGCTTCGCTGGCCACTATATTTAAATGAATCTCCAAAAGAATTGGATCATTATTTATTTTTCACATCACATTATAAATAAAAACTAAAATAATTACATTGGAATCGCTCTAGACCTCGCATCGGGTACTCGCTGACTACGGCAGCTCTTTCTCTGCCCGCACTGTCTCGGGAGCAGGCTCCCACTGCCTGCAGACATCTCTTTCCTATGTATTTCAATATGGGTATTTATTGACGATAGGTGGGTCTGCCATTATTTAAGAACTACGATTTTAAAGATAACTGTATCTCAGCGTCTATTAAACATTTTAGTTTTTGAACCAAGTATTTTATTGCTCATGCTATTTACACTGTATTACAATTTGATTCCGACCAATGTAATGAAATAAAATAAAAAGTAGATTTTCTTTTAGAAGGAATTAAATACATAAAAAACAAATAAATTCCAATCAGTTTAATCCTTTCTACTATATACTACCATTATTTCCTGACAAATACTATAAATTAGAAAAAAAAAAAGAAAAGAAAAAACTTTTAAAGAAATTAAATTAACAAATGAAAAATAATTGTTGTTATACTACAAAAATTATACATAAACATAACTGTTATAAATACGTTTTTAAATTTTAAATTTAATATATTTAATTTTTTCTACTGCATTACCATTTTATTTTCAATAAATATAATAAATTAAAAAGAGAAAAAAGATTCGCCCTCAAATAAATGTATTAAATAAAAAAATAAATTGCATAATATAGCCTTTGCTAAGATACGCAGACGATTACAATCGAAGAATAAATTCATGAAAAATGAAACGTAAAAGCCAATGTTTAAAATCGAAAAAACATTAATTTAAAAAATTCAGATTCGAAATTCGAAAAAATCTCGATGAGGTGCACACCTGCAGGGTCCCAGGTACCTATATGCCAAATTTGGAAGCTCTGCGATCAGTAGTGTGTAGTATTGTTCATGTTTAGATAAATGTATTTATTTTCCTGTTGGAAAAAAAGAATAAACTCGTATTTTTATTTTTTTTCTTTTGGCAACAATTAAATTACGGATTAAATTTAAATGGCTAATTTTTTGCTATTATTAGCTTATTATTTTCATATTTTTATTGATTAAAAGAAAACTAAACAGAAATTCGAAATTCTGACTTCGATGTGCACAATGATCCTTCGGGGGGCACCTTTGTGTTAAATCTCGTGACTGTCCGAGCTACCGTTTTCGAGAACAGTGAAATATATATACAAATATTGCTCACTTAATAGTATAAGATATTCAGACTTAATCATTTCCCATTCTTATCTCTCTTCACTGTTTTGCTAAATATATTTGATTATCAATAAATATTTCTAAATTTCATATGATTATTGTTAATTTATTTTTGTGAGTAGTTTATTTCTTTTTTTTTTTTTTTTTCAAAATTGCTCCTCAAAGTAGCCAAAATGCTCTTCAAAATTTCTCTGAATACTCCTCAAACTGTTTTTGAAAAGTTGGCAACCCTGTCATCTAAGAAGTGGCGCTACTATGCTGCAATTTCCCACAATTAAGGAAAGACTATATCTTAGCTTCTATTCTGTAGAACTTCACATAACTTAATGTTCAAATAGTCGATTGTGAAAGACTATGTTTATTCAACTTAGGTGCATATCGGTCATCAGGTAATGCCAGTATGTTGCAATTTTTCACATTTAAGAAAATGCTGTAACTGAGCTTCTGTGATATATAAATGCACTAAACTTGATATGTGCAACAGCCATTATGAACTATTATGCTGATTTAATTTGGACGCATATCGGCCAACAGGTGACGTTGGCATGGTGCAATTTTCTCTATTTATAGGACAGCCCATATCTCAGCTTCTATGATATGTATGTGCACCGAATTTGATATGTAAGGTGTATGCCATACATCCAAATACTATGCCAAACTAGCTTTTTAAAAACTATGCCGAATCAATTTGGGTGTACATCAGATGACGCGCCGCGCTAATATTACTCTTTGTAAATTTCCAGATAGTTATAGTATCTCAGCATCTATTTGTTAAATTAGTTTGTAAAATCTTTATTTGTGAGAAACTGTGTTAATTACTTTGTGCATTGTAACTGATATATGGTGCTATTATATTAAATAATAATAGAAGAAAATTTTGTAATGGCTACAGCATATACTAATTTTAGATATAGTGGGTTAAATATATGTTAGTAATTTGCAACTGGTAATTATGAATGATTTACTTATAAATTGTCAAATATAGTTCCTTAATACGTAAAATTTTTCCCCACAATAGTATCAAGACACGGTAAAGGTATATAAACTTTATCATTAATGGTATAAATGGCAAACATTTCCAATTTAACAATAAAACTTTTTTTAATAATTTACAACAAGTAATTTAAAATACTTTATTTAAGTGGGCATGAATATTATAATACTTACAAAACTTTAAATTGACACCATAAAAATAAAATATCTCGCAACAATTGTTTCGGGTCGAAAGAGCACACGATTCTTCGTCAGGCACCCAAAGTAGGCACGAGTGCAGCAGTCAAAGTGGTAATGCACGGCTTTGACTGCTGTACTCGTGCCTACTTTGGTCGCCTGACGAAGGTTCGTGTGCTCTTTCGGCCCGAAACCATTGTTGCAATTTTTTTTTTTTTTTATGGTGTTTATTCAAAGTTTTGTAAGGATTATTTTGCAACGCCAGTTCTGTGGTGCGAATAATTGATAATCCTTTTTTTCATTTTCTTTCTGAAACAACAGACAGACGACCAGCCTTTCTCTCTTTCTCTCTCTCTCTCTCTCTCTCTCTCTCTGTGTGTGTGTGTTTTTCTCTCTGTGTTTGTTTGTTTATCTTCGATAGCGCACATTCGATCTACGATTGCAATTCACAGCTATCGTACTGCTCACCTTTCAAAATATTTTTTACTATTATAAATCTAAATTTATAGGCATATTTATAACTCTGTAACTAATTTAAACATTATACACATGCTAGGCATGTATCGGAGCTCCCTATTCGTATCCAGAAAAATAGATCCGTATTTGTATGGATCTGTTCTCTTTTCTTCAACGAAACTAATATGTATCTTTTGTAGAATTTGTATGAAAATTAGAAAAGTATTATAAATCTTTCTTGACTGTTATTAATATATAAATTAAATAAATACAGTATAACCTCGTATTTACATCCTGGAAATTGAAAAGATTTCGCAATTTACATATTTTTTTTTTTTACTTTATTCTATATTTAATAGAAGAAAGTACTAGATTCATAAAAATTTTCGACTTCCGTTTTTCGATGACTTTGCACGTATTGAAAGTTCCAGAACACGATTTGACTATTTTTAGAAAATATTAGATATGCCTCTGTGTGAGAGAGAGAGACAAAAATTTTGTGGCGACTGCAACTCTGGAACTACTGCACGTAATTGCATATAAATTTATATGTAAATGCACCTTGACATAAATTAGTGCCAAACAACTTTTGGTGCTCATCCATCAAGAAATGGTACTGCTATAGAGCGATTTCTAGAGACCATATATTAGGAAACTATATTATACAGGGTCTCTAGCGATTTCAACAATTTAAGGGAATGCTATGTCTCATGAACTACTGCAGAGAATTGCATATAAATTTATATGTAGATGCACCTTGACATAACCTAGTCCTTATCAGCTTTTTATGTCAATTTCTCAAAAGATGACGCTCCTATACAGTAATTTTCACAATTCAAGTGAAGGCTATATCTCAGGAACTACTACACATAAATTTATAGGTGGATCTACCTCGAGATAAATTATTGTCCGTCCACTTTTGGTATCAATAATTCAATAGGTGACGGTGCTATATAGCGATTTCCATAATTTAAGGAAAAGAGATATCTCAAGTTCTATTGCGTACAATAATAAAAATAAATGATATGTAAAAAGACCATTCTCAGACATTATGCTAATTCAATTTGGATGCATATCGGCCAATAGTGGTGCTGCTGTACTGCAATTTTCCCCGAGAACGGAAAAGCTATATTTCAACTTCTATGGTGTATAGTACAAAATTTGATATGTGAGATAACCATTATGAAAACGCATTTTTTAATATATTATTTATCTATATATATATATATAAGAGTAAACTCACTGATTCACTGACTGATTCACTGATTCACTGATTCACTGACTCAACACGGTTGTGGCGATCCTATAGGAGATAGAGTCACAATTTTTGGTGAGCAGGTTGATTTTAGGACCCTGACGCTCACTAAGACGGGATTTTGCGAAATACCCCCCGTTCCCCCCCGGGGGGGGCAGAAGGCAAAAACCACCTTTATAAGCATAACTCGGCTCCAAATTGCTTCACGGTAAAGAAATTGCAGATGAGGAGACTAGACTTGAATACAAAAAAGTCATTTTCTGCGATTTTGGAATTTTGGATTTTTAAGGGGGGTAGGGGGTAAAAATGAGATTTTCGGGGGCGCATAAGGCAAAAACACATTTATAATTACAACTCGGCACCAAATTACTTCACAGGGAAGAAATTGCAGATAGGGAAACTAGGCTTGAATACGAAAAAATCATTTTCTGCGATTTTGGAATTTTTAATTTTTAAGGGGGGAAGGGGGTGAAAATGATTTTCGGAGTTGCTGAAGACAAAAACACCTTTATAAGCATAACTCGGCTCCAAATTGTTTCACGAGGAAGATATTGCAGATGGGGAGACTAAACTTGAATAAAAAAAAATTATTTTCTGCGATTTCGGATTTTTGGATTTTTAAGGGGGAAAAGGGGTGAAAATGATTTTCGGAGGCGTAGGAGGCAAAAACACCTTTATAAGTATAACTCGGCTCCAAATTACTTCACGATGAAAAAATTGCAGATGGGGAGACTAGACTTAAGTACAAAAAAAATTATTTTCTGCGATTTTCGAATTTTGGATTTTTAAGGGGGGAAGGGGGTATAAATGATTTTCGGAGGCGCATAAGGCAAAAACACATTTATAAGTATAACTCGGCTCAAAAAAACTTCACAGTGAAGAAATTGCAGATGGATAGACTAGACTTGAATACGAATAAATAATTTCCTGCGATTTTGGAATTTTGGATTTTTAACGGGAGAAGGGGGTGTAAATGATTTAGAAAAATACGGATTTTCGAGTAAAAGTAATAGCTCAAAGATGTAAAAAAAAAAAAAAAAAAAACCGCCAAGCGTCTTCTTGAAAATATTTCCAAAAACTCATTTTTTGATTTTTTCCGATTTTTTTTTTTTTTTTTTTTTTTTTTTTTGGGGGGGGGGGGGGCAAAAAAATAAAAATAGTGTCAGATTGTTCAAAATTGGTACATAGAGGTTTTCGATACTTACAAATCGATTGCAGATATTTTCGAATTTGGAAAATTATTAGAAGGTGTGGAAAGGGGGGCAGTATGGGGGAGGCTGTGGGCAAAAACAAATAGAAATACAGTTAGGCCGTTCAAAATTGGTACAGATAGGTTTTAAAGGCCTGCAAGTCGAAGGGATATTTTCGAAAGTGTAAAGTTAATAGAAGGGGCGAGAAGGGGGAAGGGGAGAGGGGGGGCAAAAAAATAAAAATAGAGTTAGATCGTTCAAAATTGGTATATAGAGGTTTTCGATACTTACAAATAGATTGCGGATATTTTCGAATTTTTAAAATTATTAGGAGTGGCGGGAAGGGGGGGGGCAAAAACAAATAGAAATACAGTTAGGCCGTTCAAAATTGGTACAGATAGGTTTTAGAGGCCAGCAAGTCGAATGGGGATATTTTCGAAAGTGTAAAGTTATTAGGAGGGCCGGGAACGGGGGGGGCGGAGGGGCAAAAAAAAATAGAATAGAGTTAGAGCATTCAAATTGGTATATAGAGGTTTTCGATACCTACAAATCGATTACGGATATTTTCGAATTTTTAAAATTATTAGGATAGACGGGAGGGGGGACGAAGAGGGAAAATAATAGAAATAAGAGTTAGAGCATTTTGAGAATTTTTTCCGAAGGCAGTGAGAACCCGGTGCGACATTTTTCCTAATAATATTTTTTTTCTGTTTTTTTTTTCACGTGATAAAAATTAATGCAATTTTGAGAATTGAGTAATTATAGCGATTCATTTAAAAATAGGGACCAGCGAAGCGGGCGTTGCCTGCTAGTAGAGAATAAAGCTGTCTTTCTTTGTACTTTCAATGCAATTTTTCTCAAAGATGAAAATCGTCTGCATTCAGTATGGTAGGCAATTTAAATAAATAAGAGCTTTAATAAATTATTTGTACTGAGCGAATTTGTATTAGAAAATATAAAAAGAAAGTCTTGTGGTGGCCACAACATACTTTTTTTTTTTTTTTTTTTTTTTTTAAATACCTTTATTTTTAATAAAATTCAATCCTCGCTTTTATGTGAACGAAATTTTCAAAGCAAATATAGAGGAAATACTTGTCGTAATTTCATTTAAAGCTATTATGTTGTGACCACCGCAAAACTTTCTTCTATATTTTCCTATAGGAAAATTCATTCGCCGAGTAAAAATATTTTCTTAAAACTATTATTTATTAAAATTATCTGCCATAATGAATGCAGATAATTTCATTTTAGAAAAAACTAACACTAATAATAAGAAAAGAAAGACAGTTTAATTCTCTATAAATAAAGTCTTAAAAAATGCTTCTTCATAATGGTTACCTCATATATCAGGTTTTGTACAGTTATATGACACAGAAGTTGAGATATAGCCATATCCTGTTCTCAGAGAAAATTGCAGTATACCAGCGCCACTTATTGGCCGATATGCATCCAATTGAATCTGCGTAATGTCATATAATGACTACGTTGATACGTGTCAAGTTTTGTTTGATTATACACAACAGAACCTTAGATACAGCCTTCCCTGAAAACGCGAAAGTCGATGTATAGCTGCACCAACTGTTGAGAAGTTGACAAAAAATATTGGTGGGCACTAACTTACGTTAACGTTTATCTGCATATAAATTTATGCAAATTCGTTCAGTAGTTTCTGAGATATAGCCTTTCCTGAAATTGCGAAAATCGCGGTCTAGCAGCGCCACTTGTTGAGCAAATAACACCAAAAGTTGATAGGCACTAACTTAGGCCAAGGTACATCTGCATATAAATTTATATGCAGTTATCTGCAGTAGTTCCTGAGATACGTTGCCACAAAATTTTTGTCTCACACACACACAGACACAGACACATATTTTTCTAAGAATGGTCAAATCGTGTTCTGGAGCCCTCAAAACGTGTAAATCCATTGAAAAGCGGAAGTTGAAAATTTTTTCGATTGAAATACTTTCTTCTATTGAATACAGAAGAAAGTAAAAAACAATATAAAATAAACACATCGTCGAACAAATGCAATAAATAAAGATACTTTTTTTTTTTTGTTCAGAATATAAGCATTAAACAATGAACTACTATCACTGACCTTGAAGCACATTTTTGCAATCTTGAAGTTCACAACTCACATAAGTGTTTAAACATTATTAATTAGTCTCTTTTTTTTTTTTTTCCTTCAGATTTTTAACGCAATACAATTAGTAATTACATCTTTTTTTTTTTTTTCTTGTATGTTCAATGGAAGGAAGTATTGGGTTTGTAAAAATTTTCGACTTCCGGTTTTCGACAAGTTTTGAGAGGTTAGACTAGACCACGATTTGACCATTTTTAGAAAATGTCTTGTCTGTCCGTCTGTGTGTGTATGTATGTGTGACAAAAATTTTGTAGCAACTGTATCTACGGAACTACTGTTCAGAATTACATATAAATTTATATGTAGATGCACCTTGACCTAAATTAGTGCCTATCAACTTTTGGTGTCAATCGCTCGAAATGTGGCGCTGCTATGCAGCAATAGCATTTATAATATGGCTGTCAACTTTCAAATATGCTTAACAATAGTGTTCTAACAGGGATATATTCATTAAAAAAAATAATAATTCAATAAAAAAAAATCAATAAAATCAGATCGATTTTTAAAAAAATCTCGTGCTTGCTTTTCTAAAGTAATCATACGAATTATAAGGTATGGTGTTATATGAGAATATATATATATCATCATTACCAATTTCAGCCTCTATCAACCCACTGCAGGATGAAGGCCTCTGCTAGGCGATTCCAAACTGCCCTGTTTTCGCACACACACACACACACACACACACACACACATATATATATATATATATATATAATAATTTATGCATAGATTAAGAAAGGTTTTGATAGAATATTTCGTCTCCTCATTGATTTATTTGATTTCCAATGAAGCCATCTATGATATATGCAACTTCTTAATTGAATGCAACCTATGCAATGAGGTGAAATTTACACCTCATATAACGTATTTCTTAGTAATGTCCTGATGTCTTTTTTTTTTTTTTTTTTAAGGTTTGTGAGCCCTATTTTAAACCTGATGGAATTATACAAACAATAACATATTTTGATGAAAAAGAAGGAAAGTTATATGAAGTCCCAAGAAATAAACCAATTGTTAAAGATGGTGCTATTCTTACAATTTTCAGTGGCTTGCCATCATGGAGAGCTATTAGGCATAAAAAAATTACGTTTTATTACCTAATTATATTTGTGCTTTTATATTATTATTATGATTAATTTTTATGTAAATTATGGAGCAATCTTCTTCATGTATATGAAACATTTATAATTTTCAATAAAATTATTTTTATCTTGATTTTTGTCTTTTATGTATTATTTCAATTACATAGTTTTAATGAAGGAGAAATCTTATTTAAATAAGCCACTTAAATTCATGATTTGAAGAATGTTGAAAGTAATGTTATCAGGTAAGTAAGAGTTATTTTGGCTGATCAAATACTTATAAATTATTGTTATATATTAAAATTTCTCTGGGCATAAAATTTACAGAGATGATTAAAAATAAAAATTCTTATATATGTTAAAGTGTTTTTTATGCAAATTTTATGTCCACCCTCACCTTAAAAAAAAAAAAAAAAGTATATCATTAATATTTATGATTTTAAAACTTTAAATAACCTGAAATTTGAGTTCGATGTTATTTATAGTTTAGTACATTGTATCGTCTATACCGTGCATATTGTTTATATTGCCTGTATCAATTGTTAAAGCACATTGTATCGTCGTACTTATCTGTAATTTTAATCAGGTGGAAAAAATCCATTATTTAAAAAAATATATGCATATATTTAGGTGGCTTAAATATTAAAAAAAGGAACTTAAAAAAAAAAAAAAAAAAGTTTACATTTATTTTTGTAACCACAGCGTATAAAATTAAAGCACCGATGAGAAAATATATATATATATTTCTAAATCCATATATGAGGATGTGCATAAAAAGTGGACTAAATCATGTGTCGCCACAATCCTCTTGGAATGCCTTGATAAAAAAGTGTTGGATAAATGCGTGCGTTAATGATGAATAAAGGTAGGGAAGAATGATTAAACTAGCAAATTCTTTGTTTCAGTAGTTTGTTAAATTTCCAGTATTCATAGCTGCTAACTTTTTTAATTGATTCCGGAATGTTGTTAGCCCTATCTTCAAACCATATTCTTTGAGGAGTAATTATCTTCATATTTAATTGTAATTACATGCTAAAGAAAATTATTCTATTAAGAATATGGTATGAAGAAAAGGGCGAATGTTAACAACATTCTGGAATAAATTGAAAAAGTTGGCAGCTATGAGTATTTTAATCCAGCTGATGGACAAGTAATATTTTTCAGAAAAGTTTTTAAATATTTTTTCAAGGTTGAACATTTAAAAGGGGAGGGGGGATTAAACAATTACAAAAGTAAAGAGGTTAAGACTAACAACAATGCTTTTACAAAAGCCCCTGCAAACAAGTATGAGGCCACTTCCTCATAAAATATGAGGGATTTTAATCAAATAAATTTTTTTGATTAATCTCTCTCAAATGTTATGAGACAGGCTAGTCAAATATTTTTTTTTCGGGCTAAAATTCCTCCACAAATATTATGAGGCAGCTTAGTCAAATAGAGACTAGTTTTCCTTTTCAAATATTACCAGACAGATTAGTCAGATAAATAGTCTTGACTATCCTGCCTCTTCAGATATTCATTGAAAATTGACTAGCTTGCTTCGTAAAATACCTGTTGGCTGCTGACTAACCGTCTTAATCAAGTGCAGATTCTGACTAACTTGCCTTGTCTGGCAACTGCGGTTGTTGACTAACCTTCCTGGTCAGATAATTATGATTATCGACTAGCCTTCTTTGTCTAATAATATTAACCTTCCTAGTCTGGAGTAGTGTTTTGGTGACTAGTTTAGCAAGTACACTTTTTAGTTTTGGGGACTAGTTCAGCAAGTACACTTTTCAGTTTTGGTGACTAGTTCAGCAAGTACACTTTTCAGTTTTGAAGACTAGTTCAGCAAGTACACTTTTCAGTTTCGGTGACTAGTTCAGCAAGTACACTTTTCAGTTTTGAAGACTAGTTCAGCAAGTACACTTTTTGGCTAGTCAGTTATTTTGGTTAGTCAATTCTGTATTGTCAGCTGAGCATTTTGGCAGGTCACTGTGACCAATTTATTTTTCTGTGTGTAGAAATCTATATGATATATATATATGTGTGTGTGTGTGTTACGTTAAATGTAATAAACTGGTGATTATATATAATTACGGTGATTATTCACACTCACCAGTAAGCTTCTTAAATGAAATGTGATAAATTAATCACATTTACCGGTTATTTTATAAAATACCCAACTAGTAATGGCGAATGTAATAAAAGTCCATAACTTTGTCAAAATTCGTTCAGTTTGCTTAGTTGCATGGCTTCTATCATGACGTACGCCGTTGCTAAGCAACGCGGGTTCGTAAGCTGTTATTGGCGGTCTCTGCTCATGTCAGATGCACGTGATTTCAGTAGTATTTTTTTAATTTCGTGCTGGATAGACTTTTTTTTTTTTAAATAAAATATTGAATAATGGACGACATGCAAAATTTTGTACCGCAGCAGCCATTATTGTACACGTCTGTACGCTTCGCGTACATGAAATCCAAAGAAAAACATCACTGAATACACCTATCTCAATATGCATTAATCTGAAAAATATGCAAAATTTTGTACTGCAGCAGCCAGTCTTACGCACGTCTGTACGCTTCACATACATGAAAAAAAAATCACTGAATACCTCTATCTCAAAATTCATGAATCTGAAAAAATAGCAAAATGTTCTTCTACTGCAGCAGCCAGTATTACGCACTTCTGTACTGTTCGCGTACATGAAAACACAAAAATAAATAAATAAATAAATAAAATCACTGAATATTCCTATCTCAAAATGCATTAAACTAAAAAATATGAAAAATTTTGTACTGCAGCAGCCAGTATTACGCAAGTCAGTACGCTTCGCGTACATTAAAAAAAAGTCACTGAATACTCCTCTCTCAAAATGCATGAATCTGAATTTATTACATTCCTCATTACGAGTTGGGGATTTTATAAACTAACCCGTAAATGTGATAAATAATCAATAATTTGTCATATATACCAAATATAGTGGTGATACATAATCTCCGGATTAATCACTTTTACCGTAGCATATACATGTATATATATATATATATATATATATATATATATATATATATATATATATATATATATATATATATATATATAATTAATATTTCATCAAACTTTAATAAGTTTTAATACCTATTAAAATTCCCCTTAATTTTAAATTGTTTAATTGGAATTATGTTTTTATACACTCCCCATTTAATTTTTGTATTTTTATTTTTTATGGCTGTTGTCTTAATTTTTTTTTTTCAATATTCCATCCTTTAAATTCCATCAGAACCTGAAATAACAAAATATAATTACCGCAATATCTTTTATCGATTAAAAAAAAAAAAATTGAATAAAGAAATTTTATAAATTTTAGTAAAATATGAATATTTTTTCATTGACATAATATTCTTACGGTGAATATTAGAGAATGCTGACATAAAAATAGTTCTTAAAGTATTTAACTGACATCCATTTTTCCAAGTTTAATGATGTTGATAAAAATTTAAAAAAAGAATAATTCAATTCAATTAAAATTCACTGGAATGATAACGCCAAAAAAATTTATAAATTTTATACTGTCACAGTAATATTTTCAACCAGATTTGTAAAATTATTTAAATTTACGAGGAATATACTAATCAATTTCTAAAGAGAATTATATTACGCAAGATTTGTTTCTTGTTTGAAATTCAGCAATAAAGAAAAAAGTAGATTTTATATTGATGTGATTGGAAAGTCTAACGATTAATTCAAGTTGGGATGTTTAGAAGAACCACATTTCCAGTAAGGGACAATGATCGAACACAAAGTAATAGGTTTTACCCTAGAGAGTGATGTAATTTTACACCCTAGAAATATTAGTCATAAATTAAGTTTTTGTAGACCGAATAGTCGGGTTATAACACTAATGCAATAAGCAAGCATTGTTCAAAAATAAATGAGTCGTAACAATGATTGAAACTAATAAATCAATAATTAGAGCAATAAAATAGAATGTAACAATCGAAAACTTTAAAACAAATGATGGATATTAACGTCATGGCAAAAGTCGGACAAATATTTTTCGAAAATTCATAAGTCGTAAGAATGAATGAAACTAACAAAATATGAAAAGGATGATAACAATTCAAAAAAGTTTTAAACAATAACAGAGCAAGGGAAACAAAAGGATGGCACAGCAAATGGGAAGAATAAATGTTTTACAACAATTTCTGACGTAGCAATTAATAAAATACAAACGATGATAACGATAGTAACAGTTATAACAATGGCGACAAAATATTATTTAAAAAAATAACAGACTACGCCTGCTTCCCTGGTCACTATAATTAAATAAATTTTCAAAAAAATTCGATCAGTATTTATTGTTTACATCACATTATAAATAAAAACAAAAAATAAAATAAATTGAATAAATAAATAAATAAACTGAAATCGCTCAAAACCCTGCTTCGGGTACCCGCTGCTTACGGCAGCTCATTTTCCGCTCGCACTGCATCGGGTCCAAGTTCCTACTGCCTGCAGAAAGCTCTTTCTCGGGCACTTCAATTTGGGTATTTATCGACGACAGGTGGATCTGCTATTATTTAAGAACTACGATTTTAAAAATGACTTGTATCTCAGCATTTCTTAAATATTTTAGTTTTTGAACCATGTATTTTATATCCCCGCTATTTACACTATAATACGATTTGATTCCGACCAATATAATAAAATAAAATAAAAAGTAGGTTTTCATTTAAAAGGAATTGAATTAAATACATAAAAAACAAATAAATTTTAATCCGTTTAATCCTCTCTACTATATACTACCATTTTATTTCGATAACTACTACAAATTAAAAAGAAAAGATTTTTCTTTTAAAGGAATTAATTTAAAAAATGGAAAATAAATAGTTGTTATACTATAAAAATTATACATAAATATTGCTGCTATAAATACGTTTTTAAATTTAAAATTTAATATACTTATTTTTTCTACTGCATTACCACTTTATTTTCAATATATATAATAAATTAAAAAGAGGAAAAAGATTTTGCTTTCAAATGAATGTATTAAATGAGAGAGCCCCAGTAGCCTGGTCGGCAAGAGCAGCGAGTTCGTGATCAAAAGATTGCGGGTTCAGTCCTCGAGCCGGCCGAAGACCGTAGTGTACGCTAATGGCGAGTGGTGCACGTTAAATTCCGTCGTGGTCGCAAAGTCCTCCAAGTTCCCATCGAAAGTTATACCTCTGGGGGTACCGGAACATGGGCTTAACTCGGCCTTGATACGGATCAAAATTTGAGTTCCTGTTGATTGCTGGTGCTTCCATCTTTCGCCAGCTTTTGGAGCTAAGTCGTTCTTCCTCCCTAGTGGCGCTCCTGTGAAAAACGGAAGGCGCACCCTTCCTGCCTTAAATACTGATAGTTCCACTACCGAGGCTCAGACTTTCCGAGTGGCTTAAGAAACAACACACGACATCAGATAACTAGCGTAATAGCCGTTGTTAAGATACACTGACGATTACAATGACAGAAAAAATTTATGAAAAATGAAACATAGAAGCCAATATTTAAAATCGAGGAAAAATTAATTTAAAAAATTCAAATTCGAAATTTGAAAAAATCTCGATGAGGTGCAGACCTATAGGGTCCCAGGTATCCACCTGCCAATTTTTGTAGCTCTGCGATCAGTAGTGTGCGCTCCAGAGCGATGACTGACACACACACACACACACTTCTCTTTATTTATATAGATAATAGAATGCAACAATGATTAATACCAAACATTCAATCATTTTAAATCTATAGAATAGACAATAGCACTAGAAAAATTATAAACAATGAAAAAAAAATAACTTCACAAGAACATTGGACGAATAAATACCAGTTTTCAACAATCACTTGGCCTCAACAATAAATGAAACCAATAATAGAATACAGCGACAATAACAAATGAAAATTTTTTAAAATCGGAAAAACAAAGTCGCAAGATTAAGCATTTTTCAATATTCTCTGTGACAACACAATTGTTGAAATCAACCAATGCATGATAACAATCGGGTCTGTCGCAACAACAATTTGACGACTAAACAATGTTTAAAAATGAAAGAGAAGTAACAATGATTAATATCAACTAGTCAATAATTAGAACAATTGAATTGACAGCAAAAAACAGAATATTTTAAACAATGCAAGGAAAGAAGCGTCATAACAATATTGGAATGAAAAAATATTTTTTCAGAAATCGCTAGGCCATAACAATAAATGAAACGAATAATAGAAGATAGCTATAATAACATAAATACAATAATAAAAGGGCGATTGTGTCAGAATAACAATGCAATAAACTTTTTTTTTTTTTTTTTTTTTTTTTTAACAAGCATTGAGGCGTCACAACGAATAAAATGAGCTACGTGATGATAACGTCGGTAACAACAGAAAAAAAAGTTTAAAACAGTGGAAGCTAACAGCGGGGAACACTTTGAATTTAACAGCAATTTGATACAATTACTCTCACTGTCTTTTTCCTTGAAGGAGGGATGCGACCAGTTAATATGCCGTGAACACTCTGGATTTTACAGCAATTTGATACAAATACGGGCATTGTCCTTTTCCCGAAGAAGGGAACGGGCTGTATTATTCCCGACACTCTGAATTTTTCTGAAATTTCTTAAAGCGTGATTAATGACTTCAAATTTCGATTCATAGTTTTTAGATATGGACACATATCTATAAAAATACCAATTTGTTCTACTGAAGAAATTTACTCACTTAATGATAAAGATGCTGTAATAGTAAGACTATATGGATTCTTTGAAAAAAAAGTATGAAAAGCAGATGATGCTATCAAAAGAGGTCATATACAACTTAATTTAAAAACAAAAAAATCAGTACTTAAGAATATTGGAAAGATTTAGATACATAAGATAACTTTCTTGGCAAATATTGTTTTAAAGTGCCACTGAATAAACTGTTCATTTATTTATTTATCTTCCTTCATATAAAAAATGATTCACTTTCAGTTCCCTCACCACCTCAAAAAAGAGAAAAAATTACAATGCTTCCAATGTATAAAGTTTACTGTCATTAAAATAAAGGTCAGTTCAGTGAGATAAGACATTTACATTTACAGACACAGCCACAGAAAAATTCTTTGTTGGAAGAACAAAATTATTAAGCATTAAAATATTATTTTATCAAATATTGATTGACATATTTTGTATAGAATTTTATTTTAAACAAATAGTCACTGATTAATGGATTTTTCTTCTCTTTTTCGTAATTCAAAAAGAACTCAAATGTGCGAATTTCTCTGTTATTATTTATAAATGCAATTTAAAATAAGTTATTTCTGTTTTATTTTCAAATTGCATTACTCAAATGAAAATTTTTCTCATACTTAAAAAATTAAGTACTGATATAATTAATATTTTATCTCGAAATTTATATGATATTACAGCAAAAAATTTCTACAGTTTCATTATAATGTTCCACAGTTTTTTTTTTTTTTTTTTTTCCCTTCAAGTTTTGAAAAATGTGGTTACTATTTTTAAATCCATACATTAAATATAAGTAAGTATTACTCATAAATTAACCAAAAATGAAGAAAATATAAATGCAACAATTCATTCATGATATCTGCATACTATAGTGCCCGGAAAACATCTCTCCCTCCTTTCCCCTAGCGGCGAAAATGCTGTCTTGGCCTCCTAAATATCCAGAAGGCCTTGGTTAAACTCGGCATATTCCATCTGTCAGCTTCGAGAGCAGATTTCCTCGGCTACTAATGGTTTTATCAAACAAAGTTCCGAAAAAAATCAAAAATTCATGGCAGAATGATAGAAATATGATAGAAACACTACCTGTTCAATGATATTGAGTGAAAGTAGTTTTTTTTTTTTTTTTCTTTTTTTTTTTTTAATAATAATCATACATTTTTACTTTCGCTTACCAATAGGGTCGAGAAAGTATTGTTTTAGGGTCAAATATTCGAACGTGAGTTTTTGTTATATTTGCATGTTCTGAGGTCCCCTGAATACGAAAATCATATTTTTAGCGAATGGTCTGTGTGTCTGTGTTTCTGTCTGTCTGTTGGTCTGTCAGTCTGTGTGTCTGTTATCAGCATATCTCAAGAACAAATAGTAGCAGAAATTCCAAACTCGGTATTCTAAGTGTGTATCATATAGGGATGCTACAGTAAGCTTTTCGTTAAGATGACGCAAATGGTTCGTGTAGATGGACACTCAAAAGTATTCAAATACATTACGTATATGGGGGAAATTGCAGGTAAGTAGATTTTAACATCTATAGACTACACTAAAACAAATAAAATGAATATATATTTTTTGTAATAGAGATAGTCAACTGGGGAAAAAAATTGTATATGTAGGAGCCTCGCCTCCACGCCTCCTGGGGGGGGGGGGGGGCAGGGGAAGGTCCCCCCCCGAGGGGAGTAAATTTTCATGATGGGTATCTTTCAAAAGAGCTCGCCGATACCTTTAAAACGAATGGTTGAACCATCGATCTGCGATAATTTAAAATTTATCGAATTTTTTCATTTTTAACAACAACAAAAAAAGTTTTTTTTGTGTAATATTGAGAATAAAATGGACTTTTTTTTTATATTTAGTGTTATACTACTTCTCTAATATGGAAATCGTCTGCATTATCATAAAGGATAATTTGTTTAAGTAATAATTTTAATAAAATATTTTTTAAAAACAGAATTATTTTTTAATAACCGAATTAAATTTTTTATAGATGCATTAATGAAACGGGGGGTTCCTTAAACAGAACTAATTATTACATAAAACTCTTCCGAAGCCTAATTTGAATTGTTTAACATAGGATTAGATAACAGACCTCGTTATCTTACCTCTTAATCCCCAACCTGTATTTATAGTATTAAATTTCAGGGTATGAGAAAGTCGTGTGAGTGGCACACCAGATTATTTTTAATGATTTCCTGCTATGAAGTCTAAAAGAAAGTTGTCATGTGAAATGGGGGTCTGGGTGTGGAACTTAGAGTCGATTGATTGCACTATCGTATGTCTTTTCACGCAAACTTTGGAGAAAATCACGGAAATTCCCGAACGACTATAAGCTGAAGAACATGTTCTAAAATTGAACCCGGCCCTTCAGTCTACCAGCAGAACCTCTCGAACATTGGTTAGACCCCATAGCAGCGTCAAACATTTTGAGCGATATAAAAGTCATATTAGTCAACAATATGCTATGCCAAGGTATTGTAAAATACAAAGTTTTATAGAATTCCAAAAGTTAGATTTTTAGTTTAAATGACTATAATATGTCTGTTACACAGTCATAAATATTTCCTTATAATTACTAAAATTTCATTGAAGATATTTAACTTTAATCACATCAATAACATCAATAACAGATTCAATGTTTAATAAATATTGCAAAATATAATACTTGTTTAGTTAACAAAGAAATAACAGAGAAAAATGAAAAGTAGTTTTTAAATTTAAAAATTTTCCTAAATAAATAAAGTTCAACATTATCTTTATGAGAATTTAAATGCTTATCTAAAAGCTTGACACAAGTTCATTTTCAAATAAACATATTTTATTTACTGAACGCGCTTTTAAGTGTATTTACATAAGCTTTTGTATCAAAGCCAGACTCGAATAAATATTATATAAATATGTTTTTTGAGATATTTACCTTCAAATACTTTCATATTCAGAATCCGAAAAGATTAATAAAGATATCTTCATCAAACAGTATATTCACTTGAAAAGAATTTCAAAGCGGAATTTTAAAAGACAGCTCGTTCATATTAACTGAATATCATTGCAAGGTTTACTTTAAACAACATTATTGAACGTAGATGATTTTAAATAAATATTTGAAAGGAATTTTCAGAAATATGTTTCGGAAAAATTTCGATATTTTTCACATAATGTTTAGTAAAACGTCTCGACAATATTCACTACTTTTATTGTTTAAAGGTGCAATGTATGATATTATATTCAAATTACAAAACAGTTATACAAAGTCAAGTAAAGATGATAAAATTCTAATTGTGCTAACCAAACGTTTCTCTAAGCTCCTTAAAAAATTCAAAGAAGAACTGGTATAATGTGGATATCTCTCTTTTATATCATTTTAATGTACAGTGTTTGCCAAATTATTAGTTTTTTTTGGGGGGTGGGGGGGGAGGACATTTTACTATTTTCTAAAAAAAAATTCTGAGCGAAATGACCTTGAACATTGGATATGCAAAGAGCATTCAAAGGTGCAAATTCATATTTTCCACTATCGATTTAGTCACGAGTGAAGTTAGGGAACCAACCGCAAATTGTAGAAAAACACAAATATTTTGGATTGTCCTATATCATAAAGTGCTACAAATGACTTTAACACATAATTTCGCATTCTATATACTTTTTTGTTTGTGGAAAAACCCTAACTCTAACTTAACCTTATTTATTTGCTGAGATATGTGAATTCACACGGCGTTTTTCGCAAAAAAGAAATTTTGCAATGTGGGGGAAATTATTAGCTGTCCAAATTAAATGTGTGGCATGTATAAAAACCTTACGAAATTCAAACTCTGAAAAATATGTAAAATCTTGCTAGTGAGTGCATATTACGATATCCTAATATAGGATCGCTATCCATCGCAAGAGATATGAATTCTATAAATTAAAATGTTCAATTACAAGTTCATTTCTGACGGTCGAAACATATAAGAAGTATTTTAATGTTGTGATATGATTTTAAACATTTGCTTGCAGAAAAATAAAAACAGTTTTTCAAATAAGTGGGGTGTTCTTGCATTCAGCGCCCTTTTTCAACAAAAAAATAAAATAATAATAAATTAAATTAAATTAATAAATAAAAATTTATATTGACTCCATTCACTTTCCGAATATTAAGTAATTAATGGGTGAATAAATAAATTGAACTAAGAGATATCTTTAAATAAGCAAAAGAGAAAATTACAATAGGGTGTTTAGCATTTTTTCCCAATCAATATGTTGTTTAATTTAATCCTATTACTCTTCAAATATTTTGAGCCCATATGTCACAGCTATGAAGAATTTTTCGTTGTGTCCCTGTAAAAATCTGTAAGATTCACCGCAATTAATACGTGTAAAGCTGATCTATAACATGTATGTAAATTTAAAGCTAAATAAAATAAGTTATTTAGGCAATATCGCACTTTAAATAATTTCAACCCAAAAGGCCATAATTATAATTATTTTTTCGTTGCTCCCCTGTAAAAAAAACTTTAAGTTCTAGATTCACCAAAACCTATACAGTTTGCCCGACGGTGACTGTATATAAATTTGGCTGTACATGTATATAAATTTTCAGCTCAATCGAACAAGGAATTTAGAGACGCTATTGCACTTTAAATGAGTCCATAGGCCATGATAGTAAAGACTCGGTAAAAAAAAAAAAAAAAAAAAATGCGTCCTTGTAAAGAAAACTTGCTAGTGCCTGCTTGTAAAAAAGTGCTAGATTCATCAAAATCGATAGAGTTTTACTACTGTGATCTATAACCTATGTACCAACTTTCAGCTCATTCAAAAATATCTGGTGTGAAACAACCTTACGACTTCCATTACCCACTATTACACATATTATATGCATTTTTTGGAGATAATGTGATCAGAAGACATAAAAGTGACCTAAAGAAGTACAAACTTAAAATTTTTCCGGTAAGACAAACTTTATACACGTGTAAAGACATATAAAGCAAAGCTTACATATAGTGAGGGAAAAAATAAGAAAAATAAATGGTAGATTTTTTTTTGAAACACCAATTTCAGATATCTAAAACTGACCTAAATAAGCAGGATGGCTGTTAATTTTTTCCTCTAAAAACCACGTATATTCATGAGAAAGGAATGGATTTATATAACAATTTTCAAGAAAATCGTTAGACCCGTGTTTGAGGTACCAACTTTTACCAAAACTCAATTGTTGACCAGAAAACAATAATTAGATACAAAAGGATATTTCAATGTGAGTTAATTTAGAAAGTTTGAAAAAAATCCGTGCAGCCGTTTTTAAAGGAACGCGCTTGCGAGACCTGAAATTGAGCTATTTATAAAGGACGCCTACAAATTTTCCAGAACTAACCAACTATATCATTTGGAAAGATATCTAATACAGTGTTTATATAGCAAGTTTGAAGAAAATCGTTAGAGTCGTTTTTGAGATACGGATTTACGGTCCCACTTCCGATTTTTCAATTTTCACCAAAATTCGGCAAATTTCGCTGTGCACCAGACCTGTTTCAATTCTGAAGTTTTGTAGTTCTATCTTTATTAGTTTCGGATATATGATAGCCAGAAGATTGCATACATACATAGGTGCGGGGATATTTTATTGTATAAAATTTTATGACGTAAGTATAATGCCGCTTAAAAACATTTGAAAATGTTTAAGACATCGTATGCAATAACTTTACAAGTAAATCTGTGAATTTGAAACCATTTACTTCGAAAATTTATTCATTCCGATTACATCTTTAATTTCGCATGTACAAGAAAAAAGCTTAATTCTAAAGATTTTTTTCTTTTTTTAAGTAACATTTTGCACTTTTGAAAATTAACTCCAAGCAGTGGCAAAGTCAGTTCATTAAAGATTCATTTAGTTAAGAAATTTATCGATGCATGTAATCAAGTACCCCATGTAAGTTTCCTTCGTGTAATTTATTTTAAAATTCCTATATTTCTTTCTTCCTAAAAATTGAATAATTTTCATTTTAAAAGAAGTAAAATTTGATAAAAGTAGACTGAGAAAAATCTTATCGTGGAGAAACAAAGGACATCGGAAATGCCGTTATTAAGTTTCCTTAGATTTAAAAGTTTATCAATGAAAAAAAAGATCTTGGTAAATGAAATGGTTTTCTTTAAAATGTTTTTTTTCATTCCCATTTTCTATTTGAACGAGTATGGGATGCAAAGTATCGCTAAATGGCATTTCATTATAAATGTATTGTGAAGATGAGTAGATTATATATGTAATGTATACTGCTTAGCAAAAATTTGAATTCATTAGGCGATTTGACTCTTTAATGATAAATATTCTTGTTTTTTATTTAAATGAACCATTAAGTAAATAAAACATTAAAATGTGAAAGATGAGATGGTGTAATATATATATGGGATATTAATAGTTAGAAAACGAATATTCAAAATCATATTTTCATTAAATATAAGTGGAGATACATTGTGCTGGAATAAAGTCCTTCGGCTCATTCGGAAGCATAGGTTGATTTCTTTCTCCTTAACAAGTAGCTGCCATTTTGAAACAAAATGGCGGCTACAAATTATTAATGGACTTTGTGATATTTGAATGATAAATCTATTTTTCAGCTTTGGTTTGAATTGAACAAATATTTCAAAAGTTTCAATGATAACAAATTTTCAAGTAGCCGCCACTTGGAAACAATATAATGGAGCAATTTGCCCAGCAAACTAGTTCAAGATATTTAAAGCATAAGTTCACTGTCCAACTTTGTTTTGAATCAGGGCAGTGTTTCAAAAGTTATGACAAAAATTTTCAAGTGGCAGTCTAAGTGACTGCAACTTGGAAACGAAATGGCGAAGCAACTTGTCCAGCGGAATCAGACAAAATGTTTGTATGATACGTTCAATGTCCAATTTTAGTTCAAATTAAATCAGTATTTTAAAAATTATCGTGATAAGAAATTTTAAAGTGGCTACTACTTGGAGAAAAAAGAGCGGAGTGAGATGCCCAGCGAACTTATCTGAGATATTTGAATGGTAAATCAACTACCCAAATTAGATGCGAATTGATTTAGTATTACAAAAGTTATCATAATCACAAATTTTCAAGTGGCTGCCACTTGGAAATAAAATTGCGGATCAAATTACCAAGCGCATGTATCCAAGATATTTGAACCATAAATTCACTATCCAACTTTTGTTTGAATCGATTTAGTATTTAATAAGTTATCTTGAAATGAACTCATGCAATATAATTATATGATAAGATCATTGTCCAACTTTGGTTCGAATTGAAACAGAATTTAAAAAGTTATTATGTTTATAAATTTTCAAGTGGTAGCCTAATTTCAAGTTGTCTCGCTTAGTGTATAACACCCGCACTTTGTTAAAAAAGGCGGATAAAGTTATTTAATAAAGTTGATTGAGTCACTTATATAGTCTATGAATAAATCCAAATTCAAAGAAATTCGGAATACGCTCTTTACAATTTGAATTTGAAAATTTAAAGTGGTCTCCACTTGAAAACAAAATTGTGGAGAAACTTGGTTAAGAAACTCATCCAAGATATTTATAACATAAGATAAGGCATTGTTCGATTTTGGTTCTATTTTCAGTATTATTTCGGAAGTTATTGTGATTTTAAATTTTCAAGTGGTAGTCTGATTTCAAGTGGCCCACTTAACTTAAGATATCCGCCACTTTATTAAAAATGACGGATAAAGTTTATTAATAAAGTTCATTGAGACCCTTATGTAGTCTATATTTACATCAAAATTCAAGCAAATCTTGCTTTAAATACACGCTTTTTACAACGTGGTTTAGAAACATTCAAGTGGCTGCCACTTGAAAACAAAAAGTCGGAGCAACTTCGTTAATGAACTCATCTAAGATATTTATAAGATCGGTTTACTGTCCGAATTTGGTTCGATTTGGAGTATTATTTCGGGAGTTATCGTGATGACAATATTTCTATTATAGATATATATGTATATAGATGGATAGATAGATAGATAAACGAAGTGATTGCAATAGGTCGATTTCTAAAGAAATCAACCTAATAACGTTAAAATAGCACAAATGTAAGAAATTTTGCTATCTAGAATACGGCCGTTTCGTAACTTCCTAAGTTCATTCCACAATATTAGTAAAGAATGAATTCAAATAAGATTTAAACAAGTCCTTCCGGCTTATTCGGAAGGGTAGGTTGATTTCTTTTTTCTTAGCCGTCATTTTGTTTCAAAATGGCGGCTATAAATTATTAATGCACTTGGTAGAAATATTGATGTAGGCACATATGGAGTTTTAAGCAAATCGGTTCATAAATACCTTTTTATGTGAATTTAAAATTTTCAAGTGGCCGGCGCTTGGAAACAAAATGGTGGGTTAAGTTGACAAATACATGAAGTGTATTTGTGAGAAAAGTCTACTGTACACATATAGTTATAATTATTTCAAAATCTCAAAAGTCATCGGGTTGAAAAATTAAGTGACTGCCACTTCGATCAAAATGGCAGAGAAAGTTGCTCATCTAAGATATCGTTGCGAATTTCAAAATATTTTTTTTTTTTTGTAGAAATTCTTTCAAAGAGGCTTAGTAAGCTGCTAAAATGTTAGTTTTCTGCATTTCTAGTTTGACTAGTTAGGCCTCTTGGCTAAGATCAAAGTGTATGTGAATTTAAAATTTTCAAGTGGCCGACGCTTGGAAACAAAATGGTGGGTGAAGTTGACAAATATATCAAATGCATTTGTGAGATAAGTCTACTGTACACATATAGTTCGTATAAATTCAAAATCTCAAAAGCCATCGTGTTGAAAAATTAAGTTGCTGCCACTTGGGTCAAAATGGCTGTGGGAAAGTTGCTCATCTAAGATATCATTGCAAATTTGATTTTTTTTTTTTTTTTTTTTGTGTAAAAATTCTTTCAAAGAGGCTCAGTAAGTTGATAAAATGTTAGTTTTCTGCATTTCTAGTTTGTTTTAGCATTAAAATAGCCTAATTTTCCCTTAAAAATGTATTAAAAATATCCAAGGCAGGTAATGGATTTGGCGAAAGATTTGGCGACTTTTCCTCCATGGCGACATTTTTGGCGACTTTTGGCGAGAAAATACTTAATATCAATATACCAAAGATAGACGCAATAAAGTGATTGGTTCACGAGTTACGTGAAATTTCTAGATTTTTGTTGTTTGAATGAGAAATCCATTTTTCAACTTTGATTTGAATTGATTAAGTATTTCAAAATTTACCGTGATAACAAATTTTCAAGTGGCCGCCACTCGGAAACAATACAGTGGAACAAGGTGCCCAGCAAACACATCCAAGATATTTGAAGCATATGTTCACTGTCCAACTGTGGTTCAAATCAGTGCCGTGTTTCAAATATTATGGAAAATTTTCAAGTGGCAGTCTAAGTGGCTGCGACTTGAAAACAAAATGGCGAAACAACCCGCTAGCGAAATCATTCAATATATTTGTATGATAAGATCATTGTCCAGTTCTAGTTTAAATTAAATCAGTATTTCAAAAATTATCGTCATAAGAAATTTTCATGCGGCTCCACGTGGTAAAAAAAGTGGAGTGAGATGCCCAGCGAACTTATCTGAGATATTTAAATGATAAATCCACTATCCAAATTTGATGCGAATTGATTCAGTATCACTAAATTTAGCATAATGACAAATTTTCAAGTGGCCTCCAGTTAGAAATAAAATTGCGGATCAAGTCACCAAATGAACTTATCTTAGATATTTGAACGATAAGTTCACTATACAACTTTTATTTGAATTAGTTTAGTATTTTAAAATTTATCGTGATGCCATATTTTCAAGTGACAGTGTCATTCCAAGAGGCTGCAACTTAGAAACAAGATGTCGGGACAAGCTTCTCAGTGAACACGTTCAAGACAATTATATGATAATGCCACTGTCCAAATTTTGTTCGATTTGGAGTATTATTTCAGAAGTTATCGTGATTTTAAATTTTCAAGTAGGAGCCTGATTTCAAGTGGCCCGCTTAGTATAAGATATAAGGTACTTTCTAAAAAATGGCGGTTAAAGTTCATTAATCATCTTGGTTGAGACCCTTATGTAGTCTATACGCTTTTAACAATGTGAATTTGAAATTTTCAAGTGGTCTCCACTTGAAATCAAAATGGCGAAGCAACTTGGTTAAAAAACTCATCTAAGATATTTATAAGATAAGTTAATATACTGTCCAAATTTGGTTCGATTTGGAGTATTATATAAGAAGTTATTATGATTTTAAATTTTCAAGTGGTAGCCTGATTTCAAGTGGCACCGCTTAACTTAAGATATCTGCCACTTTATTAAAAATGGCGGATATAGTTCATTAATAAACTTCACTGAGATCCTCATGTGATCTGTATTTATATATATTTCAAACAAATTCGGAATACGCTTTTTACAATTTAAATTTTCGAGTGGTCTCCACTTGAAATCAAAATGGCGGAGCAACTTGGTTAACAAACTCATCTAAGATATTTATAAGATAAGTTAAGACACTGTTCAAATTTGGTTCCATTTGGAGTATTATTTTGGAAGTTATCATGGTTTTAAATTTTCAAGTGGTAGCCTGATTTCAAGTGGTCCCGCTAAACTTAGGATATCCGCAACATTATTAAAAATGGCGGATAACGTTCATTAATAAAGTTCTTTGAAACACTTGTATCAACTGTGTATACTTCAAAATTAAGAAAAATGAAAAATACGCTTTTTACAATTTGAATTTGAAATTTTCAAGTGCTCTCCACTTGAAAACAAAATGGCGGAGCAACTTGGTTAACAAACTCATCTAAGATATTTATAAAATAATTTAAGACACTGTCTAAATTTGGTTCGATTTGGAGTATTATTTCGGAAGTTATAGTGATTTTAAATTTTCTAGTGGTAGCCTGATTTCAAGTGGCCCCGCTTAACTTAAAATATCTGCCACTTTATTAAAAATGGCGGATAAACAGCATTAATAAACTTCATTGAGACCTTTATGTAGCCTGTATTTGCATGAAAATTCAAGCAAATCTTGCTTTAAATCTGCTTTTTACATTGTGGGTTTAACATTTTCAAGTGGCTGCCACTTGAAAACAAAAAGTCGGAGCAACTTGGTTAACAAACATATCCAAGATATTTATAAGATCAGTTCGCTGTCGAAATTTGGTTCGAATTGGAGTATTATTTTTGGAGTTATCGTGATGACAAAATTTTCATTATAGATAGATAAATAGATATATAGATAGATAAACGGAGTGATTGCAATAGGTCGATTTCTAAAGAAATCGAACTAAAAATATATAAATAAAATTTTAAAACCCGGAGCAGCTAGCATGGTTCAAGGTCTGGATCAGAGAGGCAAGTTGTATAAAGTGTTTCACATATATAAATACTACAATACTCAAAGTGACGCAGTAGAAGTGGGGACCAATGAAAAGCGCAGAACAGAAACCATTTTTTTTTAAAGGGGAATTGGTAGAGGGGAAAATTGGGAGTTGTATTTCTAAATAAATTGCGACTAAATTTTAAAAATTTTATTAAAGGCATTGCATAAAGATTCTACTTTGTAATTCTAAAGAAAGAATTATAAGAACTGAACAAACAATTCTATATAGTTCTGGCAACGATGACTTTTAATATACTGCTTAATTTAAGCTCAAGAAAATGCAAAAATTGCACGATACCATGTTTAGTCATTCACACCTGTATAAACTTTACAATCATTAAACTCATATATTTCGTGTAATGCAACCTATAATATACATACTAAATTTTAATCGAATGTAGCGTTTAAACACCATCTTTATATATACACATTAATATTAATAAATGAATATGACAAACTGCAATACAAAAAACTATAATATATCATTCATAAAAAACATACAAATTTCTCCATTTTTAAATTATACATAATTTTGTATACCCCATAAACTCATAAATAGCTCAAAAAATTATAAATTATGAAACGCTCTCCATTTTTTTTTTTTTTTTTTTTTTTGAGAAGAAATTACTCTTCTGGGCAAAAATTAAGAATTGGAGGAAACTAGTTATTTTACTTACTGAACTGTAAAAAAAGTAATCATTAAAAAAGAAAGAAAGGAAATCCGACTATGTAATGTTCGTACACCTATATACGTACAGATAAAAGAAAACTAGATTTCTACTTGTCCAATGGCAAATAAACAAAATAAGGGGTGACTTAGAAAAATAACCTACTACATTTTACTTTTACCTTCATAAACATGAATTTCATCAATTTTCCGCGTATTTCAGAAATCAGCTATGAAATAAACGCGATTCCTGTATATTAAAAATAGAATAATTGCATATTTCTGCAACTGATGAAAGGGGGGGGGGTGCATTTTCGCAAATAACTGATTAAATTATATATATATATTAGGGCAAGAAATATTTTAATTTTGTTACTAGCACTGAAATAGTTGCCTATTTTAACTAACAGTAAATCAAATTACAAATTTCAGCTGCGGTCAATTTTTTCTTTTTCTTTTTTTTTTTTTTTTAATCAGCGTTAAAATCAGCTTTTAATTTTTTTTTTCAGCGTTCAAACACATTTTGACCGATTGTAAAAATGAAAAACATATACATATACAAACAGACATTTTATATGCCCGTATAATATCTCATTATTAAATTGATAGTTTATTTACAATTTAACATATATGTGTGTGTATGTATGTTAAATTAGGGAAAACAATTTCTTTTCTTATCTATTTCCGACTCAAAATTTACAAAATAAGCAAAAGCTATTTCATTATGAGGTTTATCCAGATTCAGAAATGCATCGTAATTGGTGGGACACTGCAGCATTTAACTGTTAACGATGATGAGTTTGGCTGTTAACTGCGTGGATTTACCGACACAGTCAAAATAGCAATTGATCTAAAAACTTTACGTTAATGACCTCATTATTGAACCCCTTCAATCAATAGTTTTTTACCCTCTCCTGATGATGATGAACATTATGCAGAGAAAGAGAAAGGATTACTGCTATTAAGGAGAATAGTTACGTTGTAATGGATACTTTTATGCAGTTTTTTAAAATTTGTTTATTTGTTTATTATTTTTCCTGAGATAGGATTTGTGAATCCAAACTGCTTTTATTCTTGCTCATATTTGTATTAAATTTTAAACCAGAAATGGAATAATTGTTCATGAAAGGAAACTCATGCAGTTCGCTGAAATTATAAACCTTTTTCTAAATGTATTTACTATCTTTTAAAAACATGTGAGTGAATTTGCTTACTTAAAAAAAAAAAAAAAGAAGAAGAAGAAATAGCCCTAATTTGAATGAAATATGAAAATAAATTACCTATGAGTAGAATCAAACTTTCACTTGAATCTAAATGAGTGTTCTGCAATCAAATTAAGCATGTTTAAAAAATCGCTCATTTTTCATTTGTTGCAATGAATCATGAGTAATTTAAGAGAGATCTAATGATAATATGGCATATAATTTATTATTTAATGATTTTTAAACCATTCTTTTTTATTATTATTACACAGGTTAATAAAAATTCAGCTGCATGAGATTTTTTTGGTATATTATGTTTTCCAGGATTAATAAAACTAAAAATGACCCCATTTTTCCCCAACTCACGCGTACTTTTTTTTTTTTTTTTTTCCAAAGTAATATGAGTTTACTACAAAAAATCATTCATTTTATTACATTGAATTTATTCTTTCTCATAATTAGAAAAAAGCAGATCCTTTATGAGATATTTAACGTTCTGTGTTCTCTCTTTTCCCTTTTCAATTTTTTTTTTTTTTTTTTTTACTTTCTTGATGCCCCTTTGAACAAGTATTCACTTTCACGCCATTTATTGACCGCCCCTCCATCCTTTGCCCTTATCTTTCCTACTGCATTTTTTTTTTTTTTTTAATACTCTTACATATTGTTAAAAAGTAAGTAATAATTATTATTATTTTTAATAATAAACAATAGGATATCCGATAATATGTTTTTACGTAAAATTAAAATAAATAACAGAGTTTTGCAATTCTGTAAACGCTACTTCAACCTGGGCAACGGCTGATACACGTTGCTAGTTTATATATATATATATATTGTCATTGTTTCATTTGATTCATTTCGGGGTTCTTTTTTATTGTGGGTTCGTAACCAATCAGTGGATTTCATGGTTTCATTGTTCTTTGTTTGCTATGGGTTTTGCTTTTTTTTTTTTTTTTTTCCACATCCATGTGTCTCCTAATCTGGTCTTGGCGGGCTGGGGGAGTGTTGCCAGTGTAAAACTAGTTTAACCCCACAGGCAAGTCACAAGTCTTGCCGCCTGCCTCCTTCCTTCCGTTCTTGGGTTTCTTGGGTTATTTTTTCATGAATTTCATTTCAATTTGAGTTTTTCTGTTGGGATTGTGTTGAGTTGGTTTGTTGTTTCGTTTGCTTTGTGGGCTGTTGGTTGATGAATTTGGTTTCTTTGGATATGTGTCTTTCATAGCCTGATAAATTTTTTTCACCTACCTGAGCTTCTCCTGCACGGAGGGAATTTTTCATTCTTGTTGGTCTTTGTGGTTTCGGTGGTCCTGTGTCTGTTGCTTGGCTTTTCTATGCTTGATGGATCATTGTTATATATATATATATATATATATATATATATACACAAATGATAGATATCGTAATAAAAGTTAATCTTAAAATTTAGCAATTAATAGATACAAAACAATACCAACACACAAAAACATAGAACTGATTTTAACGTAGAGGAAAGACTGACACAACATTGTTGCGATTTAGATTAAGAACCAATAAGAGACAAAAATAACTTAAATTACTTACGCCGACATGGACGATAATAAAAAAAAAGGACCATTAAACTCAATGACAGAGAAAACAAATAAATAATCACAGAAATAATTGGATGAAAATGCTTAAAAATAGAAGTAAAATACACTTCAGGGGGCATGTACTTCATAAAGCTGTGAAAACTGCAACGATTTCGTAAAACGATATAGCTAGTCATAGCAATTTATATCGCTTCAGCCCCGATCGAAGTAGCAAAACCATATAGAATGAGAAATTAAATGCAATATTAAATTAAATCAATTATTTTATATATATATATATTTGTTTGTTTGGTGTGTGTATGTCTCTTTGGTGAATTCTTTGACCTATTCTTCGTTCTCATTCTTTGCTTCTACTATCAAAAGCATTATATATATATATATATATATATATATATATATATATATATATATATCCGGTTTTAGGGATTAAAAGACTATAAAGAAGCAATTAAAAAAAAAATCTGGAGTGATTCCACTCGCTTTTCCGAACATTAAGTAATTAATGGTTGTATAAATAAATAAAAATAAAAGAAGTCATTAAATAAGCAAAAGAGGATATTATAATAGGGAATTTGGGTACTTTTCAGTATATAGTATGTTGTTTAAATTAACTCTATTGAATTTAAAATACTTTAAGCCCATAGATAGTAATAATAAAGAAATTTTCGTTGTTCCCCTATAAAAATCTATAAGTTCCAGACTCACCAAAACCTATACAGTTCACGCGACGGCTACCTATGCATTTATATAAATTTTGAGCTCCTTGGAATGAGGCGTTTAGACGTTATAGCACTTTAAATAACTTGAGTCCATAAACCACAATGATAAAGAAATTTTCTTTGTGTCCCTGAAAAATCTATAAGTGCTAGATTCTTCAAAATTAAGAAGTTCGTGTGACAGTGAACTATAACATGTATATAAATTTTCAGCTCAATCGAATAAGGCATTTAGACGCTATTGCACTTTAAAGTTTGAGCTGATAGGCCATAATAATAAGGAAATTTCTTTGTTTCCCTGTTAAAAAAAAAAAAAAAAAAAAAAAAAACTGTAAGTGCTAGATTCATGAAAATTAATAGGGTTCGTGCTACGGTGACCTATAATATGAGTACAATGTTTTGCTTAGTTGAATAAGGCGTTTAGACGCTGTTGCACTTTTAAAAATTTGGTCCCATAGGCCATAATGATAAGGAATTTTTTTTTTGTGTGTATACATATAAAAAAACTATGTGTTCTAGATTCACTGTTCGATAGAGTTCGTGCTATGGTGACCTATAACACACGTACCAAATTTAACTCATTCGAACAAAGTGTTCAGATGCTATCATGTTCACTCACGTAAAAACACACACATACATATATCATCGTAAATATAGCAAAATTAGCAAAAATCAACTAAAGGGGCTTCGAAACGTATAAAAGCATAAAAATCTCATTGTCAGATTTTTGATATGATTACAATACTTTCTTTTACATATGTATGTTCGGAAAGTAAATGTTCATGATACTTTTTGTATCAGATCTGTATGGAGGACATTTGCGTGAATAGAAAATTGAGATGTAGATGGAAAAATTATTTTGTTAACAATATCAAAAATGTTAGAAACTCAGGAGGAAGTGTGGAGATGGGTGTAATAGAATTTGTAAGATACGGGCATGTAATGATAAAATAAATAGGTTAAAATAATAAAATTAATATTTTGTAGACACTTCTTACATGTAATATAATTTTGTGCCAAATGATTCTTTTTTCATTTCATTTTGTGTTTCATTTGCGTGTCAAATTTTTCTCAAATGCATTTTTTCCAACGCAAAAAAAAAAAGCCAAATTTATAATATTTTAATCAAAAAGAAATTCTTCTTCATAAATACATGTTATGAAATGATTTAATTTGAATAAAAAACCTTTGGTTAAATATCTTTAAATTACCTTTCATAAAAGTGAAATCCCTAAACAAACTAAAAATAAATGCAAAATACGAATTAAATTATTTACCTTTTTTTTGGACCAATCGAAGCGCATTTTATAGAAAAATTGGAAACCTTTCTATAAAATAATTTTATATTTAAGGCAAGATAATTATCATCCTTTCTTCAAGTGATAATAATAATAATTAAAAAAAAGTTTCTTTTGTTGCTTCTTTTCATATAATTTTCTTCGTAAAAAGAACTTCAGCTGCCTTTCAATATAGTTCACGAAATATTTTTAAATCGTGTATTTTTCTGAATTTTTCTCGCCTTTTAAAGAGATTTATTCTTGAAAAACAAATTTTCAAAATTGATTTTCTAATAATAGCATCAAAGTAATTTCCATTAATCTTCACTTTTTTTATTATTATTATTTAAATTTATCTGAAAAGTTATTTTAAACTTTTTAAAACGTAACCAATAAAATCGAGAGAAAAAAAAAACTTTTGGATGGTAACTTCAGTTCAATCAATAAACTTAGAATGAGTTTATAAAAATTTTTAAACATAATCTTAAAAAGAATGGTTTCATTGTTGGAATTTTCCGAATATTGTTTTTTTTTTTTTTTTTTTTTTTCTCTCTCTTTTTATGAAATTTTCGTTTACGATGAATGCGAGATTAAAAGAAAGAATATTGAAAAGTTGCATAGAAAATATTTTGTACAAACGCCATTTTCTGAAAAATTGACTTTTATTCCTCAGCATTTCTACGAATGATGTATTATTGCATTGAAAGAAATATTTATAAGTAGCAGGCTACACCCGCTTCGCTGGTCACTATTTTTAAATGAATCACTATAATTAATGAATTCTCAAAAATACATTAATTTCTATCATGTGGAAAAAAAAAAAAAAAGAGAGAAAGAAAAAAGTTCTGATCGAGGAAGATGTCGCACCGGGTCCATACTGCCTTGGGCAGCGTAGGCCATTGTGCATTACGCGCGCGAATTTATGTTCGACACTCTTAATGAATTAGTATATTATCGTAAGGGAAAAACATAAATATAAAATACAAAAAAAATTCTTCTTTCATTGGTGGAATAATTGGTCTGGGCCCCCACTAACTGCGACAGCGTATACACGAGCGCACGGCTAACGTGTTCCTTCGCCCACCATTTTCGCCCCTCTTAATTATTTTACACTTTCAAAAATATCCGCAATCGTTTTATTGGGCTTTTAAACCTAATAATACTAATTTCCAACGTTCTATCTGAATTTTATTATACTTTTTAAGATTGCGTTTTTTAGTAAATTTGTGATGATAATTCCTGTTTTGTCTTGCATATATATCTTTAAAATATTACTACGTTTAAAATAGCACTTTTGCAAAGATTCCGAAGAATCAACTGTTAAATATACATTTTCCCATAAAATAATCTCATCAGACAATTGTCGACATTTTTTCCTAATAGATCATTGAGCTACGTCTGCGTGCTTAAATCTCAAATGAGGATAAAAATTAAATATTATTGTTTATCCTCACGTATTTTATTAATTACATCATTATCGTATCATTTCGACATAATAAAATCGTAACTGGTCCATGTTAGAGAAATATTATATAGGATAAATCTATGATAGATGGTCATAATTTTTAAAGATTGAAATAAAAATTTCTTAAAATGCATATATAAGAAATTTTTACGGATATTTAAAATTCTTATACATATGCTCATCTTATTTTCGGCAAAAAATATTTAAATATTGGGAACAAAAAAAAAAGTAAATATAATTTGAAATCTAAATGGCAGATAGCCATCTCTTTTTTCAAGTCAAGGAGAGATGGCCACCCAATTCAAGAATGACAAATCGAAGTTAAAATAGAAAAAATAATCTGGTGTGTCACTCACACGACTTTCTCTTACCCTGAAATTTAATACTATAAATTCAGGCTAGAGATTAAGAGGTAACATAACGAGTACTGTTACGTAAACCTATGTTAAAACAATTCAAATTAGGCTTTGGAAAAGTTTTATATTATAATTAGTTCTGGGTGAGGGGGGGGGGGCTACTGCCCTCCTCAACCCCCCGTTTCATTACTGCACCTATATTTATATAGAATTTAAATATGTTATTAAAATTGAAAGTACACTTAAATTTATTCAGACAAATTTCACACGAACATGAACCATTTCTTGAAGCTTATCAGTCTTGATAAAACTTTTCCAGCAGCAGACATATATTAATTTGAAAATACAACTTTTGAAACTCTTGAAAATTTTCGTTTATAAGTTACTTCCACAGACAAAGGTCAAACTGTAAAAACTTGACTTCGGTAATCAGGAAGCCTCAAAACGTATAAATATACAAAAAACAAGCGATGAATATTTAGCTTAAAAACATACATTATTTATCATATGTCCATGAGGAATTAATTTCTATTCCCGAGCAGCTTGTCTGTGCATAGTAAAATATTATACTAAATTATTATACTAAAGAAGTCCTAAAATATTATACTAAATATTATAGGACTTCCCCCCCCCTCCACCCAGGGGGGAGGCGAGGTTCCTACATACACAATTTTTTTTCCCAGTTGACTATCTCTATTACAAAAAATATATATTTCTTTCATTTGGTTTAGTGCAGTCTATAGATGTTAAACTCTACTTACCTGCATTTTCTCCCATAGATGTAATGTATTTGAATACTCTTGAGTGTCCCTGTACACGAACCAATTGCCTCATCTAAACAAAAATCTTAGTGTATCATCACTATATGATACAAACTTATAATACCAAGTTTGAACTTTCTGCCATAATTTGTTATTGAGATATGCTGATAACAGACAGACACACACACACAGAGACCAACTGCTAAAAACATTATTTTCGTATTCAAGAGACCTCAAAACGTGTAAATATAACAAAAACTCACTTTCAAAAATTTGACCCAAAAACAATACATTCTCTATCTTATGGGTAAGAGAAAGTAATAACACACTTTAAGTGATTAATCATTCATTAGAAAGATATAGCAATTTGTATTATGCAGTTATATCGCGAAAAAGAGTGACTAAAGTTCGAATAAACATAATTTGAAGTATAATTTTAATCCTTCACTTTGCGTAAAATTTTACCACATTTTTGGCAAAGGTCTTGATATTTTATACACGTTTCATGGAACTACTTCAGGCACATTTTTTTCTCCTATTTGTTTTCGTTGTGATATTGCATTCTCCTCCATAACCTAACCTCAATAACCTCATCAAATTCTGTTTCCTCGAAATCTTTGGACTCTGATAATTTCAGATGTATTTCCTCTTCTAAGCTGATGAAAATTTCGTGTTTTTGTTTTTTCTTGCGTTCATCTTAGACTTTTTCACGATTTAAATCTTTTTAATCAACTTTGCTTGATTCTAGAATGAAATTTTCCGACGTTTTTCAGGATTTCCTTGCGATGTTAAACACTAGCTACTAATTTGTCATTAAACATGCCATAAATACCCCTACTATATTTTATAATTATTTTTATCATGGTTACATCAGAAACCGGTGCAATAAGATAAAATACTTTTGTTGGTGATGGTACATCCTGAGATTTGATGTTTTAAAGGTGGCCATCTCTCCTCGATTTGAGGTCGCCCTCTCTTCTGAAATTAAAAGACAAATAGCCACCCAATTTAAAGCATCACACTGCCATTGTACGTCCTTGTGTTAGGCTTAAAAGCAGAGATTGGATTTTATACATGCTTTAAAAGCCCATACCATAAAAAAGTAACGTACGTATTGTAAATCCTTCTAATACTTAACTGAACAAAAATATTCAACCACTTCATTAAATAAACATTAAAATTTCACTTACGTTTTATAATTGACTATTGAACTATTTATTACCTACGAACAAAGTTTATGTTGCCATCGACGATCGAGTGATTGGCTCAAAATAATTATCATTGAGTACAGTTCTGCGAAATGGTGTCCTATATTAACAGAATGAAAATTATTAAGGAAAAAAATAATGACACCGCCACCTATTGAACGATATATCCCAAAATGTAATCAGTGCAAAATTTAAAATAAAAGCCCAATAAAATATATCAAGTTTTGTTAAATTCTGTTCATTCCTTAGTAAGATACAGGCGTCCTTAATATTTTAGTAACACACAGGCAAACTTTTTTTAAAAATGGTCAAATTATGTTCAGACTATCTCAAAACGTGCAAATCCTACGAAATTCGTAGGTCCAAAATTATCATGAATCATTTTATTATGCATAAGAAAGATTCAGATAGTTATACCATTTTTGTTGAGTTTGCCGTTCGTTCTGATGAAAACCTGGAGTCTCCGTTCTTATTCGAACCGCCTCAATTGTTCTACCTTTTCCAGACTTAAAAAAAAAAATAATAATAAATAAAATAAATAAATAAAAAGCTGAACAAGAAAATTTTAGGGATTCACTAAATTTAAATTTCAGAAACAATCACTCTTAAATCACAAAATTAAAAGCAATATTTAAAGCGACTCTGATGTGGCAAAGTGACAGGTAAGTCAAAAGAATTGTTTTGTAAAAAGTACTGTCGCCACGAATTATCTGCGTTTAGCATTTTTAGCTCCTACTTAAAAAGGAACGCTTCCAAGGTCATACGCCAAATTTTCGTTGTCCGTAACAAGTACAGAAGTTTTAAATATAACACACAACAATAAAAATTTAAGTGAAAAAGACATTATTTAACAATAGAAACTTTTTACTGTGGAGCACTAAAAAGAATAAAAAAAATTATTATTGCCAAGATATGCTATAAAGAAATGAAAGTTTCAACATTAACAAAGAAAATTCTAGAGGAAAATATAGATATTTCACATTTGCAAAAGATGGAATTTTTAAATATTCAAAATATGTTAAAAAGCTTTCGAGACCAATATTCTTAGTTATTAAAATATTCGTTAAACCATAGTTATATAAATATTCGTTTAGCCATAAATTTCAAAGGTCTCGAAAGTTTTTTAAAATATTTTGAATATTTAAAAATTTTCATCTCTTGCAAAAGTGAAATATCTAGAATTTCTCTCTAGAATTTTCTTAGTGTTGAAACTTTCATTTCTTTATAGCATGCCTTTGCAAAAATAAATTTTTATTTTATGCTTTTTAGCGCTCCACAATAAAAAGCTTCTGTTGTTAAAAAATGTGTTTTTAACTTAAATTTTTATTTTGTGCTTTTTAATTACATTAGAAGCTTCTAAAAAAAACTAATTAAAAAATTTTAGGATACTGTTTAAGTATTGAAAAATTTTCTTTTGTCAACTAACACCTTTTTTATTAATTATCTGTAAACATTAACTCATCGGCCCTTCGAGGATCGAACATACGATCATCGCATGATCAGCATGATGCTCTAACCAACAGTCAAACAACAGGCAAGAAAAATCATAGAACATGTTAGAAAAGTCTAACAAATACATATACAAAAACAATATTGTTCTCGAATGCATTTTGAAATATTTTGAATATTTAAAATTTTTCATCACTTGCAAAAGTGAAATATCTATTTTTTCTTTAAAATTTTCTAATTGCTGTGTCTTTTATCCTTTTTATAGCATGTTTCTGAAAAAATAAATTTTTAATTTGCCTTTTTTAGGGCTCCACAATAAAAAGCTTCCAGTGTTTTTATTTATTTATTTTATTTTTATTTTTTATTTTTTTACTTAAATTTTTAGTTTTTGCGTTTTAGAAAAAAAAGCTTCATAAAAAAACTAATCAAAATTTCTTAGGATGCTGTGTATACAAGGAAAAATTTTCTTTTATTAATTGACACCTTTACTATTAATTATCTGCAAAATTAACGCATTGGCCCTTCGAGGATCGAACTCACGTTGTCAACACAATCACGTTGTCAACACAAAACTCTAAGCAACTAAGCTAACGAGTAACAAAAAGAACTGCTTATATTTACTTTAAGTAGAGGCGCCTTGTTTCTATGCGTGACACGATTACAAAATCTAATTTTAATAAAAAGCTTCTAAAAATAAATTTAAGTAAAAAATCATTTTTTAAAATTAGAAGCTTTTTATTGTGAAGCCCTAAAAAGCATAAAATAAAATTTATTCTGGCAAAGACATGCTACAAAGAAATGAAAGTTTCAACACTAAGAAAATTTTAGAGAAAAGTATAAGTACTTTCCTTTTCAAGAGATGAAAATTTTTTAATGTTCAAAATATTTTAAAAATCTTTCGAGACCAATATTCTTAGTTATTAGTTTTTATATAATTGTTCGTTTGGCCAGAAATTTCAAATGTCTCGAAAGCTTTTTAAAATATTTTGAACATTAAAAAATTTTCATCTCTTGAAAAGGAAAGTACTTATACTTTTCTCTAAAATTTTCTTAGTGTTGAAACTTTCATTTCTTTGTAGCATGTCTTTGCCAGAATAAATTTTATTTTATGCTTTTTAGGGCTTCACAATAAAAAGCTTCTAATTTTAAAAAATGATTTTTTACTTAAATTTATTTTGTGCTTTTTAGTTACAAAAAGAAAAAAGCTTCTTAAAAAAAACTAATTAAAACTTCTTAGGATATTTTGTAGACAACGGAAGATTGTCTTTTATCAATTGACATTTTTTTTTTTTTTTTCGATTATTTATCTGGAAAAAAAGTACTATATCGTCTTTCGAGGACCGAATCCAACGATCATTGCATTATCAGCATGACGTTCTAACCAAAAGTCTAACTGTCAAGAAAAACCATAGAACATTCTAGAAAAATCTCACAAATACTTATACAAAAAGAATATTGTTCTCGAATGCTTTTTAAAATATTTAGAATATTTAAAATTTTTCACCTTTTCCAAAAGTGAAATATCTATATTTTTCTTTAAAATTTTCTTGTTGTTGACACTTTTATGATTTTATAGCATGTCTTTGCAAGAATAAATTTTTATTGTGGGCTTTTTAGGGCTACACAATAATAATAAAAAAAAACTTTCAGTGTTATTTTTATTTATATTTTTACTAAAATTTTTATTTTGTGCGTTTTAGTAACTCAAAAACAGCTTCTTTAAATATTCCTTATGATAATGTGTAGACAATGAAAGATTTTCTTTTATCAGTTGACATAGTTTCTATTAATGATGTGCAAAAAAGCAACACATCGGCTTGCAAGGGTCGAACCCACGAGCATCGCGTTATCACCATGACGCTCTAACCAAATGCGCTAACGAAGACGAAAAAGGTTGTTTGAATTCATATTAAAGTGGAGGCGCCTTCTTCTTCAGAATGACACAAAGGCAAGATGATAAAAATCCAGTTTCAATAAAATGCTTCTAAAAGAATATGTACATATATATAAAACTTTTTATTTTGTGCTTTTTAATATCTAAAAAAAGCTTCTTAAAAAAACTCTTCAAAAATTCTTAGAATACTGCGTAGACAATGAAAAATTTCCTTTTATCATTTGACACATTTTCTATTAATTATCTACAAAATTTAACACATCGATCCTTCGGGGATGGAACTCACCACCATCGCATTAACGACGCTCTGACCAACTGAGCCAACGAGCGACTGTAAGAACTGCTGACATTTACTTTAAAGTTGCGGTGTCATATTTATTAGCGTGACATGAAGACGCGATAACGAAATCCAGTTTCAATAAAAAGCTTATAAAAACTTTATTTATTTATTTATTTTTATTTAAATTTTTATTTTGTGCTTTTTAGTAACTAGATAAAAAGCTATTTAAAAAAAACTCTTCAAAAATTATTAGGATACTGTGTACACAACGATATATTTCCTTTTATCAACTAACACCGTTTCTATTAATTATTTGCAAAAATTATCATGACGCTCTAACCAACTGAGACATTAAGAAATACAATGAATTGCTTACATTTTTTTTTCGTCTTGTTTTTTATCGTGACAGAAAACGCGATGGCAAATTCAACTTCATATAATAATATATAATATATATATATATATATATATATATATATATATATATATATAAAGCTTCTAAAAATATTTATTTATGTATTTTGTACTTGAAACTTTTAATTTTGAGCTTTTTAAACATCTAAGAATGTTTTGTGTTTTCTAATATTTAAAAAAAAAAAAAAGAAAAAAAAAAAAAAAAAAAAAAACTTCTTAAAAATTGTTTTCGCAAAATTCTTAAGATATTGTGTAGTCAACGAAAAATTTTCTTTTATCAATTGACTCCTTTTCTAGTAATTATCCTCAAAAATTAACACTCCGTACCTCCCGGGGACCGAACTCGCGACCACGGCGTTATTAAACTGACGCTCTGACCAACTGAGCCACGTAGCCACAAACGGAACGGCTTATATTTACTTTAATTGTTTACTAGCGTGATAGGAAGACACGATGACCAAGTCAATTTCATGTAAAAAGCTTCTAACTAATAAAAAGCTTCTAAAAAATTTTATTTATTTATTTATTTTTACTTACATTTTAATTTTGTGCTTTTTGTAACTAGATAAAAAGCCGTTTAAAAACTTTTGAAAAATTATTAGGATACTGTGTACACAACGAAATATTTTCTTTTATTAATTGACACTTTTTCTATTAATTATTTGCAAAAAACACCTCGGTCTGGCGAGGATCGAACACACGACTCTCGCATTATCAACATGACGCTGTAACCAGCTGATTCATTAAGAAATACAATGAGTTGTTTGCATTTTTTTTTTTTTTTTAATATATATAATGAAAGCGTCTTGGTTTTTTAACGTGACAAAAAGCCGATGACAAATCCAATTTCATATAATTGTAATATATAATGTTTATATATACATGTATATAAAGCTTCTAAAAATATTTTTTAATGTATTTTTTACTTAAAACATTTTATTTTGTGCTTTTTTAATATCTAAAATGTTTTGTGTTTTCCACTATCTAAATTAAAAAAAATGCTTCTTAAAAAAACTCCTCAAAAAATTCTTAGTGCAAGCAACGAAAAGTTTTCTTGTTTCAATTAACACCTTTTCTACTAATTATCTACATAAACTAACACGCTGGACCTTCCAGGGACCGAACTCACAACCACCGCGTTATTAACAGGACGCTCTTACCAACCGAGCCACAGAGCGACAAACGAAATAGCTTATATTTACTTTAAAATGAAGGCGCATTGTTTACTAGCGTGACACGAAGACACGATGACAAAGTCAATTTCAATTAAAAACCTTCTAATAATAAAGAAATAAATCTCTATCCCCCAATATATTATAATGGTAATTCCAACTTTAAACAACCGTTTATAATATATATACATATTTATATTTTAATATTTGTGATAATCGACATCGTTTGTCGAAATCACAAATTAAAAATCAATTAAAGATACATTTAAAAATGTACGCTTGTGGTATTTATATTTCGAAGCAATTTATATATCTATTCATTCATCTGTCTTTCAGAAAATTCAAAAGACTTCAGAGCATCAAATTCAGTTTTGAAATGGATGCCATCATTATATGTCTTGAAAAGCTACGAAATATTTTCCCCGGCGATTTATCATACTTTATATTTCACTGTGACAGCAAACGTTTCATCACTTTCCAGTTCAATTCCCAAAGCCTTTCCTTTGATTTCAAACTCGCACAAACTAATAGCCATTAATTCATGGATAGAAATATATATACAGAGAAAGCTTAACATGAAAAATCGGTTAACACGAAATAATACAGCGGTCTGGACAGTATACTATGGTATTTAATACATTTTTTTTCTTTTAACATGAAACAAAAATCGTTTAACACGAAAAAAAATTCGCTTTAGATCTTCAGTGGCATGTTTGCTACAAGAGAGATGCCAACATTTTAATTTATTCTGAAGCATTTTTAGACCCGCCTTTATTTCCATACCACTTTTTTCTTAGGAGTAATTTTTTCTTATTTTATCATAGTTATATATTCAAGGAAAATAGTCTATAAATAAAGAGGTACGAAATGAACGCGGAGCTAAAAGAGCTCTGAAATAAGTTAAAATGTTGGTAACTATGCTACTACATGTTGCTGTCAATGATCGTGTGTTTTACAGCACCAACAATGAGATTTTTGAAATCGTTCATCATTAAAATAATTCCACTTACGTAAATTTTGATGACGAATCTGACAACTGAATCAACGATGCAGTTCCTGTCCCTTCTGCTTCAGAAATGAAGAAAATAATGAGTATCCGCAGTTATTTAGATGCGCATTCAAATTCAGAGATGAATAAAACAATGTATGATCTCGATCAGTTTTTGAACAATATGGTGCTGAAAAAGAAGTAAAACATATGTGATTTTTTTTCCTCCAAAAACAGTACTATTTGTACTTGATTTTTATCCTAATGGATACCAGTTTGCAGTAGTTTTACAGGAAATGGAAATAATAATTCACGACATGGAAAACATTGGCCAGTTTTGTACTTTTTTTACGAATCTTTTTACACGAAATTCTTTTAACACGAAAAAATATTTTGGTCCTCTCAGTTTCGTGTTAAACGTTTTTCACTGTATATATAAACATTATTTTTCGTCTACTAGCTGGCTTTCACACGTTTAGCTTGGATAATATTATATACAAAAATTAAAGAATTTTTAAACAATATTAAAATTAAGAGAATACAAGATGCAAATAAAACAATTCATTAAAAGATATTATGTGCGCATTGGATTGTTCGATTATCAGAAACTGAAGATAAAAAGTAAAAAAAAAAAAATTCATTTCGGAAAGAAAGTCTTAGCTCTGTAAATTTTATGTTCTAGAGTGCTTGCGCACTCACACACGCAAGGACTGGCAAATTTCTTGATTAATATCTGTACTGATAAGTATAAAGGATTTAAGTCCATATTCTTGATTTTTCAGGAGACGAAAAATAAAGTTAAACTAATTAAAAACTAATCAGCAGAATCGATTAGGAAAAAGGGATTATGTTGGTTTATACGCTTTATACCATTCAGTGATTGTCAATCTTCATTTAATAAAGGGAAAAAATTGAATTAAATATTTTATACCAAAGATTAATGCTAAATTTCTGACTTGAATCTTTTTTTACCAATGCATTTTCTCAAAGACTAAATGACATGGATTTAAATCCTTTATACCAATCGATAGAAAAAAAATTTCTGAGTCTGACTATGTACTTAACTCAAAATCGACATTTTTGGACATAAATCCTTTATACTTATCAGTACAGATATATAAAGTGAAAATAAAATCTTAATCTTATAAGATATTTCTCTTGAATAAAAGTTTGTGAGCTATTTAGAAAAAATATATCCATGTACCAAATAAATAAATAAATAAATAAAGGTAAATTTTAAACCAAAAGTAATTTTACCAATAACAACTATTTCCATCTGTAATAATATGGAAAAGCGTTCCTTTATTTATAAAAGATGCATAAATCTACCCCTTTTTACTTTGAATTAAAAAAAAAAAAACTATAATTTAAAATTATTTATGCACACGTGAATATGAATGAAAAATTTAAATTCTGTGAACAAATTTTATGTTACCATCTATGATCAAGTTTAGGAAATATTTATGCTGGCCATCTCGCCAAGAGTTTATGCGATTTTATATATATATTACATGTAAGACACATTGTTTTATACTCAATTGTGTTATAACATAATACCTTATTTTAATATTGTGTACATTTAAGTATTCAAAACTTTAAATAAAAGTAAGTAATTTCTAAGAAGTTGTATATTTTATGTATAAACAATCTTGACAAACAATTTCAAAAGAAAAAATAAAATAAAATAAATTTTATATCATAAAAAGTAACTTCAGGCTATGGATAAAATATTAGAAATACTTTAACGGTAACAGATGTTATCGCTCGCTGGATCATACGACCTTTTAAAAACTGTAAGATAGAATTTTCTAAAAGCATTATATCTGGTTTGAAATGAATCAGATAAAGTGAACATATCTCAGAGTTGAAGCTGCTTTTTATGAGTTTGAAATAAATTGAAAAAATGTTTAAAAGTTTTGAGAGTTTTATTGAATTTTGGCAAAGACAAGCGACACTATCAATTTTTGAAAAAGAACTTGCTCTAAATTTTTCATTAATTTAATTAATTCATGAGGAAGAATAAAGTAAGAATATTTTAAATAATTTTGCATGAAATACATTCAAGGTAGTCTCTATTAATACGAGATTCTTCCAAATGACTATTATTCCTTAATACATTAGATTCATCCCCCCCCCCCAATTGCAATTTGCAGTTAACCCTTTGTTGCATATTAATCACCTGGGAAAGTTTAAAGGAAATTATTGTGTTTATCCTATTTAAAATTGCCCCAGAAATCAGGTAAAAAATTGTTTCATCAAAATTTTGTTTATTTTAAAATTATAGTTTGTCCACTGTAGTGGACAGTATGCATATAGAAACTGGATATCTAAAGTAGAAGTGGTGATAAAAATAATAATAGCCGTCACTTTTTTCATCGATACACAAATGAACTTTGCATTTAACGCATGAATATGTAGATTTTCTTGAGCATAACTCCATTTTACATCTTTGAGCACTATTTGATATTTGTCTAGAAAAATGATCCACTCCATCGTAGAGGACAGAGCTTGCTTTGACTGACATTTATTTTTGTAGGTTTTTACACTGACATTGGACCTTGTTTACGTAAGTCTTTCTGTATCTTGTTCATCAATTACTCTTGATACTGCTTGTATTAGTCCTCTGGCAATGGACATCTTGAATTCTAGTTGCATGGAACATTGTGGTATGACAGCTTTGTAAAGAAGCCAAGAATGTATCACGGTAACATCTATAAAATGAAATAATACCCTTTTGTACCACTGCAATGGACAAACGAAAATATTCCTACATTAGCCTTTGTTCATAGCGTCCATTGTAGTTGACAAAAAGAAAAATACACCAATTTTCATGAAAGAGAGCATCTGAAAATAAGTGTTCTATTCAAACATATTCTAAAATGCCTAAAATTACTATTTCAAAATGCAAAATGTCAAAATAAAAAAGGTTTAGCACTTATATACAATGTTTACAATGAGAAATCATACTAACTCGGAAGTAGAGGTTGACGCTATTTTCAAACTAGCAATGCAATCTGTAATTTTATATTATGCTGCTATCTATGAAGAACAGTTGAAAGCTTAAATAATACAGAAAGTATAAACATTGAAACCAAATCTGTAAAACCATTTGTGTGAAAGGAAAAATATTTAAACTTTTGTCCACTACAGTGGACACGATGCAACAAAGGGTTAAAAAGGATAATATTGTGTTTAAAATCCGTGCATTTCGTATAGATAATAAACATTTTTGAATTTTCTTGTTTGTTACGTAGTTTAACTTTTTATATGTTCTGTAAGTAACTGAATATTTACTTCAAACAGTTTGTAGTTGTAGAAAAGAATGTGTATATCTAAATTGTATGGTCCTGTAAGAAGTGACTAAAACTAAACGAAAAATCTCATTTTTTCCAATTATTCTTTCATTCAACGGAATAAAAAATTAAAATTTTGTAAATGAAGTTTTTATTATTATTATTTTTTTTTTTTAGAATGAACATTTGTGCTGTGAAAAGATTTCAAAATATTGTTTAAAATAAGGTTTCAATCTATGTTAAAATATTAAAAACGAAAAAAAATCACGTAGCAAATCATCAATTTAGTTGCAAAAAATTTCTGTTAGCAATGTATGGTATAGAAAGTATTTTTTTTTTTTTTTTTTTTTTGGGGGGGGGGGGGCGGTGGGAAATTCACGAAAATGAGTTTTCGATACAATTACATGTTTTCATCTCTCATAAACACAAATATCTGTTTTTTTGCGGTTGGTCAGAGTGTTTGTCTGTTATCTGTACAATACAAAAAATATTAGCAGAAATTTTGAATTCGTTGTTTTAAATCCTTATCATGGAAGGTTATTACTTGAAATTTTTATTGAAATCGAACTAATAATTCGTGAACAAGGACACTTAAAAATAGTCAAATGTATTACATCTATGGGCAAAATTTCTTATTGGGAGATTTTTAAATTTTTAGACTCCACTAAACAAAATAAAATAAACATATGTATTTTATAAACAAAAAAGCATATTTTTTTTATGGAAAATAGTCTGAAAAAGTTTATTTGTTTATAGGTTTACACAAATGAAATTTTCGGATTGTTAAGGATATATTTGGAAGTCTCTCGAAGAGCATTTAAAGTGGTGTTAGGTGTGTGTTTCTCTACTGAGCATATGCAATTTACAGACAATATATAGGTTGACCACGGTTTTATCGCCAAACATATTTAATTAATAAATTAATTTTAACAAGTTCTTAAAATAATAACTGCAGTTAATAATTAGTTTATAAAAATCGTTATAAATTTATTGTAGAACTGAATTGAAAATTTGTTCTGGAATATCTTGTTAATTAGATTTTTCAGTTTCAATCAAAATTTATGTTCTATACAGAAAATAACGTTTAGCCTTGATCTGTGAGGGATAAATACATCTTAATAATAACCTTTTTTCTCTAGAGACTCAAAAATAACCTTATTGTATTCGAAAATAGAATAAACTGGGATAAACTTTCTTTGCCAAAATATATTTTATGTGTTTTTCCAACGGTGCCTTAAGCTTAAAATGAAATAAGCAATAGCAGATTATGTAAGTTTAAACGCTAATTATAACATTTTCAAAGTGCTGAAAGTTTAATAATCCTTAAAAAGGGAGAAAAATTTTTTTTAAACTGCAGAACTCCATATAATGTAATAAAAGGAATACGTTATCAAATCAGTACTGATTAAATTTTCTTTTCATTTTTACTTTCTAAACATGCATGTGTAAGGAAAGTGTTAAAATCATGTCAAAAATCCGAATTTGAGATTTTGATGTTACTACACGTTTTGAAGTCCATCGAGTTCATTTTTGCTATTCGTACGTTGATGTATATATGTATGTGGGTGAATATGATATCGTCTAAACGCTTTGTTCGAATGAGCTTAATGTTGATATGTATGTTATAGGTCACCGCAGTACGGATCCTACTGATTTTGGAGAATCTAACACACAGTTTTTAGAGGGATACATAGAAAAATTCTTTATCATTATGGTCTATGGGCTCAAATTCAGCGTCTAAGTCACCATCGTGAGGACTATATAGATTTTGGTGAATCTAGATCTTATAGAATTTTACAGGGGACACAAAAAATTCTTTAACATTATGATCTGTGACTTAAAATGATTTGAAGTGCCTTAGCATTAAATTAAACATACTATGTGGAGAAAAATACTCAAACACCTGATTATAATTTTTTTCTTTCGTTTATTTAACGACTTGTCTTACTTTATTTTATTTACACAACCGTTAATTACTTAATGTTCGGAAAGTAGAGTGGAGTCCCTCCAGAGTTTTAAATAATTTAATCAAATTTAGTTTAATAAATTAAGACTTCTCTTCAGCTTGCGCACTTTTTACGGATATTGTCTTATTAATTATTCCCCAAATACAATTCTTTACATTCAGTCAGAGCATTGAACTATGCAACATATTATTTTGAATAGTCATATCTAAAAAAATAAACTAAAAGTTAAACTAAATTAAAAATAATAATAATATTTTTCAAACTGAAATTTGATAGCATCATAACACCCGACTTCGATCTATGAACGCATTGAAACTTAATAAACTTTCTCTTTTGGGAAAATTTCTTAAATCAATACAATAAAATGTTATTAAAGTTTTTATTATTATTATTATTATTAGTTTCTACATATTCATTAACTTAGATAAGAACCTTCATAGATTCAGAAATCTTTTTGATTGAAGAACAGTTGTAAATTTTACTAAAGCATAATTAATTCCACTAATACACCAGTTTCCAAAAGTTAAAGTACAACTTTTTTTTCCTTCTTTTGTGCATAATTTTGAGACAAATGAATTTATGAATATAAAATATGAATGGCATATTCGTTATTAAATCATTAATTAAATTTTACATGACTTTAACTTAAATATAGATGCCAAATATCCGTTATTTTTTCAACGAAAAACTTCAAACAGGAAAGTTTTTCATAAATGAAATATTTCTACTCTAGTCGACTTCGTTTGTGCCAACGCAAACGCTAACCCTATATGGGATAAAGTCAAAATTATTACAGCACCATCTTCTATTCAAGAACTTTACATTTCCGAAGCTATTAATATAATTAAATGCAAAAATATAATAAATTCCAAAGATGCTGCAATTTTGCCAATAATTTGGCACAATATTATAAAATAGCTCATAGTTTATTTCTGCTAATTCATAATGGTTTTTCTCCTACAATAGCCTCGTGTGATATTTCAAAGTTCCAGCTTCTCTGATTTTGCTTAGCCCTTTGGTCCAACCTTTACCGGACTTCAAATTGACTTTGCTGATATTCACGTTATTAAAAGGCTTAACTGTTGACTGTGAAAAGAAAAAATATTTTAAAACTGCTCATTGGAAACGAATAATAAAAATTCCCTGGTGATGATTTACTATTAAGGCGAAAATCTTCGGATAAATTTTTTAAATCTTTTTTAAATAAAATTTAAATTTACGTGTGTTTAAAGTGTTTTTAATATAATTAACAAATGACACTTGCTCAATTTAACTCTTTTTTTTTTTTTTTAGAGATAATTTATAAATGTTTTTAGTTTATTTAATTTTTATGTATTCGTCGAAAATGTATGTGATAAATTTCTTTTTAAGAATACTGTTGTATAAATCTGATTTAAAATTAGTAATGTAGGCAGCTATGCATAAATAATACTTTTTAATCGATATTACTGAAATTTTTCTCAAAAGTAAAATTTTGAAGATTTTTTTTTAAACTTAAAATATAAATTAACAAATAAATTTAATGAGAGGTGGGGAAAAAAATGCGTTACTGATAGATGAAGATGCACATGCATCCAAGTCTTTCAATAGGCATAGCTTTCACAGTATTCTGAACTTTAGGGATAGACCTGTGAAACTTCATCGTACGTTTCCTAATTTCAATGCAGATAGATCTAATTTTCAGGTCTTTATGAATGACGTCATTACGAACATAGCGAAGGAGATACTTACACATCGGACCCGTAGGTCAAGACAGGACGGATCATGGATTTCTAAAAATTTGTTCTTGATAGACAGGCAGCTATTATAAGCAAATAAATAATAGAGGGGGGGGGGATGGCGCATTGAGCTATATTCAGAACTTCTGATATATGCTTATGCTATGATAATTCGGAGTCTAGGCGAAGTCCTAGGTAAATAGATTATAAGACTTCTTCACACACCATAAACTTTAAGCCAGCACAAACGGTTTCGAAAGGACGTAGCCTTTCTTCATCAGGTGCAAAAACACACGAGCTACTGCCTTGGAGGCAAAAGCAACACTGTTTTTTTGCACCTGATACAGAAAGGCTACGTCCTCTCGAAACCGGTTGTGCTGGCTTAAAATTTATGGCGTGTGAAGAAGTCTTATAATCTATTTATCGATTGTACACCAGTTTTGAATTTAGTTTTGGTGAAGTCCTAGGCATTTGTATGATGTTTTCCAGTCTTCCTGAATTCATTTTTCTGGTCTTCTTCTTTTTTTCGTATGTCAATGAATTTTAAAAGTATACATACGAACATAAAAATTGGATGAGTTGTTCAGCTCAAAATTATTTATTGATATTTTTATTATTTTCATGATGATCATATTTTACAAATCAATAATTAATTTTTTTCCAAAAAAAATCCCTTATGGAATAAAAGAAAAGTGAATACAAGAAGAAAAATCCGATATTACTTTAACATTTAGAGACCATGTGTACCTTCTCCTATCTGTAATGCACCTCCTTTTGGCTAAAATTGCTTATTTATTTATATATATATATATATATTTTTACTTCAAATACTTATTTTTCAGAAAGATTGAATTAAAATCAGTTTAAAAATTATTATTTATGTTAAAGTTATGTAAAAGTCGATTAATGGTTTAATAAAGAATATGCCCTCCAAATTTTGTATTCATAGGATCATTTGTTTCAAAATTGTGCGCAAAAGAAAAAAACGAGAAAACAGGTTGTACCTTAACTTTTGAATGGCACCACAAAATATTCTTGTAGTAAATATAAAAATGCTGTTATTAAACAATTGTTAAAATATTTAACTAAATACAGTTTATCCAACTTTTGGTAATGTTGATAAATATTTATATTTGAATGTCTCAATTCAATGAATCTTGTTTTAAAAGTAATGTCGACATAAATTAGGAAATCTATTAGGAAATCTTGTGAGTTGAAATACTAATGGCTAAATTATTAATAAATCTGGTTAAAATCATCGCTGGAACTGCATCAAGAGTACATAAATAATTATATTACAATAACTGTTCAGAGTTAAAAATAAATTTTACATTAAACAGAATCTAATAATTAATATAATTAGAATAACTAGAATAACTGTCTCTCTAAAAGACATTGAACTCGTGTGTGACAAGGGTCAAGCCCAAAATGGCAGGGTTTTTTTTAAACTGGGGGTTTTTCATTGAATTTCATATAACTATAATGCATTCGTCAAAAATATATATGACTGGTTTCTTTTTAAATATACTGGTTTATATATATGTTTAAATTGAGGGAAAGAATGTACATATTAAACATATCAGCATGCATATTTTGAAGACACGTATCGGAGGTTAATTTGAAACCTCATAAATAATTTAACTGGATTTCTATGGTGTTGAAATATTATAGCTGTGCCACATCAATAAATTAACATTGTTTAAAAATTGATAGAACGTAACACTGGTTAAAACAAATTCGTAATGATAGCAATAAAATGGAATGTAACAATCAAAAACTTCAAAAACAAGAGAAAGAAATTATTAATTCGTCTTGTTATAACAATGACATTAATCTTCAACAATAACTAATTCGTAAGAATGAATGAAGTTAAATATAGTTGCGATAATAACAATTCAAAAAGTTTAAACAATGGCACAGGAGGAAAAAGGAAGGACGACACAACAAATTGGAGAAATAAAGATTTTTCAACAATTTGTTAGACATAACAATTAATGAAATAGATAACTATGGTAATGATAGTAACAATCACACCAACAATTAAATGACCAAATATTGTTAAAAAATGGATGAGACTCAACAAAATACCAACCAATCAATGATTAAAATAACAAAATAATATATATATATTAATAATGTTTTTAAACATAGTGGAAACCGAGCAATAGATACAAGATCACTGAAACCACATAGTCTAATAAGAATAAATTTTCATCAAATTAAAAGTACCTTATAAGACTATTGTTTAATTAGTCGAAACAATTTTTATTTATTGATACCGAAACAAAAGATACAAGCATTCAATGATAAAATAAACAATTAAGACACTATTTTAGACAAAATTTAAATAGTAGATCTCAGAAAGTGGAAAAATCTCATCCGGGGAGACCTTTTTCACCCTTAAGCACCAATGTACGATTTCGTTACGCTAGTGGCTATATGACAAACAGCTAGCGAGCCGCCTGTCGTAGATTAAAAAATTGAAGTCAGATATGAAGAAAAATAAAGTAGAAAAAACTATTTAGTACGATAATTCAGAGAATCAAACAATAAATACACAACAACAAATAAAATAAACAAATAACTTACTGAACGAGGCAGCTGCATTCCGCGATTGTAATGAAATGCTCGCCCTCTGGTGGGCTAAGGTGAAATTACAATTAACATGACTAGCTTTCGGCTTTCATCCAGACGCCATTGCTTGCCGACGTGTAGTTTCACATATATTTATTGAATAAAAATGAATAAATCCGGTTAAAAAGATAACACAGACTGTTGTGTGCCACAGTGTGACTCCAAAAAAAACAAGAAATCCAGAATTAAGGTTCCATTTATTTTGAAATGGCAAATATAAAATTTCTGTTGCTTCGGCTAATGGGAGTAAAGAATTAATCAGATGATCTGAAACTAATATTTGTTCAGCTTCAGTTAAAAATCTACTTCCGATCGAACTTTGAATAAACTGAAATATTTCTTCCAAAAGCAACCAGTTTTCCATGATGTAATGGCGGAGAAATTATAGCACGAATATTAAGTAGTAACACAAATAGAACAATAATAGATACACGTGGCTATAATATTTACTAACAACAAAAGCTGAAAAAGCGCCATCTATCGATCATTACAAACGCGGTTCGCGTGTAGTACCTTAAATAAAAATAATTCAAAGATTTAATTGTTCGTAGCAGATGAAGAAAATGACACTCATGTAACATGGAGTCCTTAAATGGACAATATCCGTTTTCTTGGGTTCGAGGCTAAATCATACCGAACATGTGACTTCAGATTCTCGATTTCCCTATGAATTTCCCTCTAGATACAAATATCTCCCAAAGCAATGCAAACATTTCCCCATAAAGCATAAATGTAAACATTATAATCCTGCATTTTTCCCTGTAATAGTCACGAGTCAGGGGTTTATTACGTAACGCGGATAAGGAGTCATTGAGTCTGACCGGACATTTATATAAACAGTGAAAGAAAGTGACGTCAAACACTATTGGGAAGAATAAATATTTTTTTCAACAATCACTAAGACGTAACAATGAATGAAATCAATAATGAAAGATAGCGATAGTAGCAACTAAAAATTTTTAAATAGTGGGGAAAAAGACGCAATACCAATGATTAAATATTTTTCAACAACCTCCGAGACATAAAAATTATTGAAATCAAACCCTTAATGGCCGTATTCACCATTAACTTCAACTCCCGGTTCAACGCAAAATCTTGAAAAACGTCTAAAGACAGAGTTCAGCTTTCCAGCAAAATTTGGCACGCTGTTTCTGCCATCTAGTGTCGAGGATTTCATAAATTTTTTCATTGGTTATTTTCACTCAAAAAATCTGAAAATTACTATACCGCTAGATGGCTGAAACAATGCATCAAAATTTCATGAAAATTTGCACCCCGCCTTTATACGCTTTTCAAATTTTCGTGTTCAACCGTGAGTTGAAGTTATTGGTGAATAACAGTCTCGGGAACTTTCTTCAAAGAGATTTCTTGCCAAGAGGTTTGATATGTAGTTGCCATGGAAAATGGTAAAAACACATGTAGTTTGTAGTAGGATGCACCGATCCCTTACACGCTTCTAAAACACGGGGTGAAATGATTGTGACCCTGGGTGCACAGATGGATCTTTCTAATCCGGAGGGAGATGAAAGAGAGATTATCATCTGGAACGATTCTTGATTTCTGAATGAATGACTTATAGCTGTATACCTGCTACCTTTTTAATCGTTTGATAAATGTCATATTCATTATCATTATTAATATAGTCGAACATCGTTAACGTGAACACTGTTAGCGTGAATTACTTTTAACATGAACTGTTTCTGCAATCCCCCTCAAAATGAAGATTAGTTTAGTTATATGAAGATTAGTTACTGGTAGCATGAACTACTGATAACATGAACAAATTTTTTATCCCCCTTGAGATTCACGTTAACGAGGTTCGATTGTACTTATAATTATAAACTGTATTTATCACTATTTAAGGAAAATAAACCTACATGTGTTTCAACGTTTTGATGGAAGTGTTGAATTGCTTGGTTATCTTCACCTGACATCTATATATATATATAGGAACTCGTCTACCTATTTCCGATACCCTTTTTTCCTGCGGACACACTTGCGCAGCGTTTAAGCGATATAAAACGAAATCTATTGTTTGCTACTTGTATATACAATGCTTTATAAAATTACGTGCATTTATTTTTATTTTCAATGAGTGTAATATTTATGTTCCACATTCACAGTTATTTTAAAATAAAAAGAAACATTGCATTCATAAAACATTGCATTCAAGACTTTTTTCAAATCCTTCACAAGTTTATTATTTTCTGTCTGAAAGAGATATATAATAAAAAGTGAAAAATCTTGTTTAGGTACCAAAGAAATAATAAAAGAAAGTAATTTCACAAACTTTAAAATGCATGTTTAGTAAATAAACTTAATCATTATGTTTTTTTGGATTTTAAGTAGTATTTTAAAAGCCCGTCCCATATTCCTTTTCAAGTAAATGTTATTTACTGAATACAGTTCTAAGCATATTTGCAAAAGCTTTTGTATCCTAATCAGACTCAAATATTTTATGAAGATATTTTTGTGCAATTTATCTTCAAATACTTACATAATCAGCATCTGAAAAGATTAAAGTTGTATTCGTTAAATAGAATTTTCACTTAAAAAGACGGAACTTAAAAGATATCAGATTCCTATTAACAACATCAATGCATGATTTACTTTAAACAGCATTGCTAATCGTAGATGATTTTAAATAAATATTTGAAATCGATTTTCATAAAGTGGAGGAGAATACGTTTGTGAAGGAGACTATATTATATGTTACATAGTGTTTATTGAAACGTTTTGATAGTACATTGCTTTTATTATTGTTGCGTACTCGGGGTTCATCAATTGTTTCTGAATGAAAGGCGAATCTTAAGAACCAATTATCGACTTCAGTATTACCAGAAAACACAGTTTAAATAACAGCTGACAGCATCAAATTAACAGCATAAACTGTAAAATAGCATTAACACACAGTAACACGCTGCAATCCAAAGAGGCCCAGTGATCTTTATGCAGCAATCAATGCCTGGGCAAAACTGACTCATTTGGCGCGATTTGATTGCTTAAATACTCGTGTAGAAAATGGAGATAATTTCAGAAACTTCCCAGCCAATCTTCCCCTCCAACTTCCCAGCCAGTTTAGATATTTCGTAGATCGATAATAAGGATTTTCTCGCCAAGGCCGCTAAAGAAGTCACCAAGGAGCGAAAAAGTCGCCAAATTTGGGGCCTTTTATTTGTTATTTAAACATACATTATTCTATATTACATTCAAATTGCAAATAGTTACGCAAAATCATTTAAAGATTACAACATTTAAACTGTTGTACCCAAACGTTTCCGTAGGCTGTCCCAAAAAAAAAAAAAAAAAAAAAAAGTATGCTATGGCTATTACAAACTTTTTTAAATATCACTATATATTATAATTGGTTGGTAAATAATAAAAAATAGGAAATGTTGCATAACAAAGCAACGTTTTGGTCGATATGTACTTGAATTGAGTCAGTAGTTTTTATTAAAGATCTTCTCAAGTATGTTTGGTACTTTTGTAAACATCAGTTTCGTAAATGGGGGGAAATTGCATTGTAACACTGTAGAATAGTTATTTTGAATATCAAATTTCATGCAGTTATCAACTTTAAAAACGACACAGACTTAGAATACCTAGTTTGGACTTCTTGCTACAATTTTTCTTGATATATGCTGAAAACAGACACACACGCACACAGACAGACCAACTACTAAAAACATGATTTTAAGATTCAGGGGACTTCAAAACATGTAAATATAACAAGCACTCAATTTGAGAAATTTGGCCCAAAAACAATACTTTCTCTACCATGTGAGTAAAGCAAACATTAGGCTAATTTACTTTTTTAAAAACGTTCTTAAGGATACTTTAATGAAACTCGTCTAACTTTTACGGAAATCAAATTAATTTACAAACTTGTATGTTACCCGTTACCTATATATAGTTCAGAAATCATTCTCAAGAAAACTTACGAAATAATAAGACAACTGAAATGAGAAAGGAACAACGTAATAATTCTGAAAATACTTATCTTGAGTGTATTTGTTAATCAAGAAGTGTAAACTGGTATCTTCGAAAACGGTGAATATTTGAAAATCAGTATGACACCACAATCAGTGTGGAAACATTTTCCGTTCAATATAATTACATGTTAAATTTATTCGATTTTAATTATTTATGGTATGTTACTTGAGTTATTAGATCAAATTACATAAATTTTGATGATGTTTAGCAAAGAGTTTGAGATCGAATCTGGTTATAGTGCAAGAATATTTTAGAGAGTAAATTTATCATATAGTATAAACCCATATCTGTCTGTATCATATGAAATGACAAGCATGATAACGGTAAGTTAAATCTAGAAAACATTTTAAAAATTGCGTAGGCACTTACATTACAAATAAAATCGTGAATAAATTATTTATAGGGTAAGTGCATCAGTGATTCGCACTTTTAGAGCAATCTCTGATGTTTTTAATGTTCTAGTCATCCGAAATTTTTTTAGAAATCTTAAGTTAGTACATATGGTATGACATTCAGACATTCAGAACCACATATATGTTAAAATATATTCATTTGATAATAATAATTATTTTTTTTTATGAATTTTTATTTGACACCCACTCAATGCTCCAGTAATTGAGTGGTTCGCCAGTTGTTCATTTTATCAGTAATTGACCCCTTTCTTCCAGTGTTTGACACTGCTATTTATTCATTTTACCAGTTATTAGCACCAAATGCTCTAGCGTTTGACATAAAATGTTAAAATTCTTATATTTAAAATATATGATTTTATTATTTTTCTTAATTATTAATTATTTCGGAATAGATGTCAATTACTGGAGCATGCCAATCACTGGAGCACCTACCCTATAAAAAAAATATTCATCCTGATTACGTTTTTATTTGTACATGTCCATGAAAATTGTTTAATTCCAAGGGAAATAAAAATCAATTTTTTAGTAAGCTTTTGTCCTATTGTGTAAATTAACTGAAAACATTCGCAAAGTTAGTTCATTAAATATTCATTTAGCTTAAGAGATTCATCGATACGGATAATCAAGCATCCCATATAAGTTCCCTTTGTGTAATTTCTTTTAAAATTCAACTATTTTTTCCTCCTTAAAAATTCGATAATTTTCATTTCAAAAGAAGTAAAATTTGATAAAAGTAGATTGAGAAAAATCATTTCGTGAAGCAACAAAAGACATCGGAAATGCCGTTATTAAGTCGTCTTAGAATTAAAGGTTTATCAATGAAAAAAAGATCTCTGTAAATGAAATGGTTTTCTTTTCAAATGTTTTGTTCATTTTCAATTTGATTTGGTGCGAGATGCAAAGTATCATTAATTTATTATTATTATTATTATTATTATTATTATTATTATAAACCTATTTTACAGACAAGTAAACTAGATACATAATGTTCTCTGCATTTGCATAGCAAGACATTCAATTCATTTGGCAAATTAACTCCTTTGATGAGAAATATATTTGTTATTTAATAAAGTGAGACATTAATTAAATAAAACGTAAAAATATTATGCTATAAATAATATAATGTGATTTATCTGATAAATGTTTACAAAACAAATATGACAATTTTAAATCTATAATAATAAAAGAAGATGTCTGTCTGTCTCTCTGTCTCTCCGTCTGTCTGTCTGTTTGTCTGAGCATCTATACGTTCAGCTCCTACAGAACGCAGAAGTATAAAATTTGACATACAGGTGCTCAGAAGCCTTCCCGAGGGGATAGTGAAAACAGAATTTAAAAATTTTAATTAGTTCCGGAGATATTAATTAAAATGTAGACCTATGTCTAATCAAAAAGCGATCTCAATGACTGAGAATTCACCGCGATTGCATAAAAATAGATATTTTAACGGAGTTAAAATCAGAAAAAGTGGAAAATAAATTAGAAATATTAGTTCGATTGTTACGAATTTGGTACCAAATGAAAGGGGATTTTTTTCCGAATCTAAGAGTGCAAGTGGCTTATCTCTACAGCAATTAGATTTTTTAAAATTAACTAAAGTATGAAATTTACTTGGAAACAGGCAGTTATTTCATTTATCAAAGATTCTGCAGTGCCAGGTGCTAGACATGCTGGCTGACTATTCATCCGGTCGGGAAAAATTGCTTTTCGTTTTTCGCCCACTTGACAAAGTACTGGAAATAAAAAAAAATAGTTTTTGAATTTTTTCAATTTAAAATCGATCAAAAGCAGAACTTCGAAATTGCCCGTCATTATGGCTCACCTGTATGAAGTTAAAAAATCTAAAGTATAGCTTTAAAAATAAAATAAATAGACATATTATATTTATTTAAATTCATTTTTATTTCATCTGTTAATGACACCAAAAGTTACTTTTAACAGAATAATATTGATTTTCCCCCCCTTTTTATTTATGAATTCGGTTGTAAAAAAGCAGTTTTGGAATTCTTAAATTTTAGACGGATTTCAATAGAAATCGTTAATCGCCATTGATAGATTAGCCATTTTGAGTCTAAAATATATCAAAGATATTCATTATTGTAATACATAATACATCATTCAAAAGATATTTTAAAGTATTTTTATTGCAGGCTATTAAAATGATATAAGCCGTTCAAATTCTGTACGAAACTTTCGGAGAAAACTACGGAAAAACCACAAAATTTTTATTCTTTTATATTTTACAGAGTTTCAAATTCAGATTTTCGCTCACATTTCGTTCTAATAATTTTTAACGGTATATAGCCCGGAATTAAGCAAGTTTTGGAGAAAACCACAGATAAGTCAGACACAAATCTTAAAAAAAAAAATGTTTGTATTATCTTTGTATTTCAGCTTCTAATTAGTATAATCTCATTTTTATATTATTGAAAGTGGAATTCGAGATTTCACCTGATTTACACGTTTTAAGGTATACTGATTAGGTTTTTTTTTTTGTATCTCAGCTACTAATTAAAATAATTTCATAAGTAATACATCATTTGAAAGCTTTGTTGATTTGGAATTGAACAATATATTACAGAAATTTCTACCGCCAGATGGTGCTGTAATATTTTAAAATTTCAATATTTCAAATTCTAATGGGCGAGGAAGGTGTTGTAAGTTTTAAAACGGGGATAAGGCGCCGCAGCCGCCACCGAGCGGGACTTAGCTAAAATCAGAAAGTTGAAAGATCATAACATGGTGAGCGAACAGGCTGTTTCAGATATTGAAAAGGGAAGAGGGGGCCGAAGGCGCTACCGCACGGGAATTTACTGCGCTTTCAATAAGCTATTTTCACGGTATATCAATAAGCTGTTATTAGACCTGAAACGGGGAAAAAGGCGCCGCAGGCGCCACCGAGCGGGAGTTTCGTAAAGTCGGATTTTTCAGGGATCGCGAACCAGCTGGTCGCCGAAGGCGGCTAGTTATAAATAATTCTTTATTTTCCTGATTTTTTTTTTTTTTTTTCTAATTATGCATCGTCTTATAATTTTCTTTTCCTATACCCATTAATCCAGCTCTATTGGTATTTTAAACTGTAATTGATAGCTGATTGATAATATAACTACCAAATTCATATAATAACTACCTAAGGTATTGCGAAAAGATTCTAAACAAAGTAATTGAAAATATTTAGTCTTTTTTTAGATTAATTAATAGATTTTTTTTTTAATTTTCTTTTACACATGCACAAAAGTATAATGTAAACTTTTTACCATTTATTGTTTCAGAAACTAGTAACAATGAATGTATTACAGAAGATCAAATTTATGAAAGAAGTGTCTAAAATGGTTTAATATTGTCTCAATGAAAAAAAAAATGATCTTGTAATTAAGTAACTTTTCAAATGCTCATTCTCATTTTCGATTTGAACTGGTATAAATGCAAAGCATCATTAAATGCTTTTAATTAAATAAATGTATTTTATAGAAGAGTAAATAAAATACTGTTACGAATTTGTAAATAAGAGTAATTATTTATGTGTAAAAATCTGTCAAAGAGGCTTAGTCAGATTTTTAAATGTTCATTTTCAGCCTTTCTAGCTTGTTTTTCCGTTAAAATAGCTTATTTCCCCTTAAAAACCCGTGAAAAATCTTCATTAAGGCAGGTAATAATTTAGGCACCAAATTTGGCGACTTTTTTGACGACCTTGACGAGAAAATCCTTATTATCCTTATTAAGCTCTAACCCTACTGGTTTGAAAGTTTCAGGAACATTCTCAATTTTCATACCCGAGTATTTGAGGAATCGCATCGCGCCAAGTGAGTCAGTTTCGCCAAGGGATTGATTGCTGCTTAAAGAGCACTGAGTGTATTTGGATTACAGCCGATTGCTGTGGGTAAATGCTATGATACAGTTTATACTGTGAATTTGATGTTGACAGTTGTTATTTAAGCTCTGTTTTCTAGTGAAATTGAAGTTGATACTTGGTTTATAGACCTGTATTCGTCTGGAATTGTTTGTAAATAAACCTTTAAGCCTCTACAAGATTCGCTTTTCATTCTCAGACAACTCATGAACCCCGATTACGCAACAATACATAATATACTTTGCTTATCACGAAACTGAATTCATTAGGCAAAATAACTATTTGATAAAAAATATATTTGATATTTATTTTAATGTATCGTTAATTAAATACGATAGTTTTTTATCATAAGATATAGCATCCCTTTTATGACAGAGAGGCGTAGTTAAAAAAAAAAAAAAAAAAACGAGATTTTGAATTAAATCGTCTTTTGAAAGACCCAAAATAATATCTATAGGAATTAATAATATCTATAGGAAATAATAATATAGGAATTAAAAAATAAACTACAAGTGCTAAACTTGAAAACCATTTTTGCACCCTTGAAGTTCACAACTCTCACTTAAATAGTTAAAAATTATTATTAATCAATTTTTCAGATTTTTCACTTGGTGTATTAGAGCGAACTGTGTGACAATGAGAATTCATTTTGTAACTTAAAAAATGTTTTGTGTGATTTTTAGATGAATTATTAATTTTCATTTAAATTTGAATTTCGGGTCGGGTTCGAGCAAAAAAAAAGTCGGGTTTAGTGTCGAGTTTGTGTATAAAGTAAACGGATTGGGGTCGGTTACGGGTTGTCAAAATTCATTATTGCTGGTTCGAGTTGGTTTTCGGGTCGATTAGAAATTTTTGTCGTTTTCGGCTCGGGATTCAGGTTGATGCAAAATACGCCTGATGGATTCGGGTCGAATGTGCATGACTCTAGTTTACACCGGGGAAAAAATATTTGCAGATTAAATGCCTTTGCATGCATATTCTGAAGACATGTATCGGAAGTTAATCTGAAATCTTATAAATATTTTCTTTAGATTTATATTGTGCCAAATATCTTAGTGATGCCACAACAATAATGAAATTAATCAATATTATTCAAAAGTGTGTAAAGCGAAAAATTCATTAAAACTAACGAATTGATAATGAGAGCAATAAAATGGAATGTAATCATTACGAATTTTAAAGAAGAAAGAAATTAACGTCATGGCAACAATAGGATGAATTAATAGTTTTGAACTTAATCAAAAAGTTTAAACAATGGCATGTAAAGAAAACAAAGACAACGACATTGGGATGAGAAAATATTTATTCAACAATCATTAAGACAAGGAATGAAACCAATAACAGAAGATAGCAAAAATAACAGCTGAAAGTAATTAAGTTGCAGTGGAAAAGGCGTAACATCACTGAGTAACATTTTTAACAGTAGCTGGGACATAATAATTATTGAAACCAAAAAATGGATGATAAAGACAGTAATAATCCCAACAATGAGATGACTAAATATTGTTAAAAGAATGAATGAAATACAACAATGATTAATACTAGCCAATCAATTAGAGCGATAGAATTGACAGTAACAATCGACAAATTTTAAACAGCGCAAGAAAATTGGTGTCGAAACAACATTAGAAGGAATAAATATTTTTCTTTAATCGCTAGGCCTCAGAAGTTAATGAAACCAATAATAGTTGATAATTATAATTACATTTTTAAAAAATCTGGAGTGACTCCACTCGACTTTCCGAACTGTAAGTAATTAACGGTTGTATAAATAAAGTAAGAGAAGTCGTTAAATAAACATTAAAAAAAAAATTATAATAGGGCGTTTGAGTATTTTTCTCTATATAGTATGTTCAATTTAACGCTACCGCTCTTCAAACAATTTGAGTCGATAGATCATAGTGATAAAGACATTTTCGTTGTATCCCTGTAAAATTCTATAAGTGCTATGTTCTCCAAAATTCATACAGTGCGTGTGACGGTTTTAAGATGCATATAAATTTTCAACTCAATCGGATAAGGTGTTCAGACACTATCACATTTTAAAGAATTTGAACCTATAGGGAATAATAATAAAGAATTCTTTGTTGTGTCCCTGTAAAAGATGTATAAATAATAGATTTAACAAAATCTATGTCGTTCGTGCAACAGTGACCTATAACATTTGTATAACTTTTCAGCTCAATCAATAAAGCGATTAAACATTATCGCACTTTAAAAAATTTGAACCCATAGACCATAATGATAAGGAATTTTCTTTGTATCCCTGTAAAAAACTGTAAGTGTTAGATTCACGAAAATCTATGCAGTTCGTATAAATTTTTCGCTCGGGTGATTAAGGCGTTTAGACGCTATCGCCCTTTAAAAAATTTTGGCCCATAGACCATAATGATAAAGATTTTTTCTTCGTGTCCTTGTAAAAAAGCCTATAAGTCTTAGATTCACCAAAATCAATACGGTTCTTGCTATGGCGATCTATAACATACGTACCAACTTTTAGTTCATTCGAACAAAGCGTTTAGGCGCTATAGTGTTCACTCACATACACACACACATCATCGTAAAAATAGTAAAAATGAAGTCAGGGGACCTCAAAACGTATAGAATCACCAAAATCTCAAAGTTGGATTTTTGACATGATTACAATACTTTCCGTACATATGTATATTTGGAAAGTAAAAAATACATGAAACCTTTTTATCTAAATTAATAGTTTAAAGAAAGTAGTAGTTAGAGCAACAATGGGCATTTTTCAACAATCATTAGGGGTGTAACAAATTATTGAAACCATTTAGTTGATGATAAAGTAATAATTAAAAATCTTAAAACAATGGATTGAATGTAATGTATCAACAATAAAGGAAGTATAAGTATTTCAAGAGCTATTTTTAACTACTTTTTACCATGTTACCATGTTTTTATTAACTTATGTTCTTGTTTGTTTGTTTGTCCGGTACAAATCTTGCAGTCGAATTTTAACTAACTTCCTTACTAGCTAGACATTTGAAACTTTCACAGTAGCTCAGAATCCGGTGATTAGTTTTCTTATAATAAATTAAAATATGAAAATAATAACATCCCAATAGTGTTAAAATAGCCATTAAAATATTAGCTATTACTTGATTGTTGCCAAAATAAAAGCAGGAGTTCATTTTGTTTCGACATAAAATAAATACATTTAATTAAACGTGAACGTTAAAAAATTATAAAAAGTTAAATTATGCATCTTACAAAAAATGACATCATTATCACTTTAAAAATATTATGCACATTGATAAGAGCTCTATGATTCATCAGAAAATTTAACGCATGGTATATAAAAAGTTTCTTTTTTTTTTTTTTTTTTTTTTTTTTATCTTATAATTATTTTTATTAACTTCGATTCTTATTTGTTTCTTTGTCCAGTACAAATCTTGGAATCGAATTTTAACTAACTTCCCGACTAGCTAGACATTTGAAACTTTCAGGACAGCTCAGAACACTGTGACAAATACATTTTTTAATACTTTTAGTCAACTGTTTCAGGACCCTACTGCCTTCGGCAGCGTTTATATGATTCAACAGAATTTTTTTTTACTAATTTCTCGACTAGTTAGACATTTGAAACTTTCAGAATAGCTCAGAACGTGGTGAAAATGCACTTTTTAAATAATTTTAGCCAATTGCTTTGGGACACTGCTGACGAAGGCAGCATTTCCAGTACAAAGCTTGCAATCTATTTTTAACTAACTTTCCGGCTAGCTTGCCATTTGAAACTTTTATAATAGCTCAAAACACGATAGCAATGATTTTTTTTAATACTTAGCCAATTGTTCATGGTTCCCACTGCCTTCGGTAGTGTTTATATGATTCAACAGAAAATTTAAAAACATGGTATATAAAAAGTTCTTTTTATCTTGTAATTATTTTATATGTATCTATAAAGTCTAATTATAATTTTTACGTATATTAAGGTATTGAGATAATTGCGAGGAAACAAATTTTGAGAAAAGTGCAAACTAAACTTAAAAATAATAATAATAATAATAATAACAAAATAATTAGAAATTTCCAAAGTCAAATTGATTTTTTTTTTTTTTATGAAAACGGAAACGCTGCTGACATACTTCTATATAATACAAACAACGTACTCTAACTTATGAAATAGAATTAGCAATTTCTGTAGGTAAATATTCCTATTCCTTAAAAAAATTCAAAAATAACTTCGAGAAAATTATTAAAGCATAAAATTTCGTTTCAGAAATCAATGAGTAACAGTTTGTTTTCAGGAAAAATAATTTCCTTTGGATTGGTTTTCAATACTATAATTTTGACTTTTGTATAATGTCTCTAAAAATTTCAATAAATACTAAGGTTATGTTTTATATTTTCAGTCTAGACACTTCGATCTGTCATAAATTTATTTTTAATATTTTTTCCTAGACTTTTAGTATTTCAAATATGAATCTAGTGTTTACGATTAGAATTGCAAATTTATTTATTTTTATTTATATTACTTCTAAATATGTCAAAATATTATTTCGTATATACATATATTTTATCAAATGTCGGTTCAAACGATTTTGATAAAAATCACTTTTATAGAATTTTTTAGGACTAGAAATTGATAAATAAGTGTCTAACGGTTAAAAAAATCTTTCCTAGTATTTTCAAGTGTCTTGAAAATCACTTTTTCATTTGTTATATCTGATGTTTCTTTATCACATATTCAAGATTATCAATAGTCAAATATGAAACTAGTGTTTACAATTAAAATTATTAGTTTATATATTTATTTATTTATTTATTTTACTTCTAAATCTGTCAAAAATGTTAATTCGTATACATATATATATATATATATATTTTTTTTTTTTCACATGTCGATCAAACGATTTTAATAAAAGCAACTTTTACGAAATTTTTGGACTATAAATCGATAAATAAGGGTCTAATGGCCAGAAAAATCGTTCCCAGTATTGTCAGGTGTATTGAAAATCACTTTTTTTATTTGTTATAACTGATGTTTCTTGATCATATATTTAAGATTATGAGTAGTTAAATTCAAGAAAGAAGGATGGAGATACCGATAATAGCATAGTTGATGAGAGAGTACCATGAAAATGAGGGAAGGGTGAATTCTATAAGTACTTGTATTTCAAAATATATGCATTTCAAAATGACTAGAGCATAAAACACTCTTTGGTGTATGCGTCTGTGAGAGATAGTAGCAGTAGTGCAGTCGATTTGTTTAGCTTGCGAAAGCAGTAAAGCGCGTATCAGACACGACGAGTTTATAGGCAATTTTAGAGCCAACCACTGATCAGCGCCGATTTTTCGGAAAAAATTTGTCTCTACTCCCAGTGTGATAGCGCGCACCGAACTTGCCCAACTAGTCCAGTCAAAATAGGAAAAATAGAAGAAAAAAATCGTGTAGTTTTGAAATTTTGCATACTCATAGCCGAGGGGGTCCTGAACAACATACTAAAAGTCCCCGCCCGTGGGGGGAGAGCGGGGGGCAGGGGGGGCATTTAAGGGGGGCAATTTTCAGTTTTTATTAAATATCTTAAAAACTATCGCATTTAGAGAAAAACTGTCAATTACAAAATTAATCTACGTAAAATTTCCTACAAAAATGTACATTACATTTTGTTTTTACGATCATTAATTTAGAAGATATAGGAAGATGAAATAACACATTTTCTTGAAAAATTCTTTTTTGCAATAGTAAAATCAACTAAAGTGCGCAATTAAAAGGGTTCTTGTCAAATATTTTCTAATGTAAAAAACAAATATATACATAGGGAATATGCAAGGATAATACAGCATGTTTTGTAAGTTTTAAATAATTTTAAGGCTAGTAGGCGCAAGTGGCGGTTTGAGTAAAAATCTGGATAAATCCAGTCAAAATAGGAAAAATAGAAAAAAAAAAAAATCGTGTAGTTTGAAGTTTTGCACACTCATGGCCGAGAGGGTCCTGAACAATATACTAAAAGTCCCCGCCCGTGGGGGGAGAGCGGGGGGGCAGGGGGGCATTTAAGGGGAGCAATTTTCAGTTTTTATTAAATATCTTAAAAACTATCGCATTTAGAGAAAAAATGTCAATTACAAAATTAATTTACGTAACATTTCCTATAAAAATGTTCATTACATTTTGTTTGTACGATCATTAGTTTACAAGATATAGGGAGATGAAATAACACATTTTCTTGAAAAATTCTTTTTTGCAATAGTAAAATCAACTAAAGTGTGCAATTAAAAGGGTTTTTGTCAAATATTTTCTAATGTAAAAAACAAATATATACATAGGGAATATGCAAGGATAATACAGCATGTTTTGTAAGTTTTAAATAATTTTAAGGCTAGTAGGCGCAAGTGGCGGTTTGAGTAAAAATCTGGATAAGTCCAGTCAAAATAGGAAAAATAGAAAAAAAAATTCGTGTAGTTTTGAAGTTTTGCACACTCATAGCCGAGAGGGTCCTGAACAACATACTAAAAGTCCCTGCCCGTTGGGGGTGAGCGGGGGGGGCAGGGGGGCATTTAAGGGGGGCAATTTTCAGTTTTTATTACATATCTTAAAAACTATCGCATTTAGAGAAAAAATGTCAATTACAAAATTAATCGTACTGGATAAACTTGACGACGCTTGTAAAGAGGTTTTTTATTTTCCTTAACATAAAAGGCCTTATTTATAGTTTCAGCACATAATAAACATGTTCTAAAATCAAACGAAGTTTGAGGCGAGCGTACGCAAGGAGTAGAAAATGATACTGTGGATGATTGTTGTCGTGATTCAGATAGTTTCAAGTCTCTTGCGATTGTCTGAGGTCTTGTGTAATGTTTTCTACAAGAAGAATGCAGAACAATCATTTTTTTACCTCTAAAAATTTCATCTTTTCCATCTTTTCTTGAAATGTTCGCTTTTACTAATCTCTCTATTCCTTTCTCATTTATGTTGCATACATCATTCACTATATCATTTTCACATATTAAACATTTTTTTGCCATATCGATACACTAAGTAATCGCAAAAAATTCAGAAGAAACATTAAATACACACTAAACGTAAGAGAAATGAAATAAGAATATGTAACAAACGTTCTCACAATTCATAGAGCACACTCATTACAAAGCGAAGGGGTATCCTTATCGAAACCTCTCCATTACCCTTCGTTTAACTTTTACATTTGAAATATAAGTATTGCATTTTACACATTAGTTACAGAAAAGTGGAATTTTTTCGATTTGTATATTTTGACTTTCACTCTTTAAACTTGGTGCATTGCGCACACACACACATGCAAATATTTATATACAAATATTTATTTGTATGAGTAAAAAATATTTAACCTGAACCTTTTTAATTACGAAATATAGTTTTTATTACTATTGCAAATAACATAAAAAATTAAATAAAAAACACAGAATAGGGTCGGGGACTTTTAGTTTGTTGTTCAGGAAACTTAACCTTATAACTGTTCTCAATTTCAAAGCTACACTATATTTTTTAATGTTGATCGATTTTGGGTCTTCGTTATCTGGATTTTTACTCAAACCACCACTTACGCCTACTAGCCTTAAAATTATTAAAAACGTACAAAACATGCTGTGTTATCCTTGCATATTCCCTATGTATATATTTGTTTTTTACATTAGAAAATATTTGACAAGAACCCTTTTAATTGCACACTTTAGTTGATTTTACTATTGCAAAAAAGAATTTTTCAAGAAAATGTGTTATTTCATCTCCCTATATCTTCTTAACTAATGATCGTACAAACAAAATGTACGATACATTTTTGTAGGAAATTTTACGTAGATTAATTTTGTAATTGACATTTTTTTCTCTAAATGCGATAGTTTTTAAGATATTTAATAAAAACTGAAAATTGCCCCCCTTAAATGCCCCCCTGTCTCCCCGCTCACCCCCCACGGGCGGGGACTTTTAGTATGCTGTTCAGGACCCTCTCGGCCATGAGTGTGCAAAACTTCAAAACTACACGATTTTTTTTTTCTATTTTTCCTATTTTGACTGGACTTATCCAGATTTTCGCTCAAACCGCCACTTGCGCCTACTAGCCTTAAAATTATTTAAAACTTACAAAACATGCTGTATTATCCTTGCATATTCCTTATGTATATATTTGTTTTTTACATTAGAAAATATTTGACAAGAACCCTTTTAATTGCACACTTTAGTTGATTTTACTATTGCAAAAAAGAATTTTTCAAGAAAATGTGTTAATTCATCTCCCTATATCTTCTAAACTAATGATCGTACAAACAAAATGTAATATACATTTTTGTAGGAAATTTTACGTAGATTAATTTTGTAATTGACATTTTTTCTCTAAATTCGATAGTTTTTCAGATATTTAATAAAAACTGAAAAGTGCCCCCCTTAAATGCCCCCCCTGCCCCCTGCTCACCCCCCACGGGCGGGGACTTTTAGTATGTTGTTCAGGACCCTCTCGGCTATGATTATGTAAACTTTCAAAACTACACGATTTTTTTCCTCTATTCGTCAAATTTTGGCCTTCGTTGCCTGGACTAAACTTTTTCAGAGCTGGCTTGATAAAATTGTCTCTACACACAATTTTTCCACAGACTCATCCAATCAGGATGCGCTATTTTGACACGTCATATTTCCAAGATGACGGAACACGGGAATCGCTTAAAGTGGAGATTTGAAGAAGAAATATTATCGTTAAGCACGTTTATTTTACCGTTAAATGATAAGAATTTTGAATTAATCACTTTTATTTTCGTATGGCGTTATGAGAATAGTTGTAACAAAGATCAAAATAGAAATAATAATGCGATATTTTACACAAATGAAAGAGAATTTTAACACTAATCATAGTGTACTTTATTCGCGCCAAGAAAAATGATAAGCGTCAGAAGTTAGTCTTCTTTCATCCAACTTCTCACCCGTCTATTGTAACCATGAACCTATAAAGAGCCATGAACCTAACCATGAACCTAATTATGTAACTTCATTATTGTAACCTCTACGGTGTTTTCGTCGAGGAAAAATCGGCGCTAAAGTCGGCTCGGAAATTGGTTGTTTCTAAAGTTGCTGGATCTGATACGCCCTGAAGGTAATTGACTCGATGCCGAGCTAGCGAATTATCCAGTGCAGATGTTTTAGCGCACTAACCAGTTAATTGCATTCCATTTCTCATAACCTCGGTGACACAACGCCTCCTGCTTAGGTATATTTTGTTCTGAATTTTCCTCAACTATTCAGGTTCGGGTCATATTTAAACCAGGAAGATTCTCTTTGCTCAGGTTGGGTCACTTTGAATCCAACAAAACTTCCACCTGCCTCTTTGTCACGCATTTAAGTGTAGTCTAGTAAATTCATATTTAAAGGTATTGCTTTGTTAAGCACGATAAGTGATCTCTCGAATTTCAGAAAGGAATACCGATCTGCATCAAAATTCTGGGGAAGAAATCCTAATGAAAGATTCATCTTTCATTCACAGACACTTCACAAGCCCTGAATACGCAACAATATACATATATATATATATATATATATAAATATATTGTTGCAAAATTGTAAATAATTGTATTTATTTTTGTATAAATTCTTTCAAAGAGGCTGAGTAAGTTGATAAAATGTCAAATTTCTGCATTTCCAGCTCTTTTTCGCGTTAAAATAGCTTAATTTTCCCTTTAAAACGCATTAAAAAGCTCCAATAAGGCTACTGGTAATGGATTTGGCGTCAAATTTGGCGACTTTTTACCTCATTTGCGACTTTTTTGGCGACCTTGGCGAGAAAATCCTTATTATCGATATACCAAATATGGAAGCTGCAACCTGATTGGTTGACCAGTTTCTGGATTTTTCATGAACATTCTGGGTTCGACAGAGGGGTATAAAAGGAGCTCCAGCACGCCAAATCACGATCAGTTCTCAGTCAGTTTCGCCAATGCTTGCATTGCTATTGAAGGAGTTCTGAGCCTCTCTGAAAGAGACTTGCTTTATGTGTTATTGCTATACAGTTTGTACTGTGGATTTGCTGTTGACGGCTGTTGTTTAAGCTGTGTTTTTGGTGTAATTGAAGTTGATACCTGATTTATAGACCTGTATTTTTCTGGAACTTTCTGTACATAAAACTCCTGAATTTTTGCAAGTTTCGCCTTTCATTCTCGGACAACTCACAAGCCCCCCAAGTACGCAACAATATATACATAATGGCGTATCGTGCCTATTAGAAAATATACTTGTACGACGAGGCTTCATATTATGGTATCTGAAATATAGTTGTTATGCAAAATAAGAAAAACATTAATAGTAGTGTCTTTTTATGAGCAAAACAAAACCAAATTTATTAGCTATTTGTATATGCCAAGATGTAGCTAAAAACAAATATGTTATATTTAAACAACGAATGCAGAATAGAATGTTCTTAAAATTTATAAAGAAGATGACTTGACTCATTGTCACACTTAAAACATAATTTTTAATTTAACGGACACATTACGATGATACACAGCTTACAAAAGTAATAACTATTTACAAAAGAAATGAAACTGATTAATTGTAACATTTTTGGTTAATCGGCTAGAGAGCCACTGCTACATATTTGCACGTCCTGTACTCTAAACAGCAATACTTTTCTTAATTCTTCCGCTTTTTCTTAGAGGAGCAACTGGAGAGGTATCAACTTCTGTGAAGTGTTTTAGGGCACAAACATGATAGGTCCCATTTGGTGTGTCAGGGTTGTCCAATGGGGCAACTTTATATGATACTGGAGATCTTTGAGTTAGAATTACATAAGACATCACGTTTTGGCATGAATTTTCTTTAAAACACATTTAAAACACTTTTTTTTTTCTAGATGTGCCGGCCTGCATAATTTTCAAAATTAATATGCAAGTACTCACAGATCTGGAAGTTTGCGAATCGACCTTTAAAACGAAAGCAGCGAATATCGGAGATAACTTTTCGCGCGCGAAAAACACTTTCTTGGATGAAAAACACATTTCCCCAACTTCATGGACTACCTTGTATGAACCAATTTCTTAAAAAAAAAAATAATAATCGCAAAAAACTTGAAAAGCCCAATCTTGAAAATACTATTCACCACATTTTGGATGAAAAACATATTTCTTAAAAAGATAATCTCTGGTTGATCTCGGGCCCCTGAGTTGGGCCGCCAGTTTTGTTGCTGGCAGCTTGCTTAGCTTGGTACAGTACGTAAAATAAACAGAAGATTTACTATTTTTGCTTTTCCATAAAACCAGTTTTAAATCAGAACAATGACAGGGAAGAATTGGGCACAATAATTCTCCAACGAGTGTAGCACATACAAAATTTTATGAAGACAGAAATACAATGTATACAGTGTACAAGGATTACATTTTAAATAGAAGCATGAACAGCGCTGTCAAAGCAGCGCTACATTTTATACTTTAGAAAATAAAAAATAAATAAATAAACACGTAGACGAAACTCAGTGAACCTTTTCTGAAAGAAAAACTGCTACAGACTGACAAAATTTCTTACTAAATTTCATTGGGTGCGAGCTCACGTGGTTTTGGATGACAAACGCTTCTACGTAAGAGTTTCGTCATTGGCCTTCGCTGGGGAAACAACAACACAGGGTGATCTGAGCTAGGATACGTAATTTTGGGTATTACAAATTAACTTATGAAGTTTGATGCATTTAAAACATTTCAGAAACTGAGGTAAACCCCTTCCGTAAAAATGAGAAGATCGCTGTATATTATTGATATGTAGTCAAACTGAGTCAGCCTAATTTTATGCACTATAATAGCTGAAATGCACTATAATAGCCTTCTCATAAATGAAAAAAAATTCCGCAAAGAAGCTTTACATACCTTCTTATAGGCAAAAAGGTATGCAAAAACACCAATTTATTTGGAAGTGTAGCTAAATATAATATTTCATTTTATTTTATGCATTAGATCTTTATCTAGAGTTGCCCCAGAATATTTATCAACCAACAACATACATCGTTCCAAACGCGTTTAGTACCTCTCACAGCATAAAAAATTGGCGGTCAAAAATTATTACGAATTACATAATTTCTTCTGATAAACACTGATAAAAGTAATAATAATAATAATAATATACTGTCTGTTTATTTCTCTGTAAATTGATAATTGTGGTTATTTTATTTGTATACTATGTGACTGAAATTTTTTTTAATAATTTTAAAAATATATAAAAATTAAAATTGGTGTGCAAAATTTATTCTGATGTAAGGTAATTATTTATTTTTGGTAAAGAAAACAAATTCTCAATAGAGGAGGCTGAATGCTAGCAATTACAAGAAATATGGAAATCAAAACCCTGTAAAAGTGAAGGATATACGATAAAGAGTTCATCTCTCATGATAGAAACATAGATGATTATAAATATTTTGTGATACGCTTGTAAACATTTGCCTATATCGAAAATGATTTCTTAAATTCACCCCCCTTCTTCGACAAAAAAAAAAAAAAAAAAAAAAAAGAAAAAATTGTTTTTAAAACCGCCGTAAGATATTCTAATTCGTTCAATTCATGAGATTCCCAAAGCTGTGGGTCACCCAGTACCATTCTATTTTTATCCCAATGCAATTTCAATTTTCATTATTAGTAACATCCGACACAGTAAACCAAAATAAACCAATTTAGGAAAATGTGTGATTTTTGCAATTCTCTTGTCCAAATTATTTAATCAACAACTGCAACTGACGTGTTCGAAAATAAAGAACATTTTCAAAACCGAATAACACAATCAACGATGCAACATTTTCCGTTAAGTACAATCACATGTACAGTTTATTCGATTTCATTTGTTTAAAAGATGTTCGATATGATAAATTAAACATATTAGAAATAATCTGGTGTGTCACTCACACTACTTTATATTACCCTGAAATTTCATACTATAAATGCAGGTTGCAGATTAAGAGGTAAGATAGCGAGTACTGTCGTGTAAACATATGTTAAACAATTCAAATTAGGCTTCGGAAGATATTTATATGATAATTAGTTCTGTGTAAAGGGGGCTACCGCCCCTATCAACCCCCCGTTTCATTAATGTACCAAAAAAAGCGATGAATATTTAGCTTAAAACATACATTATTTACCATATCTCTATGAGGAATTTATTTCAATTCCCAAACAGCTTTCCTGGAAATGGTAAAACATTATTAGTAAAGCGCATCCACTAACAACAAACAACTAGTGTGTTGTGGCCATCACACGACTTTCTTCTATATTTTTCTATACAAATTCACTCAATAAAAATAATTTATCAAAATTATTATTTAAAAATATTATCGTCCATGATAATGCAGACGATTTCCTTATTAGAGAAGTAGTATAACACTAAATATCCAAAAAAAGTTGAATTTATTCTCAATATTACATTTAAAAATCTGGAGTGACTCCACTCGACTTTCCGAACATTGAGTAATTAACAGTTTTGTAGATAAAGTAAAGAAAGAGGAGTTGTTAAACAAACAAAAGGGAGAAAACCATAATAGAGTGTTTGAGTATTTTTCTCCATCTATTACACGATGTTTTATTTAACGCTACTGAACTTTGAGCCCATAGATCATAATGATAAAGAATTTTTCGTTGTGTCCCTGTAAAAAACAATAAATGCTAAATTCACCAAAATGCTTATAGTTAGTGCAAAAGTGATTTATAATACTCATATAAATTTTCAGCTCAATTCAATAAGGCGTTTAGATGCTATCGTACTTTTAGAAATTTAGTCCCATAGGCCATAATGATAAAGAATTTTTCTTTGTGTCCCTGTAAAAAAACTATAAGTGCTAGATTCTCCAAAATCTATACAGATTGAGTATTTGTGACCTATAATATGTGTATAAATTTTTTGCTCAATTGAATAAGGCGTTTAGATGCTATCGCACTTTTAAGATTTTGCTCCCATAGGCCATAATGATAAAGAATTTTTCTTTGTGTCCCTGTAAAAAAACTATAAGTGCTAGATTCACCAAAATCTATAGGGTTCGTACTATGGTGACTTACAATATGCGTACCAACTTTCAGGTTAATTGAACAAAGCGTTTAGACGCTAGCGTGTTCACTCACAGACATACACACATACACACATACACACACACATACATACATCATCGTAAAAATAGTGAAAACGGACTCAGGGGACCTCAAAACGTATAGAAACATCAAAATCTCGAATTCGGATTTTTGACATGATTACAATACTTTCCTCACTATAGTGTTCGGAAAGTAAAAAAGAGAAAAATCGATAAATTTATTTTAAATTATCGCAGATCAATGGTTCAACCATTCGTTTTAAAGGTATTGGCGAGATCTTTTGAAATATACTCTTCATGAAAATTTACTCCCATCGAGGGGGGATTTCCCCCCCCCTCTGGGGGGGGGGGAGGCGAGGCTCTTACGTACACAATTTTTTTTTTCCAGTTGACAATCTCTATTACACAAAATATATATTCGTTTCATTTGGCTTAGTGCAATCTATAGATGTTAAACTCTACTTACCTGCAATTCCCCCCATAGACATAATGTATTTGAATACTTTTGAGTGTCCCTGTACACGAACCATTTGCTTCATTTCAACGAAAAGCTTAATCTAGCCTTGCTATATGATACACATTTAGAATACTGAGTTTGGAATTTCTGCTACTATTTGTTCTTGAGATATGCTGATAACAGGCACACAGGCAGACAGACAGACACACAGACCATGTTGAAACTATTCTCTCCTAGCTGCTTAGCGCGCATCTGCACATGCGCAGTATTTATTTTGTTTTCTGTTCTTTTTTTCATCTGTGAGTCTGAATAAAGTATTGTGCATGATAAGACGTTTTTACTTTGCGTCTTAAAATTTAATAGAATGATTCGCCTACTAAATAAGGATTGTAAAAGCTGCATCTCTGAACCGAATATTTATTACACGTCTTTGGTGCATATGCCGGAAAGAAATGATTTGAATTATAGAATAACATAAAGAAAAAGAAGAATATAAGATAGGAGAATAATTTTGTTCTTGAACTTTTATGATTGAATTTTAAGTAATGATATTCGTATAGTAAGATAAGATAGTATACGAATAATGAACATAAATTATAAGATATAAGTGTGATATTCATGAGTAACAAATTTTAAATAATAAGTAATTATGGCTGATATTGAAATGCATAAGAAGCGTAGAACAATACTTCGTAGTTTAACCACAAAACTGATAAATAAAATAGAAGCTTATGTTTCAGAAATTTTAAATGATCCGGCTTCTATTTCTGAAAAAAACGGAAACACTAAATGAAATGCTTGAACAATTAACGGTTAAATCTAATGATTTGAAAGAATTAGATCGGCTCATAGAACAAAAAGTTACTGATGCTGAATTTGAAAACGAAATAATCTCCGCAGAAGAATTGCAGGAAAAAATTATTCGTTATAAATGTAAAATTAACACTTGTAAAAAATCACTTTCGGTTTCTGAAGTTAGCGCTAACAGTGCAGAAATAAGAAAAAACAACATTGAGCCGTTAACTAAAACAGAAGTAAATAATTGTTCTAATGATCATTATTCGAAAATTAAATTACCAGAATTGAACGTTTCACGGTTCGATGGTCATCCTTGTAAATGGATTGAATTTTGGAACCAATATAAAACATCTATTCACGAAAGCAAATTATTATCGAATGTTGAAAAGTTTTTATATTTAAAACAGTTACTTAGCGGAAACGCTGCTAGTGCTATAGCGGGCTATACGATTGAAACTGAAAATTATACAGCAGCTATAGAATTACTTGAAAGTTGATTTGGAAGGAAAGATTTGGTGATAAATGCACATATGTCAAAATTATTATCGATAGAACAAGTAAAGAACATTAATAATCTACCTGCTTTAAGAAGGTTATATGATGAATGTGAAACACAAATTCGTAATTTAAAAACATTGAATGTGGCATCAGGTACTTACGGTCAGTTATTATGCTCCATTTTAATTAAAAATTTACCTGATCAATTAGCCCTGGAATATAATAGGATTCGTAAAACGAAAGATTTTGATGTTACTGAACTTATGGATTTTGTTCGTGCAGAAATAGAATGTAGAGAAGCGTCTAACATGTTTTCAAATAATCTTAAATTTAAATCAAGTGTAAATTCTTATGATTACGAAAAAAGGAATTTAAAGCGCAACATTCCCACAGCATCAGCATTGCTTTGGATAATAAGAGGTAGACAATGTGTTAAATCAGTATTGAGTAGGTGCACCGTTTGTAAGAGGTATAGTTCAAGACCCGGTGCGCAAGTGATGGCTCCATTACCAACTGTAAGATGTTCCGAATCTCCACCATTCAACATTTGTGGACTTGACTTTGCAGGACCTTTGTTCTGTAAAAATAGTGATACTAAACATTACATCCTTCTTGTGACATGTGCAGTCACTCGTGCGATTCATTTAGAATTAGTGAATAGTCTCACTACTGAAACCTTCCTACTTGCATTTAGAAGATTCATCGCAAGAAGAGGATTATGTAAAATAATTTACTCAGATAATGCACAAACATTCAAGAGAGCTGAGCAAGATTTGCAGAAAATTTTTCGTTTGATTAACCACCCTGACTTAAAGGATTATTATGCATTTCATGGTATCCAGTGGAGATACATAATTGATAGAGGAGCTTGGTGGGGCGGATTTTATGAACGTTTAGTACGTACAGTCAAGACTAGTTTAAGGAAAACAATTTCACGTTCTTCATTGACTGTATGCGAACTAGAGACAATTTTAATTGAAATTGAAGCAATCGTCAACTCGCGACCTATTACTTACGTTTATAGTGACTTTAATGAGCCAGTAGCATTGACGCCAGCTCACTTTTTGGTGGGAAAACGGTTAACGTCATTGCCTCCTGTAAAGATTTATGATGAAGAAACTTCTAGTACCAGAGATATTTTGATTAAAAGATACAACTATCGTGAAAAGTTGCTGCAGCATTTTTGGAACAGATGGCGGCAAGAGTACATTCTTAATTTGAAATCAGCAAATTCGATAATACCTGTGAAACGAGTTACCAACATAAAAGTGAATGATATAGTGCTCGTAAGTGATAAAAAATATCCTAGAAATATCTGGAGACTAGCTAAAGTGATTGAAGTCTTTACCGGACGTGATGATAAAGTTCGATCTTGTTTACTGAAAACAAGTACTGGTACCATAAAAAGACCAGTCCAGTTGTTACATTCGTTAGAAGTGAAACAACTTTTGAACTGATAATAATAACTTTAAATTTTTGATCTTTAATCGCTTTAAAGAACTCTAATTCTTAAATTTAATATCTGAATTCTAATTTCACTGTTGTTTATTACTTGTCTGTATTAAGTTTTTGTTTATTTGCAGTAAAATGCTTGTTAAAATGAGAATTGTAAACATGTGAAAATTGTAAGTATATTTTTATTTTTGTTTGGCTGTTTTTTTGAAATGATGAACGTTAAAAGTTCATCGGGGGGGGGGGGGGGGGAATTGTGTTGAAACTATTCTCTCCTAGCTGCTTAGCGCGCATCTGCACATGCGCAGTATTTGTTTTGTTTTCTGTTCTTTTTTTCATCTGTGAGTCTGAATAAAGTATTGTGCATGATAAGACGTTTTTACTTTGCGTCTTAAAATTTAATAGAATGATTCGCCTACTAAATAAGGATTATAAAAGCTGAACCACCTCTGATCTGAAATTTTATTACAGATCATTCGCTAAAAACATGATTTTCGTATTCAGGGGACCTCAGAACATGTAAATATAACAAAAACTCACGTACGAAAATTTGACCCTAAAACAATACTTTGTCGACCCTATGGATAAGAGAAAGTAAAAATGTTGGTTTTCAAGAAAAGGTTTGTATCCGAACTGGACTTTAGGGGGAGAATATTTCATAACATAAAGTTATCAAATAGTGTACACACGTATAAGCACGATAATTTCTAATAGTTACTTGTGCAGCGTATGCCATAACAAAATAAATATATTTATGAACAAGCTATTTGCTACAAAATTTATTCGATCCATTTACATCTCTGTTACGGATTAGCTATTTTTTCGCTAAAATATCCTTTATCTTCGGTAGAGGGTGCCAGTGTATCCATTGATTAGAATAAAATATTCTTCTAACATAGGACTTCAGATTTCAGTATTTAGAAAAGGCAGTGGACTCGAAGATATGTAAGAATAAAATTGCAATTATACCCTTTGTCCCATTATTGAAAGCCCACCAGCGGCCGAGCGGTTCTGCGCTCAAAGCTGAGACGTGAGATGCCGGGTTCGATCCCAGGTACACTCGTCGGCCTAAATGTTCAGAATTTTCCTTGGTTTTCTCCTAAACTTACTTAATAAGGACTTGGTCCCCTTAGAAAGACCCCCACGGAGGGCACGCCCTCCGAAGGCCTAGGACCCTAGTGAAGTCAATCGGCCTATATCCACACCCAACCCATTTTAGGAAATATATAGCCACATTTGTATTTTAGAAATACAAAATAAGTAAGATATAGATAAATGTCTCCGAAATTGATTAAGAAATTTAAAATATTAAAAATGTACAAATAACATTTTTGGGATATGTTAATCCTATATTAAATTTTAATCCAAGATTTAAATTAACATTTGTGTTTTATGGGGGGAAAAAAAACTACATTATAATCCAATTGATGAAGCCATATACTAAAGCTTTCCTTGTCTGATTAATTTTTGAGAATCTGCACCCCTTAAATGATTCCATCATAGAAAAGGGAAACTTTTAGATCAGCAGTAGTTGATCAGATAATTAATAAAATTTCTACCTTCGCATGCACATGAAAAACGCTTAATTTCAAAATAATATATATATATATATATATATATATATTAGTAATCTTATCTTTTGTAAATTAACTCTAAATAGTCCCAAATATAGTTCATTAAAGATTCATTTAACTTAAGAAATTCACAGGTACGAATAATCAAGCATCCATTATAAGTTTCTTTTGTGTAATTTCTTTTAAAAATTGATGTTTTTTTTTTTTTTTTTTTCTTTCCAAATTCGATAATTTTCATTTCAAAAGAAATAAAATTTATTAAAAGCAAATTCTTTTCACGAAGGAACAAAGGCGATCGGTACTACCGTTATTAAGTCGTCTTAGATTTAAAAATTTATCAGTGACAAAAAAATATCTCGGCAAATGAAATGCTTCTCTTTTCAAATGCTTTGTTCATTCTCATTTTCCATTTGAATTGATATGGGATGCAAAGTTTCTTTAAATGATTTTATTATAAAAGTATTATATAGACGAATAAATTAATGTACTCGTAATGTACGCTGCGTAGCAAGGAATTGAATTCATTAGCCAAATCAGCTCTTTAATGATATATGTATATATATATATATATTTCTTTCTCCTATATTCAACCGAAGAAAGTATTAATTTCGTAAAAAATTTTCGACTCCTGGTTTTCAAGGATTTTACACATTTTGGTAGGTCCAGAAGACGATTTGACCATTTTTAGAAAATGTCTGCCTGTCTGTGTGTGTGGGGGGGGGGGGGCAAAAATTTCGTGGTAACTGTATCTCAGGAACTTCTGCAGAGAATTGTATATAAATTATTTGTAGATGCACTTCGATCTAAAATAGTGCCTATCAACCTTTGGTGTCAGTTGCTCAACCGGCAGGGCTGCTGTACAGCGATTTCTATAATTTTGTGTAAAGCTATATTTTAGGAACTACTGCATATAATCGGATATAAATTTATACCTAGATGCAACTTAACATAAATTAGTATCTGTAAACTTTTGTTGCTAATCACTCAACAGGTGGCGCTGCTGCACAGCGATTTCCGCTGTTTAAGGGAAAGCTATATATCATTTGCTTAATTTTTACTCTATTCAAATGAGCTTTTAGCAAAAGTTGCTCAATATATCTAGCTTTAAACCTATGCAATAAAATGTTTTCTATCTTTCGCGTATACGCAATGAAATAATATTTACTAAATATGCTCATATCTCAACGAATATTACACGTGTGAATTTTATGTTTCAGAATAATGTTTCTCTGCTGTTTTGTTATTTTTTCAGCAAGTTTTGTAAAATTTTATGGAAACTTGTTCTAGTTATAAGCAAAAAACTTGTCGAGAAATTTATATCTGCCTAAATAATTGTGCAATTCCCGCACCAAATCATTCAAATATTGTACATGGTATGTGCAACAATGTATTAAAGTTACAAGTCATTTGTAGCTTTTTGTGATACAGTATGATCCAAGGTATTTTCGCTATTCTTTAATTTGCAATTGGTCTCCTAATTACATGCTGGACTAAATCGATAATGGAAATTATAAGTTTTTAATTGTTCTTTGTACGTATGAAGTTTCCAGTCATTTCGTCCAGTAATTTTTTAGATAATCGAAAATATGTCAAAATAAAAAAAGTTTATAATAATTTGAACATCCCCCTATATATAAATATATATATTACAATATAGGCCAAGTTGTTTCATACTGTAGCGTGAAGTAACATACTTTAATATTAAAGATTTTATATTCAAAACTTTAAATGGAAATAGAATTCTGTATATTTAACGTAAAAAGGATTTTGGACAAACAATTTCAAAAATTAAATTTTATATCATAAGAAGGAACGGGTATGGATAAAATATTAGAAATTTTTTTACGGTAACAGATGTTATCGCTCGCTGTATCATAAGACTTTAAAAAAACTGTAAGAAAGAATTTTCTAAAAGTATTACATCTAGTTTGAAATGAATCTGATAAAGTGGACCTATCTCAGAGTTGAAGCCACTTTTTATGAGTCTGAAGTAAATTGAAAAATGTTTAAAAGTTTTATCGAATTTTGGCAAAGACAAGTGACACTATCAATTTTTGAAATTGACTGCTGTATGTTTTCTTTAATTTTTCTTTTTCATACTTCTTCATGAACTGAAGTAAGAAAATATTAAGTAATTTTTCATGAAATAATTTAGACTATGTTACATTTTTTTACTTTCCGAACACTTTAGTGAGGAACGTATTGTAATCATGTCAGAAATCCGAATTTCAGATTTTGATGTTTCTATACGTTTCGAGGTCCCTGAGTCCGTTTTCACAATTTTTACGATGATGCATGTATGTATGTGTGTGTATGTGTGTGAGTGAACACGCTAGCGTCTAAACGCTTTGTTCGAATAAGCTAGTTGGTACGTAATCTGGTAAGTCACCATAGTACGAACCCTATTGACATTGGTGAATCTAGCTCTTATAGTTTTTTTATAGGGGCACAAAGAAAAATTCTTTATCATTATGACCTATGGGGCCAAATTCTTAAAAGTGTGACAGCATCTAAACGCCTTATTAATCTGAGCAAAAAATTTTTACACATGTTATAGGTCACAGTTGCACCAACTTTTTAGAGTTTGGTGAATTTAGCACTTACAGTTTTTTTACAGTTACACAAAGAAAAATTCTTTATCATTATGGCCTATGGAACCAAATTTTTAAAAGTGCAATAACATCTAAACTCCTTATTCAACTGAATTGAAAATTTATATGAATATTATAAATCACTGTTGCACTAACTATAAGCATTTTGGTGAATCTAGCATTTATAGCTTTTTACAGGGACACAACGAAAAATTCATTATCATTATGATCTATGGGCTCAAAGTGCAGTAGCGTTAAATAAAACATAGTGTACTATATGGAGAAAAAAACACTCTCTTATGGTTTTCTCTCTTTTGTTTGTTTAACAACTCCTCTTTCTTTACTTGATCTACAAAACTGTTAATGACTCAATGTTCGGAAAGTCGAGTAGAGTCACTCCAGATTTTCTTAAATTACCAATGTTTCCCATACACTGGAACTCCGAAATCACTACTATTTCCTATAATTTTTTTTCCTCTTCAATATGTAATTAGCCGATGCTTGATCAAAGCACATTTATTTAATCTTTTGATATATTTAATGCATATATATATTTTTTTTTTATTACAAAAGTAATTTCAATAATCTAGTGTGCCACTCACACGACTTCCTCTTACCGTGCATTTCTATTCTGTAAATATAGATTGCAGATTGTGTCGTAAGATCAATATGTTAAGATAATAAAGTTCAATGTACTTTAAGAATAATCTAAAATAGATTTAGAAACAGTTTTATTTGACATATAATTCTGTGTGTGTGTGGGGGGGGGGGGGGGATTAACTCCACCCCCCTTCAATTCCACGTTCAATTATAGCACCTACAATTATTTTTTAAAAAAATCCAAAGTTGGCTAATATGGCTTTATAATTAATATATAATATATAGCTATATAATATATATATAGCTATATAATTAATATGGCTTCAAACTTGACGATTTTCATCAATTTTTTAAGTAGTAACCTAATACGAACTTCAAAATAAAAAAAATTTATTTTTCTGAAGTTATTTATTTTTAAGTTTAGCTGATAGCATATTATACACTAAGCGACAAAAAAAAAAAAAAAAAAAAAAAAAAAAAAAAAGCCGCACTGCAGAAAAACTTACTTATACCTTTTGCTTTTGTAATAATTTAAAAACTAATGATTGCAACAAATAAAATTGTTATGTTTGTATAATACGAAAGTCGTTGTATTTCAATTCTACTTCTAATTCTTTGTTTCTGGTTGTTCTTTGCGGCCCAACCGCTTAAGACAGCGCTGCTCTAAGGAAATTTTGTTTAACATTACGTCATGCCGCTAATTTTCTACTTAATGTGGTTCAGAGTTACTCTTTGTCCGATTAATAAAAATAAAAAAAAACTAACTTGAAACAGTCAAATGCAAATGTTATTGAATGTGCCATTTTACCATGTTTTTATTAACTTCGATTCTTGTGTGTTTGTCAGGGACGAATCTTGCAATCGATTTTTAACTAACTTCCCGACTAGCTAGACATTTGAAACTTTCACAGTAGCTCAGAACCCGGTGACAACACAATACTTCGAAGTCAGATTTTCGAATTTTCGAATAGTTTTCTTTTAATTAATTAAAATGTGAAAATAATAAGCTCCTAATAGCAATAAAAATAGCCATTAAAATATTAACTATAATTTAATTGTTGCCAAAAAAAATTTACGAGTTAATTTTCTTTCGACCTAAAAATAAATACATTTGATTAAACGTGAGCGTTAAAAAATTGTTAAAAGTTAAATTATGCATTTGGCAAAAATTGACGTCGTTATCATTTTAAAGATTTTCCACACAATGATAAAGTGCTAATGCAGTTCATGATGCAAATATATGTTGTTCGGAAAGGATTAATATTTTATTTTTAAAACCAACTTTTTTTTTTAAATTCAAATTTCCTGTAACTCTTTAACCAATCACATTAGAAAGTCCATCTTTGGAATATCGATAATAAGAATTTTCTCGCCAAAAGTCGCCAAAAAAGTCGCCAAGGGCAAAAAGTTGTCAAATTTGGCGCCAAATCCATTACCTGCCTATTGGAGCTTTTTAATGCGTTTTAAAGAGAAGTTTAAGCTATTTAAAAACATGGTATATATATATATATATTTTAATCTTATAATTATATAGTATTTGTAGTAGCTGTGGTTTATCTTACACTGGCCAGGTAAAACGTATAATTATAGTTCGGATCAGCGAACATTGAAACCTTGTATGTGTAAAAACGTTTTTTCATAGTTTAACATTCATGGTCCACGAACCAAGAGTTTGACTTTTATTCCGCTAAAATTATTCAATATTACCCCATTTCATAAGATTTATATTTCTAAAACGCTTACCATATCATGTGAAGAAGAAAAAGCTTCAGATTTAGTTAATGCTTTTTTATTTATTTATTTATTTCTATTTATTTATTTTATATTTTATTTATTTTTATTTATTTACTTATTTTATTTTTATATATATTTTTTATTTATTTATTTTTTTTTATCTTTTATTTTTTTTTTTATTATTTACTTATTTTATTTTTATATATTTATTTTATTTATTTTTATTTTATTTATTTTATTTTTTTACTTTTTTTTGGGGGGGGGGGGGCAGATGTCGTTACTCGCTTTCCCGTAATTCTGATTGCTGGAATGACTACTTTTTGAAATTTGTTCCTCTTTTATACTGTTAGATGAAAATACCATGGCTGCATTAAAAATATATATATATTATACAGACACGACATTATTTCATTATTTAAAACATGAAAATCTGACATTGACAGATTTTAATTTAGTGTCAGAGGCCTACTGCTAAACTTGTTAATATCGACAAATTCTTCTTTAGTTAATTCGTGACGATCTAAATTCCATGATAAAGTTTTCATTAAATCAAACCAATGTGTTTCAGCTGCAGATATTGTAACAAATAACGTTGGAAGTCCAAACTGTCTTATAGCCGCAAAACAACGTTTTTTCTCTTTTTCCCAATGAGGGGGAGGTGTGCCTTGGGGGGGGGACTCATGTCAAAGGTGTGCCTTGGGGGGGGGGACTCATGTCAAAGTTGTACCTTGGGGGGACTCATGTCAAAGTTGGGCCTTGGGGGGACTCATGTCAAAGTTGGGCCTGGGGGGGACTCATGTCAAAGTTGGGCCTTGGGGGGACTCATGTCAAAGTTGGGCCTTGGGGGGGACTCATGTCAAATTTGTACCTTGGGGGGGGACTCATGTCAAAGTTGGGCCTGGGGGGGACTCATGTCAAAGTTGTGCCTTGGGGGGACTTCATTCAATAAATCCCCATTCAATAAACCGACTGAAATAGGCCCTTAGCACTATTAAGAGTGTATTATAAAAATTCGACAACGCTGTACCGACTGAAATAGGGGTACCTTGGGGGGGACTCATGTCAAAGTCGGGCCTGGGGGGGGGACTCATGTCAAAGTTGGGCCTTGGGGGTACTCATGTCAAAGTTGTACCTTGGGGGGGGACTCATGTCAAAGTTGGCCTGGGGGGGACTCATGTCAAAGTTGTGCCTTGCGGGGACTTCATTCAATAAATCCCCATTCAATAAACCGACTGAAACAGGCCCTTAGCACTATTAAGAGTGTATTATAAAAATTCGACAACGCTGTACCGACTGAAATAGGGGTACCTTGGGGGGGACTCATGTCAAAGTTGGGCCTGGGGGGATACATGTCAAAGTTGTGCCTTGGGGGGACTTCATTCAATAAATCCCCATTCAATAAACCGACTGAAATAGGCCCTTAGCACTATTAAGAGTGTATTATAAAAATTCGACAACTGTACCGACTGAAATAGGCCTCTAGCACTAAAAAGAAAAGAAAAGAAAGAAAGAAAAAAATTCTAATAGAATTTATTATAAAAACAACTGTTGAAGTGCTTTTAATTATATAAAGTAGCTTTGATTAATTTAATAAAGATACACATTTATTTACATATATACTGATTAAAATTTAAATCTCAGGTATTAGGCATGAGACTTAAAAATATATTATTCATTTTTAAAATTAATTAACTAACTTGAGAATATAAATCCAATAATCTTCTAGTTGAAATTCACCATTTAACACAGCGAAATGTTAAATATAATCCCTGAAAATTTTAAGAGTTAAAATTCGAGAAGATATTTGATATAGAAATTCAATTACCATAGAATCTTGAATGAATTAATATTATGACAAATTTTTATTATTTTATTTCTCTTACATAGATTTAAAAATTCTGATTTAAAAAAAGAAAGAAAGAAAGAAAGAAATCTAAAAATAGATACAAATTACCGCTTTATTTCTCTTTTTAAATTATTTTTAAAGGCAGAAACATTATTTAAATTATTTTTAATGACAGAGCACATTATTACTTTAGAGACGTTTAGTATTACATATTCAATAAAAATAAAATTAAAAAAAATCTAAATTTCTGATTTTTGTAGAGAAAATATCGTTTACATTTTCAAAAATATTGTAAATTATTTTCTTCACAAATGTTTTTCATTCACATAAAACTAAATTATTTGATATTCCGATTCTTTTAATTTTCTTTGCCGTAGTGTATTTTTCTCCTTCCCTGCAAATTTTCTATTCGTGAAAGGTTGGGTGTGTGGCTTAAGGCCGATTGACTATACACTAGGACTAGGGTCCTAAGCCTATAGGTGAAAAGCCCTCCATGTGTGTTTGAAGTATGTTATAAGGGCTCCTAACCTGTATTTACACGAGTTTCGTACTAAAAACCACGGTAAAGTCCGAACGGCTATAGTCGATGAGCGCTACTTGTGATCGAACATGGTACTTCCCGTCTACCAGCTTTGAGCGCAGAACTACTCGGTCACTAATGAGGCTGTATTTATTAAAGAAGTTAGATTACGCGCGAAAGTAACCTAATTAATAAATGCGATTATTTGTAAATTTTATGTTTTGAATGAATAATATTTGCTCAAATAATAAGTTTATAAAAAAAATAAATAAAAAAAATCTTATCTTTAAATTTATGGATTTTATCATTCATAAGTTGAATGAGTGTGTATATTTAACGCTATATTACTTTAATGATTAAATTTAAATTTCAGCATTATACATGCAACTCTGTAATTATCTTATTCATTACAAAAATTAACTAACACGAGGGACTAGAGAGAAAATTCAATAATTTTCTAGTTGGCGTACTAGAAGTACTAGAATTATTTTATATAAAAAAAAAAAAAAAAAAAAAGAAGAACAAGAAAGAAAGAGGATGGATGGTTGGATGGTTGGGTTTAACGTCGCACTAGTGCTGCGCAGATGGGCAATAAAGAAGAAAGAAAGAGATTTTAAACTTTTATCTCTGAAATTTCAAAGATTTAGAATTAAAGAAGGTATTTTAAGTAGGAATTCAGTTACTTTAATAATTGCATAGATTTATATACCACGAGTTTTCATTTATAATATTGTTACGAAATTGTAAATAATTGTGTTTATTTTTGTATAAATTCTTCCAAAGAGGCTTAGTAAGTTGATAAAGTGCTAATTTTGTGCATTTCTAGTCGTTTTAGCATTGAAATAGCCTTATTTTCCCTTAAAAACGCATTAAAAAGCCCCAGTAATGCACGTAATGGATTTGGCGCCAAATTTGGCGACTTTTTCCCACCTTGGCGATTTTTTTGGCGACCTTGGCGAGAAAATCCTTATATGGGATATACCAAATATGGAGGCTGTAAGTTGATTGGTTGACCACTTTCTAGAGTTTTCTCGAAAAATCTGGGCTCCATGGAACAGCATATAAGGAGCGCTTCCTCGCCAAGGCAGTCAGTTCAGTTCAGATCTCAGCGAGCTTCGCTAGTGCTTGCATTGCTCTTAAGCCTCTTTGGGAGAGACTTGCTTCAAGTGTTATTGGTATACAGTTTGTACTGTGGATTTGCTATTGACAGCTGTTGTTTAAGCTGTGTTTACTGTTTGAATTGAAGCTGATACTTGGTTTATAGACCTGCATTTTTCTGGAATTTTCTGTGAATAAATTACTGAATTTTTGTACGTTTGGCCTTTCATTCTCAGACAACTCACGAACCCCCAAGTACGCAACATTTCTGGTGTCAGAAGCGGGGATTTGTCTGTGAATGGTGATAACGAGAGCTATGGAACAAGAAATGAAGAAATTTCTAGAAGGACTCACTGCTCAGATGAATGAGTTAAGATCTGGATTGATCGAAGAAATGAAAGAAGGACAAAGAGAAATGAAAGAAGGACAGAGAGAGTTGAAAGACGGGTTAACTGAAGAAATCAAATCTAATCAAGACGAGATGAAGAGAGAACTTTCGACAGTAAAGGAAGTGATTGAAACTAAATTATCGGATATGGGAAGCAGAATAGATGGAATAGAAGAGAAAGTTATAAAGATAGAAGAAAATTTTGAAGAGAAAGTTATAAAGATAGAAGAAAATTTTGGGGAGAAAGTTTTGAAAATAGAAGAGAGTTTTGAAGAGAAAGCTATGAAGATAGAAGAAAATGTTATGAAGGTTGAAGAGAGTGTTACGAGGATAGAACGGAGTGTCGAGGCGAAAGTTAAACAAAATTTTGACCAGGAACTGAAAGGAAGGTTTTCAGAGATAGAAGGTAAACTGAAGAGAATAGAAGAAGATCTGGAGAGAAAAGTAGAAGGAAAGTTAGAATCCATGCCCCAGGAAACTGAAAAGAAAGAGAGAAGAAGCCAGAATCACGAATTTATTAAGCTATCTACCTACGACGGCAGTTCCTCCTGGCATGTATATAAGACGCAGTTCTCCATCGTGGCTGAAGCAAACGGCTGGGACTCGGTTGCAAAGACGGCTCATCTGGTAGGGTCGTTGCGGGGCGACGCCGCAGATATTCTGGAGACCCTTTCGAAGGAACAGCGATATGACTTTGATGCTGTAACCAGAGCACTAGAGCTACGTTTTGGAGCGAAATGGTCCAAAGAATATAGTCGACTCCAGCTAAGGTCCCGTCGCCAGAGACCAGGGGAAAGCTTACAAGAACTGGCATCAAACATCCAGAGGCTTTCACATTTGGCTTTCTCAGACTGTCATCCTGAAACACGCAATGATCTGGCTCTAGAATATTTCATTGATGCTGTCGAAGATCCAGATATTCAAAAAGCCCTCAGACTCTCCGGCGTGAAGGATGTGGAGTCAGCCTTGGTGTATGCCCTAAAGCTCGAGACTGCCCAACAAGCCTCCTGTATACATCGCCAGAACAGCACAGCAGACAAAGTGAACGGCTCTCAAGAGGATCTTAAAGAGATTCAGGAAATGATTGCAGAAATTAATAGAAGACTACGCATTCTTGAGAGGAAGAAAGAAGGGAAGACTCCAACAACTAAATGCTGGGGCTGTGGAAAAGACGGGCATATCAAACGAAGCTGCCCAGTAAGAACACCTAGAGAAGCAACCAAGAATGTCTCTGAAGTATGCCACCCAGAAGGAGCTCTTCGGGAAAATTCAGATGCATTCTTGCGGAAGCCTCCATCTGAAGAACATAAATACATCTCTAAAACCGAGGATAAACACCAAAGAATAAAGCCAGTTGTTCGCCAAGTTACTGTCGCAACACCATCAGAACAAGATCCCGACCCATGGAGTGACGAAGAATTTAGAAAAGCCCAGATGGAAGATCCTGACGTAAAGCCTATATTACAACTGAAGGAGACGACCAGCAACAGACCTACCTGGCAGGACATTTCCAGTTTCAGTCCCATTACGAAAAGTTATTGGGCACTTTGGGACTCTCTTCATATCAGAAACGGCGTATTATACAGAAAGTGGGAATCTGATGATGGGAAAAGCTTCAGATGGCAGATTGTCTTACCAAGATCAAAAATTCCAGCTGTTTTAGAACAACTGCATAGTAGCTCTACCGGAGGCCATTTTGGGGTAATGAAGACTCTGCAGAAAGTTCGGGAACGCTTCTACTGGTGCAAGGCAAAGGAGGATGTGGAGAAATGGTGTAAATCCTGTGATGCTTGTGCGGCACGTAAAGGCCCGCAGAAACGAAGTCGAGGAAGACTGCAACGGTATAACGTAGGAGCACCATTTGAACGGATTGCAATCGACATCTTGGGTCCTTTGCCACGGACCTCCAGTGGAAATAAATACATTCTCGTCGTGATGGACTATTTCACCAAGTGGCCTGAGGCATATCCCATTCCCAATCAAGAGGCATGCACAGTCGCAGAAGTCCTAGTGCAGCAATGGGTGTCAAGGTATGGCACGCCCCTACAACTTCATACCGACCAAGGTAGGAACTTTACCTCTGATGTTTTCAAAGGACTGTGTGAACTACTCGGCATAGACAAAACCCGGACAACACCCTTACATCCCCAGTCGGACGGCATGGTCGAGAGGTTCAATCGTACCATTCTGAATAACCTCTCCCTTCTGGTATCAAGGAACCAGCAAGATTGGGACTTGAAGTTGCCATTGTTCCTGCTGGCTTATCGAAGTGCTGTCCATGAAACCACCGGCTATACTCCAGCCCAGATGCTGTTTGGACGGGAACTTCGTCTCCCTTGTGATCTCCTGTTTGGTTGTCCACCCGATGCGCCTTCATCGCCCGAGGAGTACATCCAAGATCTCCAGGCACGATTTGAGGACGTTCACAACTTTGCTCGGGAGCGAATTCACATTGTATCGGAGAAAATGAAGACAAGGTACGATCTAAAGGCTACACAACATGAGTTCCAGGAAGGAGAGAAGGTCTGGTTGTGGAATCCTGTTCGCCGCAAAGGACTCTCTCCCAAGTTACAGTGCAACTGGGACGGACCATACACAGTCTTAAAAAGGCTGAATGATGTAGTGGTGCGGATCACTAAAACACCTTCATCAAAACCGAAGTTGGTGCACTATAACAGGCTAGCCAAGTACCACAAGTAACGGTAAAATTAAAATTTAAAATGTAAATACTGGTAAAATTTGCGCATGCGCACTGTAAATATTTGTACATATTTGTGAATTTTGTAAATATTTCCCACTTAATTTATATTTCTATGTTATCTTTATGTGCAACTTAGTTTTTGTGTTTTAGATTGTGTAAATTTGTTTAGTTTCGCCTCTTGACCAAGGGTTGCACTGCCCGGGACGTGCAGTCCTTGGGAGGGGGGCAGTGTTACGAAATTGTAAATAATTGTGTTTATTTTTGTATAAATTCTTTCAAAGAGGCTTAGTAAGTTGATAAAGTGCTAATTTTGTGCATTTCTAGTCGTTTTAGCATTGAAATAGCCTTATTTTCCCTTAAAAACGCATTAAAAAGCCCCAGTAATGCACGTAATGGATTTGGCGCCAAATTTGGCGACTTTTTCCCACCTTGGCGAGAAAATCCTTATATGGGATATACCAAATATGGAGGCTGTAAGTTGATTGGTTGACCACTTTCTAGAGTTTTCTCGAAAAATCTGGGCTCCATGGAACAGCATATAAGGAGCGCTTCCTCGCCAAGGCAGTTAGTTCTGTTCAGATCTCAGCCAGCGTCGCTAGTGCTTGCATTGCTCTTAAGCCTCTTTGGGAGAGACTTGCTTCAAGTGTTATTGGTATACAGTTTGTACTGTGGATTTGCTATTGACAGCTGTTGTTTAAGCTGTGTTTACTGTTTGAATTGAAGCTGATACTTGGTTTATAGACCTGCATTTTTCTGGAATTTTCTGTGAATAAATTACTGAATTTTTGTACGTTTGGCCTTTCATTCTCAGACAACTCACGAACCCCCAAGTACGCAACAATATATTTTACATAAATTTAGAAACTCTGATTTTAAAAAATAAATACACCGAATGAATTTCCCAGTCAATTTGTTTTCCCTTTTAAATTGATCTTCGTTACAGAAATCTGAATTTTTTTACCTTTAGACATTCACTATTAAATATATGAACTTAAATTCCCAATTTATTTTGAAAAGTTTTTGTTTTGGATTTTTCATTTTGTTTTAATATATTAAAAATGTCTTTTCCGTGTAAATCTAATTTAGATGATGTCTTGTTTTCTTTTAGTTAGCACTCTTTTGTATCTATTTTAATTGTTTTATATATTTGGACTATTGAAAGTGAATTTGGGCTACATTGAAATAAATAATGCTTTTTCAATTACGATTTATTGATGTAGAAATTGTTTCACATCTTTTAATATATCTTTGTTGAGTTCAATAAGAATATTCTTTTTAATTGTGCATAAATTTCATTACCAACTGAATTTAAATCTTGACATTAAACGTATCAGGCGATAAATCTTAACTATTAATTTGCTAACTTCTAGTATCTAAAAGGAAGAATCCAATAGTCTTTTAGCTGACGCTGAATTTCTTCGTTTAAGAAAATAAAGTTTCACTCCCTTAAAATTATTAGAGTTAAAACTCGAAGAGGAAATTTAATTACCATTGAATCAAGCGTAAATTATTATTCTAACGAATATTTAATTTTTAATTTTCTTATGCAAAAGAAAATATACCAGTAGTGGATACTTTAAACACTTTTTTCAACTATATTTTGCGCATTGTGTTTCATTTTAAAAAAGGCAACCGTAACCATTGTACTCCACTTCAATGAATAATTTCTGCACGTGACTGTAGTGCATAAGAGGTCAAATCAAGCATTTTTACACCACCCCAATGAAAGTCCGCCAGGAGTGGACATTGCTCTGTTTCAATATCGCCATTGAATTTAGCAGAAAAGCGAAATAAAATACGATCTACGGAAAATATTTTCCTAATAAAAGACACATTCCGTTTAATAAACGAAAAAAAAAAAAAAATGAATGAAAAACCCATCAAAAAATTAATTATATCTAATAAATTACATCTAATAAATTAATTACAGATTTAAAGAAATTAATGATTTTACAATGACACATTCTATTTACAAGTTTTAATAAAATTGTTTCATTAAAATTAACCTTAAAATACAAATAGCGTCTTAATCAAACTCGTGTATTAATCTCATAAATGCGTAGGCCACTCAGTTTGGATTTTAGATATTCGCTAAGATTCTGTGTGCCATTTTGAAAAAAAGAAAAAAAAAAAAAATCCCATGACATTTTTTTATCCGAGGCAGAAGACTTTTTTTTTTTTTCTGCGGTGGATCAAACTTTAAATTAATACAGAAAGTTGTGTGTTGGAAATGAAACATAGCACAAAAATTGTCAATTAATCTGCTAAATATCGGGAAGAGGAATTTGAGCCCCCAATCCCCACCCTTCTTGACTACGGTCTTGTTTTTATCTAGTTATTCCGATCTGATTTTGCGTGAAATAGACTCACATTCCGTTTTAGGTACTGAATTTGGTAGGTTATAGGCTGGTTCTCTTCTTAAAAACAAATCAACCAAGTACTGGACATTCATTGGACAGGACTGTTCATTGGATGCCACACTCTTGTACCAGTAGTAAACACCCATAAAACTGACACGTGTTATTGAAGATCTAAAAAAAATAGCACAATAAATGAATTTTGCGTGCTTATATTGGTCATATGAAAACCGATGCTACAAGAAATTAAATCGAAGTTGTCGAAGATACAAAGCAAACAATATTCAGCTTGCTTTATTAATATATATATAGATAGGGAGATAGATAGATAGATAGATAGATAGATAAATTACGATAAATGGAAGAAAGCTTCCATAGTTTCAAGTATTCTAGAGACGAATACTCGAAATCTTTGCAGTTCAAGAAACTAATAATAGTGAGTCTAACCTGGAATCGTAAACAAATCTATGCACACGTTAGAAAAAATATTTTTAGACAATTTAAATTTATTGTTGTCCCTTACTGGTACAATATGCACCACTGGCACAATTAAATATATCTGAATCTTCAGATTTAGAAATTTCTAAAAATTTTAAAGAAATAAACAAACCACTCTGTCATTTATTTTAACACTTTCCAACAAAAGTTCTTTTGACTTCGAATCTCTATCGTAAATGATAATAGAATTTCTTGAAACAGATATGTATTATCCATGTTAACCAAAGAAAGTTCCCTATTGAAAATGGAATAAATATCACTACTATGGTTTGTGTACAGGGACAGCAGGAAGTATTCCAAAACATTGCGTTCTATAAGAGGTATTTCTATGAACCATATTTTGGTACCTTTTCTATACAAAAACATTTATGAACTTGAAATATGTTAATTATATGCAGAAAAAATGTTTTCCATTCTGCAATTAGTACATTAGTAAGATTTACAGGGTCATATAAAAATATTCAGATATATTAAGGGATATATAAGGAAATGGCTGGAATTGCTTCTTTTTTTTTTTTTTTTTGTCATGCATTTTTTACTTTCTAACAATGTTTAAGAGTGAATACGATTTGAATTTGTTTATCTGTCTCTCTGACTGTTCGTCTGCCTGCCTCCAGAGTGAATAAATATTTTCAAAATGTCTAAAAATTATTTATGTTAACCAAGTTCACTATGGAATATTCCCTATTAAAAGTGACAATAATAGCCCTTGTGCAACTGGTTTATGTACAGGGATATCCTCCAAAAATGCCAATGCGTTACGTTTAAGGAGAGACATTTTTATAAATCGCAATTAAATAACTTTCTACAACAAAAATCATAAAAAAATTTACATTTATTACTGATATGCGCTAAAATGATATCTTGTGTAAAATATGATATGCTTAACACTCATATTTACAGGTCTACACTAAAATATTCAGATACACAAAGGACTACAATTAGAAATTGCATTTACATTTGGGCTAAAAGTTTTTTAATTTTTCCCAGCACTATTTAAATGTGATTATATTCTCAATCTATTTGTCTGTCTTTCTGTCGTCATTTCTGTCCATTATGTGATCCCGTAGGCAAAGTATATTGAAAATTAAAAGATGAAGCGAATAAATACCGTTGGAAAGTGTTATTAATCTCTGCGAATAGCATGATTTTTCGTTATTGTTTTCTCTTTAAACTTTTTTTAATCGCTGAAAACTGTATATAAAGCTTTACTCGAGATGCCTGGCTGCAGGTACACCTTGCATAATTTCCACTTACAAAAGATATTAAAATTTTCGATTTCCTTTAAAAAAAAAAAAAAAAAAAAAAAAAAAATATATATATATATATATATATATATATATCCGATCTAAAATTTAGAAATAACGTAATTTTTCCCCCTCTAATTATTATTATTATTATCATTATTTTATTCTTTCATACGAAACAAAATTAAGCAATGCACAGTTTTTTTAGTTAATACTATTTCGTCTTAATTTATTTATTTATTTATTTTATTTTTATTTAATTATTTATTTTTATTTTATTTTTTATTTTATTTTATTTTTTATTTTTTTATTTTTTTGTAAGTTCAGTACAGTAAATTTACGCAAGCATTTTATTATCTGCAGCTTTGAAATAAATCAATGCTTTAAGAAATGGTTTCATTTATAATTTTTTTTTTCCTCCTAATGTTTATGTTCAAAAGAAACATTTTTCAAATATAATTCATTGTTATTAAAAATTATTATAATACCTTCCAATTTATATCGTATTATTTAATGTTTGACTAAGAATATATATTTTTAATTAGAACTTACTTTTAACTGATTAAATTTGAAGCTCAGCATTACACATGCCGAGGCTTTATAAATATCTTATTCATTCCTAAAATTAATTAACTTACTCGAGTACCTGAAGTCAAAAATCCAATAATCTTGTAGGTGATGTTGATTTTCACCATTTAAGAAAATGAAATTTTAAACTTTAATCTCTGGAAATTATAAGAATTAAAATCCAAGAAGGAAGTTTAGAAGGAAAAGTAATTATCACAGGTCAGACATTGATTAATATTAAAAAGAAAAATATTCCTTTTCATATTTTAAAAATGCTGATAGTGAAATTAAAATATGCATCAGGAGCCTCAACGTCGTATTTGCATCAATCATTAGCCAGCAGATCCTTTATATATTTTTTCCATATTATTTAAAATAATCATATAAATACACAGAGATATATATTGCGAACGTTTAAATTGAATTACAATAAATTTTATGTGTGTGTTGTTGGCATTATCATGTATCTGTTAATTGCTAAGTTTTATAACATTATTATATTCTCCACTTATATATATATATGATTTATTCCCTATATAACCATATACATTTCTAAGGGACCTCACACACCCTCAAACCCCCGTTGTATTTATCTGGCTATATGTGTATATATATTTTCTTGTTACTCATGAATACTTGTACAAAATTTGAGTACAAATGATTTCGTACACTGAGAAAAAATTCTGTAACTGACATCTAGAATCTAGATTGTGGCTCTAGTAAGAATAGTTCCATGCCATCCTTATACATTCTAGTCCCCTTTGAAAGCGAATTCTAGAAACCCCTATTAGAATTCTAGAGCGTTTATCTGTATTATAGAGGTCAAACTTATTTACAAATCTCAGCAAATAAATGTAAATACAAGAGGCATGTTTTAGCAACTATAATCTTGGTTTATGACCCAATTCTAGAAAATCAATCAAGAATTTCTCGCAATACAAAAGATTCATCATATTGTTTCACCATCTAGAAATGTACACACTAGAAATTATCGATCATTTCGTCTATTATTGGCGTGCCTTATACGCATAGCTCGGAAATCTATATTTCTAGTTTAAGGATTTAGAAAATGGGCATTTATTCGTTCTAGATGAAGGCAGTATATTTTTTTTCTCAGTGTAACATATCGGAATTATTTTTTGCAGTCCTCTAAACTAATTATTAATTCTATGCATCTATCATTTTCTACAGGAAAAATGCTTTTAACATTCTAATAATATATGATTATTTCACTGTGTTTAATGCAGTGTAACCATGTTAAAATGGACTTATAAATCTGTAAGTGCTCGATTCACCGAAATCTATATAGTTCGTGCGACCGTGACCTACAACATGTGTATAAATTTTCAATTCAATCTGATAAGATATTAAGATGCTATCGCTTTCTAAATAACTTAAAAGGTACGTACCAAATTTCAGCTCAATCCATCAAAGCGTTTAGCCGATATCGTGTTCACTCACATACACACACACACACACACACACGTCATCGTAAAAAAAGCAAAAATTAACTCAGGGAGTCTCAAAACTTATACATATAACAAAATCTCAAAGTCGAGTATTTGTCAGGATTACAAAACCTTCCTTAAGTAGTGTTTGTTCGGAAAATAAAAACAGACCTGCCACATACTTTGACGATTAAATCAATTAGGAACATTTATAATTATCTTCAGTATGAAGTCTCCGTTGAAAAACACGTGACTTCGCACCTATGATTTAATTTATTGATGCATTTATCGTATATTAATTAAATACTAAATGCAATATTTATGACACTTTTTAGTTCCCCATCATACTATAGGTATGGGGAACTTAGATAATCGTGAAAAATTTCGATCTCGGTTTTTTGACATTTTTATACGTTTTCAGGTGTGAGGAATCCGAAAACGACAAAATTTGTAAGGTGTCTGTCTGTAGGATGTCTGTTAGTGTGTCAGTGTGTCAGTCCGTTAGTGTGTTAGTCCATTAGTTTGTTAGTCTGTTAACATGATATCTCACGAACAAATGATCGCAGAGAGGTCAGATCAGTTTAAAAATATTACTTTCGATACTGGCAAGAACCCCATTCATTTGTAACATTCGAATTTAAAAACTTCACAAGTTATGAGAAATTTACGATTTTCTTAAAATGGGAGAATAGGACAAAATTTCACTTAAACGTGCATTGAATGGAAACTTTTTACTGTAAAAATGTCGGACCAGTTTTAAAATATTAGTTTTGATGCCGGAATGAACATCAGTAACTATAAATATGCTACTTTGAAAATTTCGCAAGTTATTGGAAATTTACGAATTTCTTAACATGGCAGTCAAGGGCAAAATCTCACATAAACGTCAATTTTGAGAGATATTTTCATCGTAAAGATGTCAGACTACCTTTGAAATATTATTTAGAACACTGGCATGAATATTAATGACTATGAATTTTCCAAAGTAAAAATTTCGTAAGTTATTGAAAAATTACGAATTTCTTAACATGTCAGAATAGAGCAAAATTTCACATAAACGTCAATCTTGAGGGATATTTTCATCGTAAAGATGTCAAACCACTTTTTAAATATTACTTTGGATACTGGCATGAATGTCATAGACTATGATTTTTCTAGTTTAAAAAAATTCGTAAGTTATTTGGAATTTACGATTTATTTAAAATGGCAGAATAAGGCCAAATTTAGCATAAACTTCCATTTTGAGGATCATAAATACATTAGACAACTTCAAAATTACCTTTATGATATTTGCTTGAACATGATTGAATACAAATATTCTAATAGGAAAATTTAGTAAATTATTCGTAATTTACGATTTTATCAACATAGCGAAATGGTAAAATTTTCATATAAATATGAATTTTGAGGATTATTGCATTGGAAATAGTAGCATGAAAACTAAACAACAGAATCGACCCTGATAAAATAAATTAATAGATTAGAATAAGATAAATATATCGAAGTGAACGGTGGATATCCTACTAGGCGGGGATTTCGTTCTGTCACTGTATCAAGCTTTGGTCGAATTCATTTCTTTTAGCATGATTATAATATGTCTCCCACTAGAAATGTATGAGAACATAAATATAATGGAGAACTGAGCAGAGTCCACTTATGCCAACTAGTTTTTATGCATCTTCGATGTTGATGCTGTTAGTATATTCTATCGCATCAATTTCTCGTTGCAAAAAAAAAACGAATTTATATTTTCACGTAATTAAACAGAGGAAATTTTATGCTACTATGAAATATAATCAATAACAAGGTGTTTAAATGTGAAAAATTACATATTTTCATATCTTTTAATTACGCGTTCATTACAATCGATTTCAAATAAATTCACGGAGAAAAAAGTAGCTTCTTTATTCAAGTTTTAATCATAAGTTTCATCATAAGTTATTCTGTTTTCCCATATTTTACATGTTGTTTCAAATAGTGTGAAAAAATGCTACCGATTTACCTAGGAAAAGAAATGTTACCAATACAAGCATACTCATAATACTTATGAAAATGGAACCGCTTGATTAAAATCGATTTTTAGTTTTGATTTATAAAAAAGATAGGAGTTTCATTTCACTTCGATATGATTTTGTAAAAACAGAATAAAAAAACAACATTGAAACTTAAATGGTAAAATTTATATTTCAAAAACTGATTTTCTAATGAATTCCTCCTTTACAAACTTTACATAAAATAGAGATATTAACTTAACCTAGATCTACAGTTTTACAAGATTTCTAAAAAATGAATATATTCTACTTTATAGTTTACAGGGTGTTCTAAAAACACAGGTTTTAATTGCTCGAATACTGAACTTAGGCGGCTATACATAAATTTTCACTATAACCGGTAACATATGAAGCTAAGACAAACGAGCATGGCATGTTGACAATTTATAAAATGTGCTAAAAAAATGCTTCCTAAGTTTAAAAAAAAAAAAAAAAAGAAAAAAGAAAAAAGAAAAAGAAGAAGTTTTTGGGTGGTGCTTAACACAGCTTATGCTGTAAGAAAGGTAATGTACAAAAAATATCGCCATTGCATTACCGATAATCAAATGATCTTATGGATTTACCTTTTTTAAAGTTTGTGTAGGAATACACACTTTTTTCTGTTAGGTATAAAGCATAGTTTCCAATATTTTAATTTATTCCGTTGTATTTTTAGCCAGCCTTTATTTCGCACCAATTTATTTATAGAAAACATTTCTCCAACTTCGATAAAATAAGAAAAAATTACTTTTAAAAAATAAATGGTATGGAATAAAAGCGGGGCTAAAAATACTTCGGAATAAATTAAAATGTTGGCGTCTATGATAATGACAAAATAACCACTTATATTTTATCTGATAGATTAAACTTTTGTTTTTCAAATGTATTTCATGAAATTCACATTTTCAAATATATTTGGAAAACGCGATTTTTGGTAATTGTGTTATTACAGATTTAAAAAAAAAAAAAAAAAAAAAAAAAGGAAGAAGAAGAAGAAAAAAAAGAAAAAAAGAAGAAGAAGATGCGTTTTCGGATTATGTGAATGCAAAGAAATTCGCTTAGGCTGGACATATAAGAAAATGATTTTAATATATAATTTTTTTTTATCTTACTTGAGACAAAATGTTAAATTGAAAGTAATGAAATGTTTCTAGAAAAGATGGCTTATTTAATAAAATATTTCCAATTTGTTTATTTCACAATTCAGCAAGTGAAATTTCAAATAATTAACAGGAGGATACTTCCTCATCCCTCACTCCAAATGTACATGAAAAATATTAAAATTATTCATAAAAATTTGAAACCACAGGATCGTTAAAAAAAGTAAAATCCATGTTACGTACATAGGTTATGAAACATGTTGCAATTCTTTAAGTATAGATAACCCTTCAATGTATGATTTTCCCTTTTTACTTTCCGAACACTATAGTGAGGAAAGTATTGTAATCATGTCAAAAATCCGAATTTGAGATTTTGATATTTCTATACGTTTCGAGGTCCCCTGAGTCCATTTTCACTATTTTTACGATGATGTATGTGTGTGTGTGCATGCATGTATGTATGTATGTATGTATGTATGTGTGTATGTGTATGTCTATCTGTGAGTGAACACGCTAGCATCTAAATGCTTTCTTCGAATATTCGAATAAGCTGAAAGTTGGTACGTATATTGTAAGTCACCATAGTACGAACCCTATTGATTTTCGTGAATATAGCACTTATAGTTTTTTTACAGGGACACCGGGAAAAATTCTTTATCATTATGGCCTATGGGGCCAAATTTTTAAAAGTGTGATAGCGCCTAAACGCCTTATTCAATTAAGCAAAAAATTTGTACACATGTTATAGGTCACAGTTGCACCAACTGTATAGATTTTGGTGAATTTAGCACTTACAGTTTTTTTACAGGGACACAAAGAAAAATTCTTTATCGTTATGATTTATGGGCTCAAAGTTCAGTAGCGTTAAATAAAACATTGTGTAACATATGGAGAAAAATACTCAAACACTCTATTATGGTTTTCTTTCTTTTGTTTGTTTAACAACTCCTCTTTCTTTACTTTATTTACAAAACTGTTAGTTACTCAATGTTCGGAAAGTCGAGTGGAGTCATTCCAGATTTTTATGTATGATTTTAAATATGATTTTCACTATGATATAATATATGATATGACTCTAGTTTCATTATACACATAAACCATGTAGATATATATATTTTATGTAAGAAATGAATGTGCATATATTCCATATGCATTCTATATGGTTTTTATATTATTCACACTATGTAAGCTGTCTACACATGATATATATCCCTTTCAAAGGATTTAAAATAAAGTCGCATTCCAGTTATAAATATTTATATGAAATTACTATTTTTCAATTTGCAATTAAATTTCAAAGGATATCACAACACTGCAATCGATTACACACTAAGAATTTAAAAGAATTTTCGTTAGTAAATTAAATGATTCGTTATTATTATTCATTCTTCCAGAAGTGCACATGACTGTAGTGCATAAGAGGTCAAATCAAGCATTTTTACACCACCCCAATGAAAGTCCGCCAGGAGTGGACATTGCTCTGTTTCAATATCGCCATTGAATTTAGCAGAAAAGCGAAATAAAATACGATCTACGGAAAATATTTTCCTAAAAAAAGACACATTCCGTTTAATAAACGAAAAAAAAAAAGAATGAAAAACCCATCAAAAAATTAATTATATCTAATAAATTACATCTAATAAATTAATTACATCTAAAGAAATTAATGATTTTACAATGACACATTCTACACGCGCACAAAAATAACACATTTAAGAACACATTTTGTCCTCAAATTAACAACACTTTTTGGTGTTCTAAGCTAGAACACTTCATAAGAAACATAATTGCAGCAGACATAATTGCATAAGAAACATAATTTAGTGTTATGCTTATTTGAAATAAAAATCGCTTGCACTCATTATAGAAAAATAATTTTAATTTTAATAAGTGATAATGAAAAAAATATAATTATTCGAATAAAAAATTTGCTCTGCATTAATTTTAATAGTAAAATATAGAAGAAAATTTTGTGATGGCAACAACATACTAGTTTCGTTTTCTCACCTTTAGCAGCCTTCTGAATTTAATCCCCATAATACACACTGCTGCGCAAATTATTAAGAAAACGTCTGCATATTATTTCACGGGATAGGCTATTCTGTTTAATAAGCGTTTCTAAAGTGTTTCTACGTTAAAGATGAATGTGTTTTAGAAATGTTCTAAAAAGCGTTTAGAATTTGTGTGGGGTCTTAAATTTTGATCGAAACACTATCTGAACACATTTCTTGTCCTTGTGATTGTCAACAACACTTTTTTTTCCCTCGCGCAACACAATCGCAGCACATTCCTAATACAATCGCAACACTTTTAGTTAGAAGTGTTTACTATTACGTTCTAATAGCGTTGCAAAAGTGTTTCACGCATTTGCAGTGTATCTACAAGTTTTAATAAAATTGTTTCATTAAAATTAACCTTAAAATACAAATAGCGTTTTAATCAAACTTGTGTATTAATCTCATAAATGCGTAGGCCACTCAGTTTGGATTTTAGATATTCGCTAAGATTGTGTGTGCCATTTTGAAAAAAAGAAAAAAAAAAAAAAATCCCATGACATTTTTTTATCCGAGGCAGAAGACTTTTTTTTTTCTGCGGTGGATCAAACTTTAAATTAATACAGAAAGTTGTGTGTTGGAAATGAAACATAGCACAAAAATTGTCAATTAATCTGCTAAATATCGGGAAGAGGAATTTGAACCCCCAATCCCCACCCTTCTTGACTACGGTCTTGTTTTTATCTAGTTATTCCGATCTGATTTTGCGTGTAATAGACTCACATTCCGTTTTAGGTACTGAATTTGGTAGGTTATAGGCTGGTTCTCTTCTTAAAAACAAATCAACCAAGCACTGGACATTCATTGGACAGGACTGTTCATTGGATGCCACTCTCTTGTACCAGTAGTAAACACCCATAAAACTGACACGTGTTATTGAAGATCTAAAAAAAATAACACAATAAATGAATTTTGCGTGCTTATATTGGTCATATGAAAACCGATGCTACAAGAAATTAAATCGAAGTTGTCGAAGATACAAAGCAAACAATATTCAGCTTGTTTTATTAATATATATAGAGATAGATAGATAGATAGATACATAGATAAATAAATTACGATAAATGGAAGAAAGCTTCCATAGTTTCAAGTATTCTAGAGACGAATACTCGAAATCTTTGCAGTTCAAGAAACTAATAATGCTGAATCTAACCTGGAATCCTAAACAAATCTATGCACAAGTTAGAAAAAATATTTTTAGATAATTTAAATTTATTGTTGTCCTTTACTGGTACAATATGCACCACTGGCACAATTAAATATGTCTGAATCTTCAGATTTAGAAATTTCTAAAAATTTTAAAGAAATAAACAAACCACTCTGTCATTTATTTTAACACTTTCCAACAAAATTTAAAAGTTCTTTTGACTTCGAATCTCTAACGTAAATGATAATAGAATTTCTTGAAACAGATATGTATTATCCAAGTTCACCAAGGAAAGTTCCCTATTGAAAATGGAATAAATATCACTACTATGGTTTGTGTACAGGGACAGCAGGAAGTATTCCAAAACAGTGCGTTCTATAAGAGTTATTTCTATGAACCATATTTTGGTACCTTTTCTATACAGAAACCTTTATGAACTTGAAATATGTTAATTATATGCAGAAAAAATGTTTTCCATACTGCAATTAGTATATTAGTAAGATTTACAGGGTCATATAAAAATATTCAGATATATTAGGAATTGCTTTTTTTTTTTTTTTTTTGTCATTCATTTTTCACTTTCTAACAATGTTTAAGAGTGAATACGATTTTAATTTGTTTATCTGTCTCTCTGACTGTTTGTCTGCCTGCCTCCAGAGTGAATAAATATTTTCAAAATATCTAAAAATTATTTATGTTAACCAAGTTCACTATGGAATATTCCCTATTAAAAGTGACAATAATAGCCCTTGTGCAACTGGTTTATGTACAGGGATATCCTCCAAAAATGCCAATGCGTTACGTTTAAGGAGAGACATTTTTATAAATCGCAATTAAATAACTTTCTACAACAAAAATCATAAAAAAATTTACATTTATTACTGATATGCGCTAAAATGATATCTTGTGTAAAATATGATATGCTTAACACTCAGATTTACAGGTCTACACTAAAATATTCATATACATAAAGGACTACAACTAGAAATTGCATTTACATTTGGGCTAAAAGTTTTTTAATTTTTCCCAGCACTATTTTAAATGTGATTATATTCTCAATCTATTTGTCTGTCTTTCTGTCGTCATTTCTGTCCATTATGCGATCCCGTAGGCAAAGTATATTGAAAATTAAAAGATGAAGCGAATAAATACCGTTGGAAAGTGTTATTAATCTCTGCGAATAGCATGATTTTTCATTATTGTTTTCTCTTTAAACTTTTTTTTAATCGCTGAAAACTGTATATAAAGCTTTATTGGGGATGCCTGGCTGCAGGTACACCTTGCATAATTTTCACTTACAAAAGATATTAAAATTTTAGATTTCGTTTAAAATATATATAGTATCAGGTGGGTTGTGGGCGTTTAATTACTTTAAGAATACTAATTCTATTATGTACTTAACTTTTAATAAAGAATTAAATTATTTACAATTATTTACATAGATGTTAATCAGCATTTAAAATTAATTATCAAAGTATATTCAACAGTTCGTCACTTAAACATAATTCGTAGCACGCATAGTACTTTATCAAACACGTCAAATATAAAACGAAAGTCATTAAAACAAACAGGCAGTACAGCCATCTACTCTGTATGCCTCGTCAAAACTCTTCGTCGAAACTGAACTCTTCTCTCGAATGCTTTTTAGCTGCGGCATGTCCAGGAAGCGGCGCACGTCTACGTCATAGTTGCATCTTTCCGGTAATATTCTGATACTCCGTCGAATCAAAACAGAAACTAAACTACGTAGTCTTGGATTCAGCAGTTACAGGAAAACGAAGGCTAAGGGAAGAAACAGGATGCCGGACGCCGACCCACCACACATATATATATCGATATATATATATATATCCGATCTAAAATTTAGAAATAACGTAATTTTTCCCCCTCTAATTATTATTATTATTATTATTTTATTCTTTTTCATACGAAACAAAATTAAGCAATGCACAGTTTTTTTAGTTAATACTATTTCGTCTTAATTAATTAATTAATTAATTTTATTTTTATTTATTTATTTATTTTTATTTTATTTTTTATTTTATTTTATTTTTTATTTACTTATTTTTTTATTTTTTTGTAAGTTCAGTACAGTAAATTTACGCAAGCATTGTATTATCTGCAGCTTTGAAATAAATCAATGCTTTAAGAAATGGTTTCATTTATAAATTTTTTTTTCCTCCTAATGTTTATGTTCAAAAGAAACATTTTTCAAATATAATTCATTGTTATGAAAAATTATTATAATACCTTCCAAATTACATCGTATTATTTAATGTTTGACTAAGAATATATATTTTTAATTAGAACTTACTTTTAACTGATTAAATTTGAAGCTCAGCATTACACATGCCGAGGCTTTATAAATATCTTATTCATTCCTAAAATTAATTAACTTACTCGAGTACCTGAAGACAAAATCCAATAATCTTGTAGGTGATGTTGAATTTCACCATTTAAGAAAATGAAATTTTAAACTTTAATCTCTGGAAATTATAAGAATTAAAATCCAAGAAGGAAGTTTAGAAGGAAAAGTAATTATCACAGGTCAGACATTGATTAATATTAAAAAGAAAAATATTCCTTTTCATATTTTAAAAATGCTGATAGTGAAATTAAAATATGCATCAGGAGCCTCAACGTCGTATTTGCATCAATCATTAGCCAGCAGATCCTTTATATATTTTTTCCATATTATTTAAAATAATCATATAAATGCACAGAGATATATATTGCGAACGTTTAAATTGAATTACAATAAATTTTATGTGTGTGTTGTTGGCATTATCACGTATCTGTTAATTGCTAAGTTTTATAACATTATTATATTCTCCACTTATATATATATATGATTTATTCCCTATATAACCATATACATTTCTGAGGGACCTCACACACCCTCAGACCCCCGTTGTATTTATCTGGCTATATGTGTATATATATTTTCTTGTTACTCATGAATACTTGTACAAAATTTGAGTACAAATGATTTCGTACACTGAGAAAAAATTCTGTAACTGACATCTAGAATCTAGATTGTGGCTCTAGTAAGAATAGTTCCATGCCATCCTTATACATTCTAGTCCCCTTTGAAAGCGAATTCTAGAAACCCCTATTAGAATTCTAGAGCGTTTATCTGTATTATAGAGGTCAAACTTATTTAAAAATCTCAGCAAATAAATGAGAATACAAGAGGCATGCTTTAGCAACTATAATCTTGGTTTATGACCGAATTCTAGAAAATCAATCAAGAATTTCTCTCAATACAAAGCATTCAGAATATTGTTTCACCATCTAGAAATGTATACACTAGAAATTCTCGATCATTTCGTCTATTATTGTCGTGCCTTAGTTCGAAAATCTATATTTCTAGTTTAGGAATTTAGAAAATGACCACTTATTCGTTCTAGATGAAGGTAGTATATTTTTTTTCTCAGGGTAAGATATCGGAATTATTTTTTGCAGTCCTCTAAACTAATTATTAATTCTATGCATCTATCATTTTCTACAGGAAAAATGCTTTTAACATTCTTATAACATATGTTTATTTCACTGTATTTAATGCAGTGTAACCATGTTAAATGGACTTATAAATCTGTAAGTGCTCGATTCACCGAAATCTATATAGTTCGTGCGGCCGCGACCTATAGCGTGTGTATAAATTTTCAGTTCAATCGGGTAAGATATTTAGACGCTATTGCTTTTTAAATAACCCATAACATTCGTACCAAATTTCAGTTCAATCCATCAAAGCGTTTAGCCGTTATCGTGTTCACTCACATACACACAAATATCATTGTAAAAATAGCAAAAATAAATTCAGGGGATCTCAAAACTTATACATATAACAAAATCTCAAAGTCGAGTATTTGTCAGGATTACAAAACTTTCATTAAATAGTGTATGTTCGGAAAATGAGGAGACACCTGCCACACACTTTGACGATTAAATCAATTAGGAACGTTTATAATTTTTTTTCAGTATGAAGTCTCCGTTGAAAAACGCGTGACTTCGCCCCTATGATTTAAATTATTGATGCTTTTATCGTATATTAATTAAATACTAAATGCAATATTTACGACACTTTTTTTTTAATGTATCATTGATGTTGATGCAGTTAGTTTATTCTATCGCATCAATTTCTCTTTGCAAAAACTTCTTAACGAATTTATATTTTCACATAATTCAATAAACAGAGGAAATTTTATGCTACTTTGAAATATAATCAATAACACATGTGTTTAAATATGAAAAATTATATATTTTCATATCTTTCAATTACGCGTTCATTACAATCGATTTCAAATAATCTATTAAACAAAAACTTTTAAAACCCAAATTCTTATTATAGCGTATCATATGAATCTTTTCTAAGATAGAATAAAATTTAGTTTGCAAAAATAAAAATATAACTTTTTTGTTTATTAACCAAAATTGGGGAAATTTGAGCTGTGTTAAGAAAAGAGAAATTATTTCTTAAAATTCACAACAGATAGCAGCACCATACGATTGCCTATAAGTTTTGTGATTCCATTTTCTGATTAAGGGCCAATATCTGCAATTTAACTATTCGTTTGAGGCACCTTTTTATTATTATTTTATCATTATTTTGTATATTATAATTTAACATTTTACTGATTTGGTTAATGTTTATGTGTTTTTCCTAATCATTTTTACTTTGTATTGTTAAATGTTTCATTGACATTTTAGTGAATATTGCGCCCAATACAGGGCGCTTGTAGTCCACAAAAAACTCTTCTTTTTTCTTGCTTCTAAAAAGAGATGTAAGAAAAAGGCTTCTTTAAAAAAAACTTCAAAAATTCTTAGAATACTGTGTAGTCAACGATAGATTTTCTTTTATCAATTGACATCTTTTCTTCTAATTTTCAACAATAATCAACACTCCGGACCTTCAGGTATCGAACGCGGGACCACCGGATTACTAATATGGCGCTCTAACTACCTGAGCAACGGAGAAACAAATGAGAAAGCTTGTATTTACCTTAAAATAGAGGCGCATTTTTTATTTGGTTGAGATTCACAAACATACCGTAGTGAATGACAGTAAGTACATAAGAATTTGGGAATAAATTCACAGAGAAAAAAGTAGCTTCTTTATTCGAGTTTCAATCATAAGTTTCAACATAAGTTATTCTGTTTTCCCATATTTTACATGTTGTTTCAAAGAGTGTGAAAAAATGCTATCAATTTACCTAGGAAAAGAAATGTTAGCAATGCAGGCATGTTAATAATACTTATGAAAATGGAACCACTTGATCAAAATCGATTTTTTAGTTTCAATTTATAAGAAAGATAGGAGTTTCATTTCACTACGATATGATTTTGTAAAAACAGAATAAAAAAACAACATTGAAACTTAAATGGTAAAATTTACATTTCAAAAACTGCTTTTCTGATGAATTGTTCCTTTACAAAACTTTACATAAAATTGAGATATTAACTTGACCTAGATCTATGGTTTTACGAGATTTCTAAAAAATGAATGCATTCTACTTTATAGTTTACAGGGTGTTCTAAAAACGCATGTTTTAATTGCTTGAATACTGAACTTAGGTGGCTATACATAAATTTTCACTATAACCGGTAACATATGAAGCTAAGACAAACGAGCATGGCATGTTGACAATTTATAAAATGTGCTAAAAAAATGCTTCCTAAGTTTTAAAAAAAAAAAGAAAAAGAAAGAAAAAAGAAAAAGAAGAAGTTTTTGGGTGGTGCTTAACACAGCTTATGCTGTAAGAAAGGTAATGTACAAAAAATATCGGCATTGCATTACCGATAATCAAATGATCTTATGGATTTACCTTTTTTAAAGTTTGTGTAGGAATACACACTTTTTTCTGTTAGGTATAAAGCATAATTTCCAATATTTTAATTTATTCCGTTGTATTTTTAGCCAGCCTTTATTTCGCACCAATTTATTTATAGAAAACATTTCTCCAACTTCGATAAAATAAGAAAAAATTACTTTTAAAAAATAAATGATATGGAATAAAAGCGGGGCTAAAACTACTTCGGAATAAATTAAAATGTTGGCATCTATGATAATGACAAAATAACCACTTATATTTTATCTGATAGATTAAACTTTTGTTTTTCAAATGTATTTCATGAAAAATCACATTTTCAAATATATTTGGAAAACGCGATTTTTGGTAATTGTGTTATTACAGATTTAAAAAAAAAAAAAAAAAAGAAGAAGAAGAAGAAAGAAAAAAAGAAGAAGAAGATGCGTTTTCGGATGATGTGAATGCAAAGAAATTCGCTTAGGCTGGACATATAAGAAAATGATTTTAATATATAATTTTTTTTATCTTACTTGAGACAAAATGTTAAATTGAAAGTAATGAAATGTTTCTAGAAAAGATGGCTTATTTAATATAATATTTCCAATTTGTTTATTTCACAATTCAGCAAGTGAAATTTCAAATAATTAACAGGAGGATACTTCCTCATCCCTCACTCCAAATGTACATGAAAAATATTAAAATTATTCATAAAAATTTGAAACCACTGGATCGTTAAAAAAAAGTAAAATCCATGTTACTTACATAGGTTATGAAACATGTTGCAATTCTTTAAGTATAGATAACCCTTCAATGTATGATTTTCCCTTTTTACTTTCCGAACACTATAGTGAGGAAAGTATTGTAATCATGTCAAAAATCCTAATTTGAGATTTTGATGTTTCTATACGTTTCGAGGTCCCCTGAGTCCGTTTTCACTATTTTTACGATGATGTATGTGTGTGTGTGCATGTATGTATGTATGTGTGTATGTGTATGTCTATCTGTGAGTGAACACGCTAGCGTCTAAATGCTTTCTTCGAATATTCGAATAAGCTGAAAGTCGGTACGTATATTGTAAGTCACCATAGTACGAACCCTATTGATTTTCGTGAATCTAGCACTTATAGTTTTTTTACAGGGACACCGGGAAAAATTCTTTATCATTATGGCCTATGGGGCCAAATTTTTAAAAGTGTGATAGCGCCTAAACGCCTTATTCAATTAAGCAAAAAATTTGTACACATGTTATAGGTCACAGTTGCACCAACTGTATAGATTTTGGTGAATTTATCACTTACAGTTTTTTTACAGGGACACAAAGAAAAATTCTTTATCATTATGGCCTGCGGGACCAAAATTTTAAAAGTGCGATAGCATCTAAACGCCTTATTCAATTGAGCTGAAAACTTATATGAATATTATAAATCATTATTGCACTAACTATAAGCATTTTGGTGAATCTAGAAGTTATAGGTTTTTACAGGGACACAATGAAAAATTCTTTATCATTATGATTTATGGGCTCAAAGTTCAGTAGCGTTAAATAAAACATTGTGTAACATATGGAGAAAAATACTCAATGGTTTTCTCTCTTTTGTTTGTTTAACAACTCCTCTTTCTTTACTTTATTTAGAAAACTGTTAGTTACTCAATGTTCGGAAAGTCGAGTGGAGTCATTCCAGATTTTTATGTATGATTTTAAATATGATTTTCACTATGATATAATATATGATATGACTCTAGTTTCATTATACACATAAACCATCTATATATATATTTTTTTTTGTAAGAAATGAATGTGCATATATTCCATATGTATTCTGTATGGTTTTTATATTACTCACACTCTGTAAGCTGTCTACATATTAATCCCTTTCAAAAGATTTAAAATAAAGCCGCATTCCAGTTATAAATATTTATATGAAATTACTATTTTTCAATTTGCAATTAAATTTCAAAGGATGTCGCAACACTGCAATCGATTACGCATTAAGAATTTAAAAGAATTTTCGTTAGTAAATTAAATGATTCATTATTATTATTCGTTCTTCCAGAAAGTTCTAAATTGTTTTCATAAAGATTTAATCTGTATAAATTTACAGAATCATCGAAAATGTATAACTTGTCCTATTTACTTAAAAAGGTACTTTTGTCTTGAGATATTGACATTTATCGGGAGTTTATGTGAAAATCTTTTGAAATAAGTGCGGAATTCTTTCGAGATGTGTTCTTTGGGATATTCATAACGGTTATTGAAATCATTAAATAATTTCATTTATTTAAAATACCTTATACGTTTAACGACTGTTTTAGATGTTTCATATATTTCTGCTTTCTTCTTTTCAGTAACGATGATCATAAAGCGTATGTAAGGATTATCAAATTGAATAAAAATGTATCTTCGGAACTCTCGTCTTATTAAGATGCGATCAAACATATATTTTATCTTTAACGTGAAACGCTTCGCTTTATAAACAGTAAAATGTAATTCTGCCAGTGCATTTAAACGAAAAAGTTTGAACAAATCCAGCAATGAATTTTAAAACTTCAATTACTATTTCTAAGAATCAAGCTTACGGATGGAATTTGTGAGGATTTGAATTGCGAAATTGTCTCCAATTAATGACACGGACAAATATAAATGAATCTCCCACCTGGAATTTTAAGTTATAGCAAAAAAATTAAATTCTTTACAAATTAGAGATTTAAACTGTTAAATATACAATGAATTATTGGGTGAGTGCAAAAGTTCTACCCATTTTTATTACCTATAAAGAAGAGTAAATAAACGCAAAATAAACACTACCTAGTATTGTGCATGATCCCCATTGCTATCTATGACATCTTGTCATCTTTCTGGTAGGAGATGAATCCCAAGGCGGTAAAATTCCGGCGGTTTCAAGTCAAAAAATCTTGGATGGCAGTTTTCACAGCATCAAGATTATCAAAGATTTTCTGACTTAAAGAATTGTTCAATGCACGAAATAGGTGATAGTCAGTTGGTACCATGTCAGGAGAATAGGGAGGGTGGGGTAAAACCTCCTAACCAAAGCCCAGTAACTTTTGGCGAGTGATGACAGCAGCATGTAGCCTGACGTTATCGTGATGAAGGATAACACCGCGACGATTGATGAGACCTGGCCGCTTTGCTACCAAATTTGAATTCAGCCTGTCTAACTGTAGACAGTAGAAGGCAGCATTGATGGTTTGATTGAGTGTCAGAACCTCCTAGTGAATTATTTCCTGCACATCCCACCACACACTCAATAACACCTTCTTAGGATGAAGTTCAGTTTTCGAAGTCGATGCAAGCTGATCAGAAGGACGACGCACAGTCCTACGGCGCTTTACGTTACTGTACATAACCCTCTTCTCATCTTTTGTCACAATTTGTGTCAAGAATGGGTGGTTTTTGTAAACGGAAAGCAAGGAAACGCAGGTGGCGATTTGGTCATCCCGTTTATTAACTGTCAGGTTATGTGGAACCCAACGATCCAACTTTCTCGTTAAACCCAACTTAACCAGCCGTCTCTCGACCTTTGTCCGGTGTACATTGAAGGTTTCTACTAATTCTTGCACGGTTGGGTTCGGGTTGTTCCTTATGGCTTGGTCAATAGCGTCGTCTCCAACGTGTGATGGCCGTCCACTTCTAGCCTAATCTTGGCAGCTTCTGTCTCCTTCCATAAATTTACGAAACCATCGACGACATATGCTTACGTCTATTGCATCCTCCCCATAAACTTGAAAAACATTGCGACATGCTGCGGCTGCCGTACTCTTTTTATCGAACTCGTATAACAAACAGTGTCTTATATGCTCCTTCTCGCTTTCCATATTACACCCTCTGATATATATATATATTAGATGATTAACTTTGTAAGACACGATGCATTTATATGTGAGGCATCCACACGTTTGATTTACCGACTATTTGCGCCATTACAATGTCATGTGTGACGTCTATTCCATTGCAAATTTGCATATCCAAAAACGGAATAATATGTAGTGTGAACTAGCACAATTCTTAACTAGTTTTAAACTATTAATTTGAGGAAAAAGAAGGTTCCATGTAATTTTTTTAATCAATTGTTAGTGTCATACATATCTGCTGAGATACATATTAGATACAAAATGCATAGTCGTTTAAAAAACAGTGTGTTATTTCTGTGTTATTCTGTTTTGCATTTTGAACGTAAAAATATTAAATGATTTCGGTTTTGAATTTGAGAACTTAAAAATTATAAAAGTTAAGCTTACAGACGGGATTTATGAATATTTCAAAAAGCAAAATTAATTCCTAAATTTTCCAATAACCATTAACTGAAATTTCCCACAAAGAATTTCAAGTTGTATTTAATGTCTAAATTCTTCACAATTTTAAAATTTAAATAACCTGAAAGAACATTAATTGAAACATGATATTAATTGGCGTAAATTTTAATTGCATTTAATCTATAATATTGAACAATTGCGTTATAATGTTTCAAGCATTTTTCATTGACAGTGAAGTCCACATATATCCGCTGAGATAAACATTCAATAAAAAACACAATCCTTTTACATACATAGAATTATTTTTGGAGTGCTGTTATATTTTTAGCCGTCCTTACATGAATACATTTTATTATTTATTTTGCTGGTTTATTTTTTAGCCGTTACAGATACTTTTTTTTCAATACATTTTTATAAATTTAAAAAAATCATTTGAAAATTATTAAGTTTTCATCTAAAAAAAATTTCAAAAGATAACGCAACATTACAATCGATTACACATTAAGAATTCAAAATAAATTTCGCTAGTAAATTACTTGATTCATTATTATTAAAAATTCGTTCTTCCACAAATTTCTAAATGTTTTCATGAAGATTTAATATGTAGAAATTTACAGGATAATTACGAAAACTGTGATTTTTCCGTTTATTTAATAGGGCATTTTGTTTTGAGTTATAAACATTTATCAAGTTTACGTAATAATCTTTTGAATACACACAGAATTTTTTCGAAGGAAGAGATTAATAACGCTTACTGAAATCTCTAAATAGTTCTATTTATTTAAAATATCTAGACGTTTGATAGTTGTTATAGATATTTTTGATTTCTCCATTTCATTAATGATAATCATAACGCGTATGTAACGAGAACAAAATTGAATAAAAAGTTATCTTTTGAATTATCGTTATATTAAAATGATATTTTAACGATATATTATGATGAAAGCTTTGTTATATAAATATAATGTAATGCTACTCATGCAATCGACCGTTGGAATTTTGAATGATGATTTCAGCAAAGAATTTGAAAACTTAAATTAAAATTTCTAAAAATCAAGCTTGTGGATAGAATTTCTGTGTATTTTAATACGAAATTGATTTTTCTTTAATTTTCCAAGAACTACATTTATTTAAAATTATCCACGAAGAATTTCACGTTATATTAAAGAATTAGGATAGATTAGGGGGATGATGTAGTTTCTTTTTAAATTTTTTGTAAAATTCGTCTATAATACTATTTGTTACATATACACTAAGCAACAAAAAAAAAGCCGCACTGTAGAAAAAATGACTTATAACTCTTTTATTTGTAATAACTTCAAATTGAATGTTTGAAGCAAATAAAACTGTCTTGTTTGCATAGTACCAAAGGGATGCAATGATACCTATGAACATTTTCGATTTAATAATTCGCTTTATTGCACTCTACGAAGTATTTTTTAAAAATCTGCATAAAACTTTCTTTTTGAATGTAATGCTGTTACCATACACTTTGTAATCTATTGTGATTTCTTATATGAAATAAACAAATTATATTTTAATACATGAAATAAAACTATTTATTTGTTAGATCTAAGCAATTTTTTATTAAGAATATGTATTCTGCATTGGGTTTATTCCACCTTTATAGGGAATTACTGCTTTAATGCGCGATGGCATCGTTTTATACAGTGTTTCAATATAAATCTCAGAAATTTCAATCTGCCAGATATCACAAATAATTTTTTCTAGTTCTGGCAGAGTTATAGGCTGCAAATTTCGAATCCGCTCTCCTCTCCCCCGCCTTTTTATAGACGAAACATTTTCGAGCGGACCGCGATTAGGACTATTTCCATGTCTGGTAAAGAAAAAATTCTACTATATCCTTTGTGGGATTTAACTTAAAGTGAAAAAAGATATTATTACTTACAGAAATATAGGTTCTCATGGGAATGAATAGGAAATTTTGACAATTTGAAGTGAATAAACTTACCACAGACGCCGTGTAGTAAGGTGCATTATCATCTTAAAATGCTGTTTGCGGGAATGTCCAAGATACATCCAAAATAGTCGGTCAGGCACCACTTTTATGAAGATTGTGTTTTATTTCGAGTTAATTGATCCCTTGAGCATAAAAATTTGCCCGACAGTTTGAAAATTTATGCACCTCCGTATACCATAATGCACGGAGAATGTGTCACTGTTTTAAAAGTGCGATTTTCACTAAGTCGGTCATACTTTCGTTGTCAGATCTGCTTGTTTTCTTTAGCTCGAAATAAGTTAAACTTGACTCATCAAAGAGAACCAGTTCAGCCCAATAATTAACTAATCATTTTTTGATTTTTTTTTAGCCATCTGAGGTCTTGCTTTTCTAATTCTTTTCTCTAAGAATATAATTTTTTCAAATTTCCTGTCATTTAAACCTGCTTTGTTTAATAGTTGCTGTACTGTAGTTAAAGAAATTATGCTGCTAAACACTTTTTCTGAATCTCTTTTATGTTCTAAATGTAATACAAACCGATTTTATAAGCAATGGCTTTTTAACTTACGGTCATCTCGCTTGGATGAGCAACATGGCCGCCTAAAATCAAATTTCCAGTTTAAACGGCCAAAAAAATTTATATCTTGCTGAAAACCCTTTTACCAATATTTCGTTCACATTTAATTATTTTGCCATCTCATGTATTAAAATATTTTTTGATTTTCATTCAAAAATTTATACTTTTTGTGACATCGTTAACTACTTTATTCTTACCATTTTTGAAATAATTTCTAAAATTGCAATTTTAATGACAATTGCATTTTGTTTTTAACACTGGACTCAAAGCTAAAGTGTATGTGGAGGACAACATAATAAAATCTGTTCGAAAATTTGCTTTTTATACGATAAAATTGGCGGTTGTAGAAGGCGAAAAGGAAAAAAACCAAGTGCGGCTTTTTTTTTTTTTTTTTTTTTTTTTGTCGCTTAGTGTATTAGCGTTCACATTTACTAAAAAATAAAAATAAAAATATTCAAAATTTTTTGAAAAATGAATAGTTTCAAATATTCATACAAAAAATATTTTTTTATTCAGAATGGTATTAGAAAAAAAAATTGTGATATTACAATCGATAGCACATTAAAAAATAAAAATTTTCGTTAATAAATTAAATGGCTCCTTATTATTACAAGTTCGTTCGTCCATGGAGTTCTAAATGTTTTCTAAAGACCCAATCTATAGAAATTTACAGGATAACTCGAAATCTATAATTTTTCCTCTTTACTTAACAGAGTACTCTGTTTCATGCTATAAACATGTATTAAGTGTTTATGTAATAACCTTTTGAATACTCGCGGAATTCTTGCGAGAGAGAGATTCATAACACTTATTGAAATCATTGAATAGTTCGATTTATTTAAAATACCTAGACGTTTAACGATTGTTATTAGATATTTCTACTACTTCTGCTTTCTTCTCTTCAGTTATGATAATTATAAAGCGTATTTAAGGAGTATGAAATTGAATAAAAATTTATCTTTGAAACTCTCGTCCTATTAAAATACGATCAAAAAGATATTTTGTCTTTAACATGAAACGGTTCGCTTTATTAACAGTCAAATGGAATGCTGCCAATACGTTTAAACGTAAAAATGCTTGAATGATTTAGAAACCATTTCGAAAACTCCAATTAACATTTCTAAATATCAAACTTGCTGGTAGAATTTGAGAAGATATGAATAACAAAACTGATTCATTTATATATGTCACTTACCATTAATTGGAATCTCCCATGTGAAATTTTAAGTTATATTAAAGACTTAAATGCTTTAAATATTAGAAATTTAAACTATTAAATATAATATGAACTAATATTGAATGTGAATTAATACAATTCGTAACTAGTTTTAAACTATTAATTTGAGAAAAAAGGTTTCAACGCAATTTTTTTAATCAATAGTTAGGGTCATACATATCTGCTGAGATACATATTAAATACAAAATACATAATCGTTTAAAATAAATAAATAAATAATAAATAAAAAACGCGTTGTTATTTTTGTGTTATTCTGTTTTGCATTTGAACGTGATAATATTAAATAATTTCGGCTTTTAATTTGAAAACTTAAAATTCCTAAAAGTGAAGCTTACGGATTAAATTTATGATTATTTCAAAAAACTAAATTAATTTCTCTAAATATTCTAATAATCATTAACTGAAATTTCCCATAAAATTTTACAAAAAGCAAAATTAATTTCTGTAAATCTTCTAATAATCATTAACTGAAATTTTCCATAACATTTTTCAAGTTGTATTTATTACCTATCTTCCAATTTTAAGATTTAAATAACCTAAAATAAACTTTTATAGAAACATGATATTAATTGACATAAATTTTAATTAGATTTAATCTATAAAATTGAACATTGGCGATACAATGTTTTATACGTTATTCATATTAACAGTGAGGTCTACACATATCCGCTGAGATAATAAAACACGCAACAATAAAAAACACAATACTTTTACATACATAAAATTACTTTTGAGATGCTATTGTATTTTTAGCCGTCCGCATATGCATACATTTTATTATTTATTTTGCTGGTTTGTTTTTCTGCCGTTAGAGATATTTTTCTTTAAACACAGTTTTATAAATTTTATAAAAACATTTGAAAATTATTATGTTTTGATTTAGAATGAAATTTAAAAAATAAAGCGGCATTACAATCGATTACACATTAAGAATTCAAAATAAATTACGCTAGTAAATTACGTGATTCATTGTTATTAAAAATTCGTTCTTCCAGAAATTTCTATACGTTTTCATAAATATTTAATATGCAGAAATTTACAGGATAATTACGAAAACTATAACTTTTCCCGTTTGTTAACAAGGCCACTTTGTTTTCAGATATAAATATTTATCAAGCTTATGTAATAATCTTTTGAATACACACAGAATTTTTTAGAGGGTTGATATTTGACAGGTTAATAACGGTTATTGAAATCACTAAATAGTTCTATTTATTTAATGTATCTAGACGTTTTATAGTTGTTATGGATATTTCTTTTTTTTTTTTTTTTTTTGACATTTTTCTATTTCATGAATGATAATCATAGAGTTTATGTGACGAATCGAATAGAAGTTTTCTTTGGAAATCCCGTCACATTAAAATAATATCCTATGAAGGTATTTCGTTATTAAGATGAAACATTTTGCTTTATAAACAGTGTAATGAAATGGTCTTAATTCATTCAAACATAAAAAGTTTGAATTATTTCAGCAATGAATTTGAAAACTTCTATTAAAATTTCTAAAAAATCAAGCTTTTGGATAGTATTTGCGAGGATTTCAATAGCAAAAATGATTCAATTTTCCAACTATTACATGAAATTGAAATTTTCCATGAGGAATTGTAAATTTTACTAAAGAATTAGGATAGATTGAGGAAACACGCCGTACTTATTGTTTGATATTTCTGTAAAAGTTCTTGTTGTGTTTTTATTTGGTATTTACTAAATTCCTGTGAATATTTGTACTTTAGAGTACACATTAAAGCAAGTTTAACTAGAAATATATAAAGAAAACATTTATTTTAAAGTTTTCTTAACACTTTCGTTTCCGTATTTTAACATAATCTTGGGATAAGATGGCAAAAGGGTTTTTAATGAAAAATGCACATTTTTATGAAGCATGTATTTATTTTAAAAACACATAGTTGGCATAGACAAATCTAAAACAAAATATTATGTACTATTTATTTCTTATTTTGCTAAAATTAATGCCGTGATGTAACTTCGAATGTAAATTAAGTGAAATAGCGGCAAAATGATTAAGCGTTTCGAAAATAACGTGCAAAAATGTGGCATATTTCGTAAATTAGACACCGAAAAAAAGAGAAATTTCTTTGTTTTGCAAAGAAATACTCACTTATTTCGAGAAAAAGCTCTAGCAAAACGCGAATTTTATCGACAAGCTTTAAAATAATCGCCTATTTCAGCACTTATCGGGAAAAAGTCGTGTATTTCAGCAATTAGCTGCTATTAAACTCTTTTATATATATATATATATATATATATAATTAAATATAATTAATAAGAAGATTTAAAAATATATATATTCAAATGTATTGAAACAACTAATTCCAAATTTTGGATAATATAATATTGCGTTTTGTCAATAAGCGTTTAAAAGAGCAAATTTTATCAATTTACTACAAAAAGTGACATTTCTGACCTTTATCTAATAAAAATTCGAGTTTAAATTTGAATTAAAACTTTTATAAATAATTTTAATAAATGACAATGTAGGCTTGTAAATAAATCGTACAAATAAGTAATACTATCGAACTATTATTTATAATACTTTTTAATAGCTAAATTTACATAGTATAGTATGTACTTACATAAATTTATTTATTTATTTATTTATTTTCAGAAAAAGAACTTCAACAAAGACTGTCGATAATTTTATCCGAACTGCAACATCAAGATCCGTACGTTAAATATTGCAAGGAATTTCTGTCGTGCTGGCCTAAGACTTGCGCCTGAATCTAGAAAATCAACTGAAATTTTGTTGAGTCATAAACTGTTTGAAGACGCTGGATCACTAGCGGAAAAAGAATGGATATGAAAAAAAAACTTTTCAAATCAAAACCAATCTGAGAAAAATGTAAAAAATACAATGCATTTGCTACAAATAGTGATCGAAGCTCATACGCTAAAGCTGTTCAAACTGATATCTAGCAAATTGCCATGAAAAATGATGCAAGTCCTCAATATTTACTTCCACCATTAGAGGAAAATGAATCTCCACATCAAAGCCAGTTAATTTTGAAAGTCATTCAAACTGATATCTGCATGGAAAAGGATGCAATTTTTCAATGCCCGCTCTCAATTTTACAAAGAATCGAATTTTTAGGTCCCATTCAGTCAAGTTCTAAATCCAGTCAAGTTGATATGCAAGAGATTAGCATGGAAAGCGGTCAAATCTCTCAATTTTGTGCTTCACCTCTAGAAATAACTGAATCTTTACATCAAGTATTCTGCAATGATCTGAATTCGTCATTTTTAAAAGATATGTTCAGTCAAACAGTGATGAAACATCGCCAAGAGAATTGGATATGTAAAATGTTACACACAGACACTGTTGTAAAATCCAGGCGAAGGTTTGTAGAATGTGAAAGAAAATGAACACCTAAAATACTGCTTTTCAAAAATATGGATCTTGTAGACACCTCATCTAGAATGCACAGAATTTGCTTTAAAATTGCATCGAAAATTTTCGATTTTTTGATGTAATTAAGATGCTGTAGACTTATTTAGATAAAGCAAAATGTGTTGTCATTTACATCATTCCAGGAAAAATCATGAATTATATATTTAATAAAAGCAATTTAAAGCGTTTTCGATGTCGTTTAAATATTGTAATTATTTTCGTCAATTATATATATATTAGAAAAAAAAAATTCTAACAAATAAAGCAATAATATTTTTCATTTTTACAACAATCGATATTTAAGGCAGCACATTAGCCAGATTTACCCTTTCACCTTACCCTGTTATCCTATGGGATTTTTTGGTGCTTTGTGTTAAAAGGATATCTCATTCAAAAATGAAGTGTTTCGACGTATATATATATATATATATATATATTACTCTTTGAACATGTCGCCTTTTAACTTGGTGAGCATTTTTTTCAAAAAATAAATTTAAATATTTTGTTTTATGAAATTAACTAAGGACTCTAAATTCCAATTTCTTAACGAAATCACACTGCTCCGCATGAAAATTGCCCCCTCCCCCCCCCAACACCCTTTTTGCAAATTCTGATGTAAAATGACCTCCTGAATCCGAAATTGGATGCCCATTTTGTCTTATCACCCACCATTTTTTAGGCACGCCCCCCTTTTTTTTATCACTTTTCGGTAATTTTGTGGCTATAAATTTAATTTTTAGGGGGGGGGCGAATATTTTAACTGTTAAATATCTTCTGAGGGGCGCTACAGAGTCGGAAAATTCTAAAACATGAACATTTGCGGCAAGAAGATATTTTAGGAGCGATTTGCCACTGAAATTATGTATTACATTTCTTATGTTTTTTAATCTATTATTAATGTTACTTGCTAAACAGTATATATATTTTTTTTAAGTATTAAATGAATTGTTTTTAATTCTCCAAATCAAATTCATGGGCATAAAATTACCGAATAGTGGTAAAAATTAGGGGAGGGGTGGTGTCCCGAGAAGACGGTGGTAAAATGGGAGTTATATTCGGATTCAGGAGGTCGTTTTACATATGAATCAGCAAGAATGGTATCAGAGCCCAATTTTTTTTCAGCGTAGTGTTATTAAAGTTTTCATCATGAAGTGTAGGTACAGTATGCAATAATATATATACATGAATAAATAAATAAAACAAAAAATATGTAAAAATTAGTTAATAATTTAAAATTCCAAAACCCCCATTTTTTTCCAACAAATCGTCCTGTAAATATGCAGCTGGTGCTAACTGATTAATAACAACATTTAGGTTATTAAAGGAAAGAAGAGAAAGGGATACATATAACTGACCTACACACCAAAAATCTCCTTCTTAAGATAATTTACGGCAGAGTTAAACATAAATGCATGTTTTTTGCCTCCCTCCACCGTCTCCTAAGGGACGGTAGGCTGAAATTTCACAAAATATCTTTGTAGTGTGTGTAGAATACGCATAAGCAGTCCACACATCAAAAATTGCCATTCTAAGATAATTTGGAACAGAGTTACGTATGAAACATGTTTATTACCCCCCAACCATCAAGGGAGGGGATAGCACGGAATTTCAAATAATCTCTTTATAGTTTGTGTGTTGAGTACGCATAACCAATCGACATATCAAAAAATCGCTTTCCTGAGTTAATTTGGAGCAGTGTTACTTATTAAAACATGTTCCCCCCCACCCCCCGCCCTTAAAGAGGAGAAAGAGGAAATTTCACAAAATCCCTTTATAGTGCGTGTTGGGAACGCATAACCCAGCCCGCACATAAAAAAATTGCCTAAGATAGTTCGGAACAGAGTTGCGCATGGAAACATGATTTTGCCCGCCCCCCTCACCCCCAAGGAGGATAAGGTAGAATTTTACAAAATCCCTTTGTAGGGGGTGTCTCAGTACGCATAACCAATCGACATATCAGAAAATCTCTATTCTGAGATAATTTGGAACAGAGTTACTCTTAAAGCGTTTCAGGGGGGGAGGGGAAGGACGGAATTTTACAAAATCCCTTTGAAGTATGCGTCTTGAGTACGCATAACCAAACGACATATAAAAAAAAATCGCTATCCTCAGATAATTTGGTGCAGAGTTACTCTTATAAGCGTGTTTTTGCGTCCCCCGCCCTTAAAACGGGGAGGGAGAAATTTCGTAATATCCCTTTTTTGTTCATGTTGGGAACGTATGAACAACCCACACATAAAAATTAATCTTACATAGATGATTTGAAGCAAAATTATGTTTGGAAAAGTATTTATTCTCCCCCCCACCCATCCCCAAGAGGGAAAAGGGGGGGGGAGGTTCGCAAAATCCCGTTACAATATGTGTTGGACACACGTAAATAAGCCACACACCAAAATTTGCGACCTCAGCTCCTATAGACTTCCCCGGACGAATTTAGCGCTAAAAGGGTGGGCTTGAATTTGCCCCCTCGTAACTCCCCCCAGTATCGGAAATCGGAAAAAAAACAAAAACGAGTTTTTTGAAATATTCTCAAGAAGACGCTTGGCGGTTTTTTATATCTTTGTTCTATTATTGGTAGAGTTTAACACGAAAATCCATATTTTGCTAAATTTGTCTCCGAAAATCCTTTTTACCCAATCCCCCCCTTAAAAATACAAAATTCCACAATCGCAGAAAATGATTTTTTGTGTTCAAGTTTAGTCTCCCGATCTGCAATTTCTTCACCGTGAAATAATTTGGAGCCGAGTTATTCTTATAAAGGTGCTTTTGCCTTCGGCCCTCCAGGGGGAAATGGGGGGGGGGGGTGTTTGCAAAATCCCGTCTTAGTGGGGATCAGGGGCCTAAAACCCGCTCACCAAAATTTGGGTCTGTATCTCCCACAGAATCGCCACGGCTGTTTTGAGTCAGTGAATCAGTGAGTTTATTCTTTTATATGTATACATTACCTACAACGCGTGTATTTTTAACCATTATCTCTTTTAAAGGATATATATAATGTAGTAAAGTTATTAAAATATCATTTATAGAAACACCCCTCATAGAACGCAATGCTTTGGAATACTTTCGATGTCTCTGTACACAAACCAGTAGTAATATTTACTTCATTTCTCTATATATTAAAAAAAAAAAAAATTATTGTCACTGGCGTCAAATTTTTTTGTCTGCGACAGCATCTTCTCACGGAGGGCAGCGTCCTTCGCGTCATGAAAGGTACCAATGTATTCCGAATACTTCAAAGAAGACATTTCAACTCCTGAGAAATTTCTATTATTTTAATTAAAGAAGTTATTAACTAAAAACGACGGGCTTATGAAGATACTCTATTTGCCACCTTGAAAAATGTTTCTCCCAGTGACGTTGTTCTTCTGTCATGAAGTCATTTTACACGAGAAAATTAAATACGATCCATGGTTGTAGGTAGGTATGTTAGGTTTAAAGTTGCATTAGTACTGCGCTATGGGTAATTGGCGACGGTCTGGGGTTCATCCCCGGGGATGTTCCAGAGACATGCCATCACAATTTTGATCCTCCACGAAAGGGATGGCTCTCCCGCTTTGGTGATCCCCAGAGGTATAGTTTTGATGAGAACGTGGAGGACTTAGCGGCCATGACGGATTTTATGTGCACCAGGTACCATTAGTGAACACGACGGTCTTTAGTCGGCTCAAGTATCGAACCCGTAATCTTACAATTACGAGCTCGGCGCTTTATCGACTGGGGTACCGCGGCCTAAATCCATGGTTGTAAAAAAGAAATAAAAAGGGTCATATAATAAAGCTGTGATGCAAAATTGTCTAGATATTGTAAATTTCTTTCTATTCCAAAAAACAAATACTGATTTTTAGCATAATTTTCATAAAAATAATAAAAGTAAATAATATGGTATTTAATATTACATATTCCAATTTGACATTGAATATGCGAATTTTTATAATATTGTTCTGCTTTTGTCTTGTGTTATGCACTATTAATATTCCTATTCATTGAAAAACAAAGCAGTGAATAGGCGCGTAGAACTTTGCATGTGTTAATACGTAAAATGAGTCGGGGGGAGACGAAGCCTCCCTCGGGGGATAGTGAGGAAAGCCATCTAGTTCTATTAAAAAAAAAATAAATAAATAAATAAAATTCTACAGCAAACTCGAATATCATATTTCAATTTCAATAAGATTTGAGTGAAGTAAAAATATTAAAATATGGTTTACAGAAATACCTCTCACAGACCACAGTGTTTTGGAATACTTTCGGGTGTCCCTGTACAGTAGAGGTATTCACTCCATTTTCAATAGAGATCATCCGATACTGAACTTGAATGTATAGAAAAACCGGAGCCATTAACACTTTTCAACCTCATTGGAAAGTGTTAAAAATGGGCAATTTTTATTTTTTAAACAATTGAATAATTTATAAGTAAGCAAAAATATTCAAAAATTAAAGCAGCTGTTAGCTGCAAAGTACTCCAAGTTATTGGTTTAGGTCGGCACGGTGCTTCCTTTAGGAAAAAAAAAAATCTAGATACGAGTGCATTATTAATGCAGCAACTACGCACTCGCGCTTACTAAAAAATTTTAAAGTAACGTTTGCATTTGACATCGTTTGGGAAATCTGTTTTTAAATATCTGAGTAGTGTTGCTATCTATCAATCAAAAAAAAAAAAAAAAAAAAAGAACGAGTAATTTAAAAATAAATTTAAAAAAAAAAGGGGGGGGGGAAGATATTGAAAAATGTTGCAGGAGAAAATCTTTGGTTTCAGTGCGAAAACAAGAAACGTTAAAGGTTTAACATATAACATTTAATTTTATATCGTGTATTTAAATGAAATAGTATGTCAATAATCTAACCTAAAGTTCTACACTCATAAAAATGTTTCGCCATTTTTTACTGTAACCTATGCTAGTTGATACATAAAAACAAAAATAGTTCATAAAACACTATTTACTCGTAAGGAAATTAATATTTCTCTTCTTGTATTCCTTTACTAATGCATTTTTTTTATGGTTCTTCATTTTTGCCTTTTTCAAGATAAGCTTTCTCGACATATTCTTGTTAGAAAAAAAGTAGAGTTTGTCTGGCGACAGGTGTTATCTTCTAAAATACACACTTCATTCAAAATTTAATAAGGAAAAAAATGCGACTCCTTCATGCATCAAAGCGATAACATTTTATTTTATTTACGTTGCATACATTTTTCTAAATTTAATTCGCAACACATTAAACATCAACATGCTCCAAAACAAAATCGGGATGTTGTACGAAGGATTTATTTTTCATATGAATTTGAATTTATCGTGTATGTTTTCCAATTTCACGTTTCATGTAACACTGCATTTTAAGGTTTTATTTATTTATTTATTTTAATATTTAAAATTAGCATTCTGTGCTGGTTTGATTAGAAACTTATTTACCATTAGGGAAGATAATTTTTTTTCCTCTTTAAGAATTAATAATTCATTTTTTATAACAGTTGATATTTATTTCTTTAAAAAGTATTTTATTTTATTTATTATAATTCTATCGACATGATGTCCTTTTTATACGATGCCATTTCTTATTAAATTTTTAGAAGATGAATTTATAAACAGATTTATTATAAAATACAATTAAAAAGGGAGTATTTGTTAACAATTCTAGTCTAATTGAAACAAATGTTTTATATATTTATTTCAATATTAACAGAAAACACTTATTTATTGGTTTTCCTTTCTAGACAAATGTTAAAAGTGAATATTTGTTGAAAAAAAATTAGCGAATTGGAGCAATTTCGTTTTATTTTTAATTTCATGGCGATGGTGAATTTGATAATATTTAACTGATTAAATCACTTTTCTACCTTAGTTGTGCTGCTGCAGTGAGAGTAGATTTACAGTTAAAGGGAAAATAAATGACATTTCCATTCACTTCCCACGAAGGTCAAATTTGGCTACTTTTCGACGAATTTACCGACCGAATTTGGTGAAAAATAATTTGGGGTTTCTGAAGTTTTGACGCTCTATGAATAAAAGCCGATTTCTGGAGTTCCCCATTAGATTTTACCACAAAATTGAAGAAAACCGCACCAAATTACAATCACCAAAGACCATAAACATAGCACGGAATTCACGAAAAGCGCGCCAAATTAGAATCGCCAAAGACTACAAATAGTGATTTGTAACTTCTACTCTGCGCAGTATTTGACGATGTTTGCTTTATTCTTGTGGAACAAGCGACTTTTCTTGGGTTGTTTCCAGAACGTTCGTCGATGAGTGACTTTGGTGATATAAGCGACAGCTTTATTCAACTTCTTCGAGAATAATCGTTGAATTGACAGTACTATTGCACTGTTTCGAGAATATTCCTAGAACTCGCAATTTTGTTGTATTGATTCGAGAAGTTACGTTGGAAAAAACGCGCTTTCATTGACTAGAACATGCCCCTTTCTTCACACAAGAAAATTGACATTTTTTGTAACATTTGGCCGCCAGGGTGACAAATCGCCAAGTTGGTTGCAAGAATGACCTTACTGGAAATGAATCGACTGCCTCTTTATTTTTAATTTGATTGTAAACCTATCTTCACTGTAATAGCACAAATGATGCAGGGAATAGATTTAATTCGTCGCAACACTATATTCAATTGAATTTAAAAAAAAATAAATAAAGTGTATTGTTTTTTATATCTCTTTATCTATACATATAATAAAATAAGGTGTTTGTATGTGCGTCATTGTATATATATATATGGAGCTTTTTAAGAAAACGGCTGATCGAAGAACTATACAGATTTGCATGATGGTTCATTACGGCCTGTTCTGATGCACCTCGAAGCCAGATTTTCGAATTTTTGATTAGATTTTTTAAAATGAATTAAAATATGAAAATAATAAACTGGAAATTGCCTTAATATTAGCCATTTAAAATTTAATTGTTGCGAAAATTGTTTACGATGTATTTATTTATTTATTTATTATTTATTTATTTATTTATTTATTTATTTTTTTATTTTTTTTTTCAACATAAAATGAAATGTGCTTTCACACGAAAAATAAAAAATTACCAAATGTTAAATTGATGAATGAGAAAATGTCGTCTTTATCACTTTAAATTAAAATTGTAATAGTACAAATCTAGCATGTTTCTTCTGAATTTTATTTCATAGCATTTTTTTATATACCTCAACTTTAGATTTTTTTTTTTTTTTTTTTTTTTTTTTTTTAGCACGGATGAATCACGCTTGGCATAAAAGCTAATATTAAAGATATTTACTTTTTGATAATTCTGGACAATTTTTTTAATTTTTATGATGAAGTAGATCGAACATTTTTCGCCAAGGACTCTACTTAAAGCAAAGTAGCGCATCAAAAGTATAAATAAATTATAAAATATTGAGGAAAAAAAAAGAAAAAAAAAGAATAGAAAAGATAGAAAGAAATAGAAACAATAATTGCATAAATTATGTATTTTGGTCTAAAATGGCGACAAAAATTCAAAAGTCGCCAAGAGGAGCTATATCAAGGCTGTACAATGATCAGGTTTACATATTAATTAATTTATTTATTTATTTTTCTATATACTAACTACTATTAACTAACCATAAAATATATATTACCATAAAAATATAATAATAATAATAATTGTCTCATGCGATAGACGCAGCCGATCATAGCATATTATAATTATTATTATTAGGCTTGAAATTGCTGTCATTTTATCGTTGATCGGATAAATGAAATAAATATAGGAAATAACGTGAAAGCAAATATTATGTTTTGTTCATATGTAACTGGGATTCAAATATAAAAGGGTTAATTCAAATTTTATCGATACTGTCCGTATTGAAACTGTCATATATGATAAGCACCCAAATGGAAGCCTACTGGTAAGCAAGGTACTGCCGCAGACAATAAGGACAGGCACCCGAAATTCAGTAGATGACCAAATCGCTGCCGAAGAAGCAGGGGCCTGAAGCGCTTTAGACCAATTTCAGTATTTATTTATTTTCATAAATCTATATAGAAAAGAGTTTCCTTTAAATATAGTGACTAGCGAAGCGGGCAAAGCCTGCTATTAAAAAAAAAAAAAAAAAAAAAAATCCTTTAAAATGGCTTAAAATTTCATTTCGGAGTATTACATATAATTTAAGGCTTAAAAATTTCTTTAATATTTCAAATTGTCGCTAGTTGTATATTGCTATACTGAATCACGTCAAGCAGTTACTTGGCTCTGCTGTAAACAGTGATTTTCAGTAGTGCATTGGGTCACTTAAGTTCTACTCACTTTGAATTTTGAGTTGATATCCTGTTAACTAATTGAAATAGTTTAAATTAAATGGTCAACTCGTAATCCTTTGGTTATTTTCCATATTATAGTATCTTACGCATATTTCTACGTTCAGCGCATATTTCTACGATTCCTGTGGAGGCAGCCGGACACACGTGCAATTCGATTTTCACATTTTTTATTATGGATCATATAATTGCATTATCTTGGGAACAGTGGGGAAAAATTCTGTGAAAATTAAAAAAAAAAAGTATTATTGATTTTTTTTTTTTTTTTTTTTGTATGTTTTTCTATACATACTGATCTGATTTGGAAAAAAAAAAAAAAAATTAAGTATTATCACCATATGATGCGTATTTGGAACACTGAACTTTGTTTTTCCACTAATGTGAATTTTTAGTTGCTGATAACATAGAGAGAGATGCAAACCGCTCGTTAAAAACGTTACTTCTGGATTCAGGGAATCTCAGAAATATTTTTACAACCAGAATAACCCAGGTTCTGAAAATTAGACACCTCTAACGCGATACTTTCTGTACTACACGTCGGTTAAAGCCGCACGCCTTATTCACTTTTTCTTCCTTCCTATGAAATACTATTTTTACTTTCCGAACACTATAGTGAGGAAAGTATTGTAATCATGTCAAAAATCCGAATTGGAGATTTTGATGTTTCTATACGTTTCGAGGTTCCCTGAGTCCGTTTCCACTATCTTTGCGATGATGTATGTATGTATGTGTGTGTATGTCTGAGAGGGAACACGCTATTGTCTAAACGCTTTGTTCGAATAAGCTGAAAGTTGGTACGTATATTGTCACCATAGTACGAAACCTATAGATTTTGGTGAATCTAGCACTTATAGTTTTTTTACAGGGACACCAAGAAACATTCTTTATCATTATGGCCTATGGGGCCAAATTTTTAAAAGTGCGATAGCGTCTAAACGCTTTATTAATCTGAATAAAAAATGTGTACACATGTTATAGGTCACAGTTGCACGAACTGTATAGATTTTGGTGAATTTAGCACTCACAGTTTTTTTACAGGGGCACAAAGAAAACTTCTTTATCATTATGGGCAATGGGGCCAAATTTTTAAAAGTGCGATAGCATCTAAACGCCTTATTCAATTGAGCTGAAAATTTATATGAATATTATAAATCACTGTTGCACAAACTATAAGCAATCTGGTGAATCTAGCATTTATAGGTTTTTACAGGGACACAACGAAAAATTCTTTATCATTATGATCTATGGGCTCAAAGTTCAGTAGCGTTCAATAAAACATCGTATAATATATGGAGAAAAATCTTCAAACACTCTATTATGGTTTTCTCTCTTTTGTTTGTTTAACAACTCCTCTTTCTTTACTTTATCTACAAAACTGTTCATTACTCAATGTTCGGAAAGTCGAGTGGAGTCGCACCAGATTTTGTTTGTTTTTTTAATTGTTGTTGTTGCTTCGTATTATAAGGGTATCTTATTTAAAAGTAAAATACTGCGAAGTCTGTCTTATATAAGGTAATAAAATATTTAAATTTAATTGAAAAAAAAAATCAAGAACGAAAATTTATGCGGTACGCATTGATTATTAACACTTTCCAACTTCACGTACTCGTTTTATTGTATAACCTTCGATGTTCTTTGCCTAAATTATCACACAACGGACCCAATTGCAGCCTTTAATGTATCTGAATATTTTAGTGTAGTCCTGTAAATCTGTAGTCCTGCTAAGCATATCATATTCTACACAAAGCATTATTTTAGCTTATTAACAATAAATGTCAATTTCTTTATTATTTTTTCAGCAGAAGGTTATTTAAATGTGATTTATGAAAATATCTCTCCTAAAACACAATGCATTGACAGTTTTTTGGGTGTCCCTGTGCAAAACCTACTTATACAGGACCTATTAATGCCAATTTAAAATAGGGAACAATCCATAGTTAATTTCAATAATATCAAATTTAAGAAATTCTGAAAATACTTACAGACGCGACAGACGGACAGATAAACGGGTAGACAGACAATCAGATACACAAATTCAAATTATATTCACATTTAAAAAGTGTTCAAATGTGTTAAAAACTCTTAACGAAAACGAAAAAGCAATTCGGCAAATTTCCAATAAACTGAATATTTTTGTATGGCCTTGTAAATTTTAATGCTAATCATACTATTTTCTATACAAAGCATTCTTTTCTGCATATGAATATCATATTCTAATTCCATTAATATTTGTGCAAAGTTATTAAAATATGGTGTATAGAAATACCTTTCTTAAAACACAATGCTTTGGAATACTTTCAGGCGTCCATTACATAAGCCATTGGTGGTATACACACCATTTTCAATAGAAACATCCGATTGTAAACTTGAATAACGTATTTCAATTTCATTTCTGTAAAATAAAGGCATTAAAATATGGTTTATAGAAATACCTATCATAGAACGCAATGCTTTACAGTAATTTCGTGTGTTCCTGTACACAAATCAGTTGTGGTACTTACCCCATTTTCAACAGAGAACATCTTATATGGAATTTGAATAACGTATATCAAATTCAAGCAATTGCATGACTATTTACGAGAACGGCAGACGGGAGGACAGATGGATGGACGGACAGACAGACGTACAGACTTTTCAACCTTGTTAGAAAGTGCTAAAAAGACATGTTTAAAGAGTCGAATTTATAAAAACATAATTCAAAACAACTTCATTTTTAAACAAGATATTCTTATAATAGAAAGCCAACAAAAATTGTAATGGATAACTATCAGCGTATATAATTACGCTCATCAGCGCCTGACTCTGTGTCACGCTTAAAAAGGGCTTAAGAGATTTCCTTGTCTGTGTGTGAACGCAAGTTGCCACCTTAAAATATTAAATTAAATCATTAAAATATTAATTATTTTCATACTTTAGTTAATTTTAAAAAATCTAATTGTCCGATCGATAAGCTGATTAAACCGACGGATTCAGAAAAATCATCCCTTTCATTTGGTACCTTATTTGTAACGAATTTTTGATTAGTATTTTTTAAACTAATTAAAATATGAAAATAACAGCTTTAAAATAGATATTTAAATTTTAATTGTTGCCATTTTTTTTTTAAGCATAAAAGGGAATATGCTTTCACGTGAAAAAAAAAAAAAAAATATATATATATAATATTAAATTTGCTCATGCATATGAAAAAATGGCGTCTATAAAATAATAATAATAATAATTTTAAATTTTAAAGATAACGAAGAGATAAATAAAGTGTGAAAATTTCGCACGGGCTTGCTAGCAAATGAATTATTTGAAGTGAGAAATAAATAAAATGAAATGATCATTTTTCAACGGGCGCCTTAGTCGCCCTACAACTAACTAGTATACTATAAATATTAACCGGAATCTCAAAGAAGTAAACATTTTAAAACTTCACATTTATAAACACACGCTTCTTTGTTTGTATGATTAACTGCAAATAATCTGAATAAATTCCGTTACGCGGAATTAGCTAATAAAGGGAAGCGATTCATAATTCATTTCAGTCTTTGACACTTGAAATAATGACTGCGGCATGCTTTTCCGGGGAAATTTCATGCAATTTATCAGCGATGCCCCGGCACAGATTGCCAGGTTATGCCTGATAGTATTCCTTCCTTTCCTCTTTCATTCGTAAGTAATGGATTTCAACAAACGGGTTAAGTAGAATGAAGCTAAAGATTTCCAGCATGAAATGGGGTTTTCAAAATTTAAATTTACTGTAAAGGAAACTGGATTATTTGAAATATTACATTTCTGTGCAACTGAATAACGCTTTGTTACATTATTCATTTCTTCAAATAGCTGTAAAAAATAGTTGTAAGGATCTATAAATAAAAGCAGTACAGTAGGTATAGTAGGAGAAGAAATTTCTACGTAATATGCTGAAAAATTATACAAATTCAATCTATTCAATGCTCCATTCACTGTACACTGAAGTTTTATTTATTACACAGCAGAAGTTATCAAATTTTATAGTTTGTGTTTTATACCTACATATTAACACGCGTTTAAATGAAATTTATTTAATTACAAATTTATGTCATGGACTTCTTCTCTATCAACTAAATTAATCAACCGGGAACACACATTGTTAGCATCACTACTCACCAATAGAAGATTTTGAAGGGCATTATTTGTGTAGAGATTTAATAATATGGAAGAAATTTCAGATTGTAAACTCTGATAATACTACACCCGAAAAAATTTACTCGCCAGGTGACGATTAAAAAAAGTGACAACTAAGAAAATACTAATAACCAGCCACTTTTATTATTATTATTATTATTATTATTATCTTTAAATTTATTTTATTATTATTATTCATCTGCTTCAAAAATCATAAAATTAGTGTATTCCATTTTATTTTCAAAATTTAATTCCCAGCTTTCTTACTTAAGTTATACCATAAATATGTCCACAGGGCCAAGTGTTCTAGAAAAATCGGTATAACAGAACGTTTTACAACTAAAAACAGAGAATATCAAAAAATTTATTTTTCGGCCTGTTTTTGGCCACAGAATGTGTTTCAGAACAAATAAAGAAAAATTTAATGAAAATGGCGTGTCTCCACAAGAAAACAAAATTAAAATTATTGAATCTACTGAGTTTATAGATTCAAAATGTGATCCGAAAAAAATAATTCATTTTTATAAAGTATACGCCAAAATATGCCACTTTTCCAAAGTTATATAATGTAATTTGCGCTTTTCACAATTGTTTTTTGATAAAATAGGTTGGCTGATTGACTGGGTTTAAAATCGCACTAGTACTGCGTGATGGGTAATTGGCGACGGTCTCTAACGCGCCTTAAATATGTTCCGAAAACATGCCATCACATTTCTGATCCTCCACGGAGGGGATGGATGATTTCCCCGCTTCGGTGACCGCCAGAGGTATAATTTGGATAAAAACATGGAGGATGTAGCGGCCACGACGGATTTTACGTGCACCAACCACCATTAGTGTACACGACGGTCTTTGGCTGCCTCGAGTACCAACCCGCAATCTTCCGAATACGAGCTCGGATCTCTACCGACCGGGCTACCGCGGCCCCTATTGACAAAATACGATTCCCTTGCAGTTGATTACTGAAATGTAGAACTGGCTGAATTCTCCTGATCTCAATGGCTAGGGAGCAATCGTAATGTCAAAAATTTATAGATTTACCTACATGATATTCCTTAAATAAAGATATTCTGAGAGCTCTTCATTTCTCCCATATCAAAAAATATGCAATCATATTAAAAAACTGATACATATTGAAAACATCACAAAAAATAGCGGGAACAAAATAGCCAGGGACCAAAATTTCCTCGGGACTAAAATAGCAGGACCAAAACGACGGAACCTTCTTCGGCAGCTCAAATTAATGAACGAGATTAAACCAAATTTCGTGTAGGGTCTGTGGAATCCATTTAGAGGTGATTCCGGACAGGAAAACGATCATGCAAAGAGTCATTCATAAGACAGATTTTGACAAAGCTATCACTAAAGAATTTGCACAATCGAAGTAGATTATGCAAATTTCGTAGTTTGTGTGTGGCAACGATGCCAGACATTCTCTTTTAAAAGAAAGAGAGTTAACCTTTAGTTTCCTGTTGTTCATTAGAAATTCGTTTATTACAAAACAGTAAGAATTTTTCAAAACTATACTACTCTTGTTTTCAACAGTTCTGATAAATCAGTTTAAAATCACATTAAAATTGTTATTTTCTTTCCTTTTTTATTACTTTACAAACATACTTGTGTAAGGAAAATATTGTAGTCATGATAAAAATTCGACCCCGAGAATTTGGTGTATCTCTGCGTTTTGAGGTCATCCGATTTCATTTTTGCTGTTTTGACTAATGTATGTGTGTGCAGGTGTTTGAGTGAACACGATTTTGTCTAAACGCTATGAAGGTACCGTGATCGATTTTTGGTTGTACCCTTCGACCAAACCAATCTAAATGTTTCGTGATTTTCTCAGGAATGAGCCTAAACATACAGGACAGAACTTTAATAAAGGCTCTCACAAGGGCACATTACTCAGGTACAACTGAAATTTTTTAATGATGTTTATTCAATCATTTTTTTTTTAATCATTTGTATAGCATTCTTGCTGACATCGATAATACCTGGTGCTGATGTTTAGGCGTAGAAACAGATTTTTTAAATGTAACACTTTAATTTGAACCATTAACTAACCATTTATTTGCCAGTTTGCGTAGAAACATTTATTTTCGTTTTTTTTTTTTTTTTTTTTAGTACGGAGTCTCAATACTAATTAGTCTCAATCTACGGATAAAACGTTGTCGCCAGTTTTATGATGGTTGACATTTATCGAAATCGAAAATTTATCGAAAATATAATTGAATAATTTGAAAGCGATGTTATGATTAAAAAAAAAAAAAAAAGAAAGAAAGAAAGAAAGAATAGTCCTCCGTACTAAACTAAATTCTGCTTTTGCCAGAATGTCATCAAAATCTTTTTTTTTTTTTTTTTTTTTTTTTTGAAAGAAAAGGAAAAGAAAAGAAAATGAATAATAATCAGTATCGAAACGGACAGTATCGAAGAAGTTAAAGAATCCCTTTTTTTAGACAAAAATGCATAATTTATTTTAATTTTCAATTATTGCCAAAAAAGTTTGAGTTTATTTTATTTTATTTTATTTTATTTTTTTTTTTTTTAATGAAAATAATTTTTACGCGTAAATATTAAAATTGATATAAAACTTTGTGAAAATTAAACTTGCAGGGTAAAATTAACGTCATTATAGCTCTAAAGGTTTTCTTTTTCTTTAGAAAAGACTTTATAAAGACTTTATAAATATAAAGCCTTATTATTATTATAGTTTTTTAGTAGCTAGAAAAATTATCGACTGTCTTCATTTCCCCCCCCCCCAACACCTAGATTTTTAATGTTTCATTATTTTATAATAAACTCCCCTGAAGGCTCTTACAAGGTACATTATATTATAGCAAGTTATATTCATGATTGTTTTACAAATAAATATATATTATAATATTGCTCTATTTAATAATAAAATTATTTGTATCCATAGAACCTCCTATGGGTAAGTCAAATATTGAATATACTCATAAGAAAAAAGTATAACAGACAAATTACAAAAGAAACGCCTACTAGCTGAGTCACAAATTTATAAATGACGTAAATTCATGTCACAGTGGACACATTGTCATAACAAAGCAGCGTGAAAGTCTCCAGCATAGCTCTATAATACAGCGTAAGTTATTCGGAATAAATGAATAAAGTTCATAAAATAAATCTGATGGATAATTTCATAAATTATAAATCACCAGTTAACTCGTGATGTTTATTTTTAATCAATTTTTGACGGACGAATTCACTCGAAATAATTCGGCATGAAGTTAAAGAAACTGCCTGCGTGTTTGAAAAAAAATGATTATTTCTCTAATATTTCTATTGCTTGTATCCTGCAATACATTTTACAAATCAAAGACATTTATTACTTTTCCGATAGTTATAATATTTTTTTTTTTTTAATCAACCATCATTCATGAGCTTACCTCTAATAACACTGTACTGGAGGGGAGAAAAAAATCTTGCCCTGATACCATTCTTGCTGATTATTGTGTAAAATGATATCTTGAATTTGAATATGACAACCATTCTGCCCAGACACCCACCTTTTTCTCGGGACGCCATATCCTCCCCCAATTTTTATCACTGTTCGGTAGTTTTGTGGCCATGAATTTGATTTAAAAAATGGAAAATAATTATTTTAACACTTAATATATATATAATCCATTTGATAGTAGAAGCAAAGAATGAGAACGAAGAATAGTTATAGTCAAACAATTCACCAAAGAGACATACACACGCCAAACAAAGCAACAAGATTTCCCAAATTGATTCAATTATCAAGTTCAACAATAGCACTGACGCCAATCCACTGTACAACAATACCTGTTGAAAATTGAAATAGGACCGTGTAATTAGACTCTGCTGAAAAGAAGGTTGACTCTAGGACAATATTTCAAAAAAAGAAAACCCTGTAAATGAACAACCCTGTAATGAAAATAAGGACCCATTAAACGCAGTAGAAGCCAAGCAACATACACAAGGTCACCAAAACCACAAAGACCAATAAGAATGAACAATTTCTCTATGTAGGAGAAACTCAGAAAGGTGAAAAAAAATCACCAGGGGATAAAATACACATATTTAAAGAAACCAAATTTAATTTTTAACAACCCGCAAAACAGACGATACAACAAACCAACACAACCAAATCCCAACAGAAAAACTCAAACTAAATCGAAATCCAGGGGAAAAAACAGCCCAAGAAAGGAAGGAAGGAGGCAAACGGCAAGACTTGTCACTTGCCTGTGGGGTTAAACTAGTTTTATGTTGTGATATTTAATCTCAGAACTTTCTTTTATTAACTTTCATTTTTCTTGTTCCGGACTTTCTCTTTTTGTTTTTTGCTTCCCGCCAACTGATTGTTTTTGTGCACCCGCCGTATCACGTGACGATATGTCGCGTCTCTCTACAAGTACATTGTAATACTTTTTTCAATCATGTAATTTTTGTTATTCGGAACTGACGTTCCATTTTAATCGTATTTTGTGCCTAAGAAATCTATAATAATAATATTAAATAAATTTTAAAAGGTGAAATTCTAGGCAGTCCTTTATCATGCAGTTAATATTTAAATTATTAAACAAATATTAATCCTCCTTTAATTACAGCAAAACAAGTTGTTATGGTTTTAAACCAGAAGTTATTCATACTGCATTTTTAAGCGTACAATCTGATGATTGCGTTACGAGATTTTCTTCAAGAAATGGCATACATGATTACCTGTGATAACCCAGGTAAGTCAAACTTCTTTTAATAAATTGACTGTACAATATTAGAAAAGAACATCTATTATTAAATATGTTATATAACTTACTGAGGAAAACAACGTATTCATGCCTTCACATATTAGTTTCTCCATTAGATTATGATTCTGATATTTTGAATTGAAAATTTAGATTTATTCTTGACAAAAATTCAAAAGTTTTTTTTTTCATTGCACATTGGAAGAAATTGCTACATTCAAAATAAAATAAACAAGAAATGAAAATGTAAGCGAAAATATTTGTTCTTGTTTCTTCAAAACCGAAGTGACACTAAATCGAAAGTATTGAAAAGTGCTTATTTTCATGAAAACTATTTAATTTTATTTTCTTCTTCAAGTACTATTTATCCTAACTGTGTTGATTTAAAATATTAAATGAATATTTACGAATTGAACAAATATTAACAAAACTATTACAAAAATTTTGTTTAAGTATGTCAGCAACAAAAGATATACAAATTGAACCGCTGAACTCCACAAATTATAATGTGTGGAAGTTTCGTATTGAGATGTACTTGCAAAAAGAGGATCTTTTTACAGTCATTACTGACGATCCTCCCAACCCAATAACCGATCAGTGGCGTTCAAAAAATAGAAAAGCGAGAGCTTTAATTAATTTACTTATTGATAACGAACAAATCGTGTATGTTATGAATCTAGATACAGCACGAGAGTGCTGGAATGCTCTGCGCCAAGTCCACGAAAGATCATCGCTTACGAGTAAGCTTTTCTTACTTAGGAAACTTTATTCCATAAAATTAATGGAAGGTGGTGATGTAAACCAACATATAGCTGATATATATAAAACACGCGACAGACTCACTGCTATAGGTGAAGTCATAGATGAATCGCACCTAGCTGCATTAATGCTATGCTCACTCCCTCCTTCGTATGACGTTCTCATAACAAGTCTCAAATCGAAAGACGAAGCGCAATTGACACCTGAGTTTTTACGAAACAAATTAGCTGATGAATATGCCAAAAGGCTTGAAAACAAAACTTATCAAAATTCAGCGTTAAAAGTCCAATACCATAACAAATCGGAGAAATTCTGCAAATACTGTAAGAAAAGTAATCATAATATAGAAGAATGTTATAAGTTAAAAAACAAAAATAATTCTGCTGTTAAAAGTCACAGTAAAAATTTCAACAAAAAACCCAACTTCAGATCCAACATATGCTCTCAGAACAATGAGAAGCCAGATAGCGCTCAAATTGCAGAGGGGAGCAATAAACCAAAAGCTGATAAATTGTATTCTTTTTATGTTGGAGATAAAACTGTAAATTGGGTGGTTGATTCAGGGTCGTCTTCACATATCTGCAATGATAAACTAAAATTTCGCGATCTTAAAAATAACGTTTCTAACGTCACTATCGCGAACGGCACGCAGCTAAAATCTTTGGGTTCCGGTACTGTGGATTTGTATACCGTTAATTCGGAAAACACACAGAACAAAATAACACTTAAAAATGTTCTTTATGTCCCTGAAATAGAAACTAATTTAATTTCTATAAAAAGAGCAACAGAGAATGGCTGTATCGCTGTATTTGATGATAAAACCTGTACAATTGTAAATCAGGGTAATACATGCATTGAGGGATATGTAAAAAATAACTTATATGAATGTCAATTAAATTATTCTGAAAACAAACACACAGCGAACATTGTAATACAAACTTGTGATAACGAAAATTGCATAAACAAGTGGCATGTGAAACTTGGCCACAGAAATACTAACCACATTAAAGATTTAGTTAACAAGGACATGGCTGTGGGTATAAAATTAAATGATTGCAAACATAATACTGAATGTAAAACATGCATAATGTCAAAATTAACTGATTCACCTTACCCCAAAGCTGCACAATTTAGAGCCTCCGTACCACTCGAACTGGTCCACACAGACTTATGTGGCCCTATGAAAACCCCCACTGTAGGTGGAAAATATTACTTTCTTACATTTATAGACGACTACAGTCGTTATACTATTATATATTTGCTAAGAAATAAGTTTGAGGTATTTTCTAAGTTAAAGGAATATGTGGCTATGACCGCAAACAAATTTGGCCGAAAAGTGCAAGCAATTCGCTCCGATAACGGGGGTGAATACACTAGCATGGAAGTAAATGAATTTTTGAATAAAGAAGGAATTGAGCATCAGTTTACCGTTCCTTACTCTAGTGCTCAGAACGGCGTGGCAGAACGTAAAAATCGTACGCTGACCGAAATGGCTCGCTGTCTGCTTAAAGACAGTAATTTACCGAATTCCTTTTGGGGGGAAGCCGTAAATACTGCAAATTACATACAAAATAGGCTCCCGACCTCCTCATGCTACTCAACTCCTTACGAAAAATGGACCGGCCGTAAACCCGATTTATCAAATATAAAAACATTCGGATGTCGCGCATACGCATATGTACATAAAATACATAGGGGAAAACTGGATAGCACCGCTCAAGAAGGAATTTTTGTGGGATATGATAATCGTAGCAAAGGCTACAGAATTTGCACAAATAATAAAAATGTAATAATTAGCAGAACTGTAAAATTTTTGGAGGATGAAAATAGAGAATCCCACAATAATGAAACATCACAAATCAAGAATGAAAATTCAAATGATGAAATTCCGGTGTCCAAATTACCAATATTAGATACTGATATAAATATAGATATAGCGGGCGATAACGATAGTCCGGATGACACGCAAACTCTGCCGCGACGATCACAACGATTAAATAAAGGTGTTCCGCCCGACAGATTTGCATTTGCAGTAAATGACAAAAGAATTGATGAGCCTAAGTGTTTTGATGATATACTAAAAATTCAAAACCCAGCTGAAAAAGAAAATTGGCTGAATGCCACACTCGACGAAATGAATTCACTCAGACAAAACAATACTTGGGAACTTGTTGACGCTCAACCAGGGACCAAAGTAGTAGGGTGTAAGTGGGCGTTCAAGGCCAAATACAATAGCCAAGGACAAGTCGAGAAATATAAAGCCAGGCTTGTTGCCAAGGGTTTTTCTCAAAAATACGGGGTGGACTATGACGAAACTTTTGCACCAGTTGCATCGCATACTACTCTAAGAAGTTTCTTGACCATGTCACTATATAAAAATTTGAATCTAAGGCATGTAGATATAAAAACTGCTTTCCTACATGGAAATTTGCAAGAAGATGTATACATGCATCAACCCGAGGGTTATGTTATCCAGGGCGAAGAAAATAAAATATGTAAGTTAAAGAAAGCGATATATGGCTTGAAACAAGCCGCTAGAGCGTGGAATTTGAAAATTAATGAAACATTGTGTAAATTGGGATTTAAACAAAGTCAACATGACAAGTGTTTATATATACGTAACAAAGATAACACAGAAACTTACATTCTTGTGTATGTTGATGATCTACTTGTAGCTGGTAAAAATCACGATATTGACATACTAATTAATCAACTTAGGGAAGAATATCCATTAACCGACCTTGGGGAAGCCAAATATTACCTCGGAATAAATATAGAAAGACCTTGTAAAGGAGTAATTACGCTTGATCAAAATAATAAAATACGAGACATTGTAACCAAATTTGGGCTAGATAACGCACGGCCTTCTGACACACCAATGGAACCAGGGTATATAAAATTAACTGATAATGACAATCTCTTACCAAACAACACAATGTACAGACAGGCTATAGGCGCGTTACTTTATATTTCTACAGTATCGCGACCTGATATAAGTGTTGCCGTTGGCATCTTAAGCCGTAGAAACGAAAATCCTAGAGCGAAAGACTGGGAGGCAGTTAAAAGGGTTATTAGATATTTGAAAAATACCCAAGATATTAAATTAAAACTTTGTAACTCTGGTGAACCTGTTCTTAGAGCATATTCGGATTCGGATTGGGCCAATGATCCAAGTGATAGAAAGTCTATATCTGGAAATTTATTTAAGATAGGAAAAAATCCAATATTTTGGACTTCGAAGAAACAGTCCTGTGTGTCCATGTCTTCAGCAGAGGCTGAGTACGTCGCAGCTGCGAGTGCTGCACTTGAAATACAGAGGCTCAACAAACTACTGGATGATTTAAATTTGCCGCAAGAATGTCCTATAGTGTTGTACCAGGACAACCAATCTACCATCAAGATTGCTGAAAATGAAAAATTCCAGTCCAAAACAAAACACTTACAGCTGAGATATCATCTTCTGCGAAACTTAATACAAGAAGGCCTAATAAAGCTTCAATACAAACCTACCAAAGAAATGAGCGCCGATACCCTCACAAAAGCTCTACCAAAAACTGATTTTAATAGACATAGAAATGCATTAATGAACAATTGAAAAATTTCTGAGCTTAAGAGGGGGTGTTGTGATATTTAATCTCAGAACTTTCTTTTATTAACTTTCATTTTTCTTGTTCCGGACTTTCTCTTTTTGTTTTTTGCTTCCCGCCAACTGATTGTTTTTGTGCACCTGCCGTATCACGTGACGATATGTCGCGTCTCTCTACAAGTACATTGTAATACTTTTTTCAATCATGTAATTTTTGTTATTCGGAACTGACGTTCCATTTTAATCGTATTTTGTGCCTAAGAAATCTATAATAATAATATTAAATAAATTTTAAAAGGTGAAATTCTAGGCAGTCCTTTATCATGCAGTTAATATTTAAATTATTAAACAAATATTAATCCTCCTTTAATTACAGCAAAACAAGTTGTTATGGTTTTAAACCAGAAGTTATTCATACTGCATTTTTAAGCGTACAATCTGATGATTGCGTTACGAGATTTTCTTCAAGAAATGGCATACATGATTACCTGTGATAACCCAGGTAAGTCAAACTTCTTTTAATAAATTGACTGTACAATATTAGAAAAGAACATCTATTATTAAATATGTTATATAACTTACTGAGGAAAACAACGTATTCATGCCTTCACATATTAGTTTCTCCATTATTTTACACCGGCAACACTCCCCCAGCCAGCCAAGACCAGATTAGGAGACACGTGGATGAAAAAAAAAAAAAAAAAAAAAAAAAAAAACATAGCAAATAAAGAAAAATGAAACCATGAAATTTATTGGTTGATTACGAACCCACAATAAAAAAGAACCCCGAAATGAATCAAATGAAACAATAACAAATTATTTTCCAGAAAAACAAAAACACACCATGAACCTAAAAATTAATAAAACCAAAACCTAAACCCGCAAGAAAAAATCACCCCGAAATGAAAGAGAAGCAATTTAGACACAATTCATCCTGATGTATTGAAACACCAACCAGAAAAAAATAAAATAAAATAAAAAACACTATATTAATAAAATGTAATAAATGCAATATATGATTTCAGTGACAAATCCCGCCCTAAATTTTCCCCTTGCCGCAAATGTTCATGTTTTAGAATTTTTCAAATCCGTAGCCCCTGAGAAGATATTTACCAATTAAAAGATTCCTTTTTCCCCCTACAAATCAAATTTATAGCCATAAAAGTGCCGAAAAGTGATAAAAATAGGGGGGGGGAGCGTCCCTAAAACATAGTGGGTGATGCGACAAAATGGGCGTCCTATCCGGATTCAAGGGGTCGTTTTACATAAGAATTTCCAAAAATGGAGCTGGGGCCGATTTTCACACAGAGCCGTGTAATTAGCTAAGGACGAAGAAATATATAAATTATGGCAATATCAATGTTTTAATACACTTCTATTATCTGAACTCATAAATAGCCAAGACAAATAATCTTTCGGAAAGCGAAGAACAGAGAACAAAATTACTCGGATGAAACACATTATCGAGGGAGAAAAATAAAGCTAACCATCCCATGTTGCAACCTAGCTGAATATAGATAAATAAAAAGAGACACTGATATGTTACAGTCTGTCAAAAAATCGTATTATTCTTTGTTTTATCTAATATAATAAAAATGCTATATATCCTTCCACAGAATAAATACAAAAACTTGCCTATTGTTGTCTTATGGACATATTTACATTCGTATCATAAAAGATGTTTTATCAACGCATGAGAAATAATTGTGAAAGTTAATTAAAGTTTTGCTTATTTATAAATATATAGAGAGAGAGTGCAAGAGAGCAAAGCATTGTTTATATAAGTTTTTTAAGGGAATGATGTAAAAGAACAATAAATGAAAAGATGTATGATCAGGTTAGAAAAAAATCTTTTAATTACTGTAAATTTAATGGCACTGAAGAAAAATTTATTAAAAAAATGTAAATGTTTTTTTACTTCTTCTTACCCATAAGGTAGAGAAAGAATTGTTTTAGGGTCAAATTTTCAAAATTGAATTTTGTTATATTTACACGTTTTGAGGTCCCCTGAATTCGAAAATCATGTTTTTAGCGGTTGGTCTGTGAGTGTGTCTGTCTGTTACTAGTATATCTCAAAAACAAATTATAGCAAAAAGTCCAAACTTGGTAATCTAAATGTGTATGACATAGGGAGGCTACAGTAAACTTTTCGTTGAGATCAAGAAAATGGTTCGTGTACAGGGACACCCAAGAGAATTCCAATACATTACGCCTATGGGGGAAATTGCAGATAAGTAGAGTTTAACATCTATAGACTGCACTAAACCAAATGAAACGAATATATATATATATATATGCGTAAAAACATGTTTCGTGTAGAATATGGCTGGGAAATCATTCACAGTTCGTTTACAGGGTTTCACAAAAGAACTAGATTATGGTACGACAATACTTGAAAATTGATGGAAGTGTACTTCAGGTTGTACCGTGTGTTATTAATATCGGATTATATTTATGTCCTCCACGTGATGTGTACATAACTTTTAGGAGATATACAGGGCTGCCAATATTTAAGCCATAACATTCTTTTTTATTGTTAGTGGACGTGCTTTACTGCAATTTCCGGGAAAGCTGCTCAGTAATTGAAATGAATTCCTCATAGCCATATGGTAAAAATTTATTTTTTTAAGCTAAATATTCATCGCTTGGTTTTTTATGTATTTAGACATTTTGAGGCTTCCTGAATACCGAAGTCAAGTTTTTAACGTTTGGCATTTGTCTGTGTCTATTAGAGTAACTTAAAAACAAATAATTTCAGGCGATCCAAATGTTGCATTTTGAATTTAATGTGTTTGTTACTAGAAAAGTTTGATCAAGATTGATAAGTTTCGAGGAATGTTGGTGTGAAAGTTGTCTCAATAATTTTAAATGAACTTTTGAATTTAATGACAGATTCGAATTCTATAAAATTGTAGATACAGTAATGAAACGGGAGGTTGAGAGGGGCGGTAGCTCCCCTCACACAGAATTACTTGTCAAATAAAGTTGTTCTGTAGCATAATTTGAATTGTTTTTACATAGGTTTGTATAACAGTACTCGTTATCTTACCCCTTAATCTCCAATCTGTATTTATAGTACTAAATTTCAGGGTAAGAGAAAGTTGTGTGAGTGAAACAGCAGATTATTTAAATTATAAATAGAATATTCTTTATAGTAGAATTTATATTTAAAGATAATAATACAAAAAAGGTTTAATATAAAAAGTTAGAAAATTATATAATTAATATTCAAATCATGCATTAGTTAGTATATCTCATTTTTTGAGTATTGTATTATATATCATGAATATCGTGTAAACGCATTTTTCGTATTAATTATGTTGCGTATCTTGAAGAATAAGTATTATGCTATGTATGTCCAAACAGGTATTATTTAATTACATTTAAAAAATCTTTAATACTTGGCCGAAATGCTGATTATGTGCGAGTATTAAGAACTGTATTGTGAACTGAACTGAGTTTATTAAATGATACTTTACACTTTCCAACAAGGTTGAAAAGTGTTAATGACTTCGGTTTGTTTGTCTGTCTGTCTGTGCTCTAACTCCCGTAAGTATTCGTAGAATTTCTTGAAACTCATATGTGTTATTCAAGTTTACGATCGGATGTTCCCTATTGAAAATGGAGTGCATACCTTTACTGGTTTGTGTACAGGGACACCCGAAAGTATTCCAAAGCATTGTGTTCTATGAGAGGTATTTCTATAAATCATATTTTAATGACGTTACTTTACACAAATCTTACTGAAACTGAAATATATTATTCAAGTCCACTATCGGATGTTCCCCATTGAAAATAGAATAAATACAATCACTGGTTTGTATACAGGGAGACCCGAAAATATTCCAAAGCACTGCATTCTATGAGAGGTATTTCTATAAACCATATTTTAATAACTTTATTTTGCACAAGTCTTAATAAAATTAAAATATATTATTTATATGGACAAAAGAATGCTTTCTTTAAAATACAGTATGATTAGCATTAGATTTACAGCGCAACACAAAAATATTGAGTTACATTAATGGGTATTATTGGAAATTTACTAGAATTGCATTTTCGTTTATATTAATCGTTTTTATCATTTTCTAAATGTTTTTAACACTTTTCAACAAGGTTGAAAAGTGTTAATGACTTCGGTTTATCTGCACTGTAAAGAAATTCTGTAAATTTCCTGTAATAAATATCCAAAGTCTCTGTAAGTTTACAATAATTCTTAATTAAAAGTAAGTAATCGAGAATCTCAGTTTTTATTCTGTATTTTTATCAATTTTTATTTTTTTTAAATTTCTCAATAAAAATTTAAAATAAACATTTCTACTTCACAAAAAGCATTTTAAGTCACAAATATATTCTCGCCAATAATTCATTTAATTAATATTAGTCACTAAAATGCATATATAAAATTTATTTTTTAATATCGCCGTTTATTTTTCTCTGTAATATTACATAAGACTTAAGATAGATGATTACATATAGTTTTATGTTGAAATTTTTAACAGTGTGTCTGTTTGTTTATCCACGCTTTAACTCCTATAAACATTCATGAAATTTCTTAAAACTGATATATGATATTCAAGTTCACTATCGGATGTTCCCTATAGAAAATGGAGTGAATACTTGAACTGGCTTGTATACATGGACACCTAAAAATAATACAAAGCATCTGTTCTATGAGAGGAATTTGTATGAACTATATATTTAGTCCTTTATTTTACACAAATTTTTATGAAATTTGAAATATGTTATTCAAGTTTACTATCGGATGTTTACTGTAGAAAATGGAGTAAATACCACCATTGGTTTGTGCACATGGATACACGAAAGTATTCCAAAGCATTCGTTCTATGAGAGGTATTTCTATAAACCAAATTTTATTAACTTTACTTTGAACAAATCTTAACAAAACTGAAATTTGTCATTCATATGCACAGAAGAATGCTTTCTATACAGAATCTAGTATGAATAGCATTAGTTTTACAGGGCCACACAAAAATATTCAGTTACATTGGGGGCTTTTATTGGAAATTTGCTGGATTACCATTTTCGTTTATAATAAGCGATTTAACACTTTTTAACATTTTTTAAGTGTGAATATGATTTCAATTTGTGTATCTATATGTACTACTGTCCAACTGTCTGTCTGCCCGCCTCCAGTGACCGTAAATATTTTCTGAATTTTTAAAAATTATTTATATTATGCAAATTCCCTTTGGAATGTTCCCTATTAAAAATGGCATTAATAGGTCCTCTGCAACTGGTTTCTGTACAGGGACCCCCCCCCCCAAAAAAAAAAAAAAAAAAAAAAAAAAAAAAAAAGCCAATACATTGCATTTTAGGACTGACATTTTTATAAATTACATTTAAAAAACTTTCTCTTCTGAAAATCATAAAAAAAATTTACATTTGTTGTTAATATGCTAAAATAATATTTTGTATAGAATATGATTTTTTTAACCTTCAGATTTACAGGGTTACACTAAAATATTCGCATACATTAAGGTCTGCAAGTAGAATAAAAAGACTACGTTTTCTTTTGTGTTAAGCATTTTTAACACTTTCTAACAATGTTTAAGAATAATTAAGAATTCAATTAGTCTATTTGTATACCTTTCAGAACTATTGTCTGTCCGTTGTGGGATTACGTAGGCAAAAGGCATTGAAAGTTATACAATATACAACAATTACGTACATTTGGAAAGCGTTAATAATCAATGCGTACCGATTGTTTTTTCGTTCTTGTTTTTACTTGTGTTAAACCTATATTCTGGTTGGAAAAGTCGTATAATCTATTTTGAGCAGCGCATAAACAAAAACGTTTGATTTAAAATGAATACGAATGAAGCGGGACTTCACTAAAATAGCTTAAAAATGTAAAAGATGTATAAAAGAAACGTATAAACTGTGTTTTACTTAAATATGTTTATAATTTGATGCACATTTATTTTATTTCTTGTAAATGCTTTGTTTATAAATTTTCGGATTTTTAAATTATAGTATTTTCATAGTCTTCTTAAATTTACGTTTTTTTTTTTTTTTTAAACATAGTTATATTTTTTAATAAAAGTATAATATAAAATGTAAGTGTTATTAAATAATGTAAATTTCGCTATTGGGCAAGTGTCACAGAAATTTCATCTACTGACAGCTCTTTTAAAATATGGAAAATTTCGAAGATTATTATTATTTATTTATTTGTACAATAGGTTATATCTGATTATATGGCTAGTTATTGGATACAGCAGCTACAAAAACACAAATATTTTAGGTGTTTCAGATATGCTTCACGATACATTTAAGGGTTAAGATAATGCCTAGTTTTTAGGAGACATGAAATGTTATTAAAAAACATGTAAGATTTTCGTCGAAGAATTCCATAGCTAGTTTACTTATTCATTACAATGAATATATTCTCTTAAAAGAAGAAAACATTTTTACTTTCCGAACACTATAGTGAGGAAAGTATTGTAATCATGTCAAAAATCCGAATTCGAGATTTTGATGTTTCTATACGTTTTGAGGTCCCCTGAGTCCATTTTCACTATTTTTACGATGATGTGTGTATGTGTGTGTGTATGTGTGTATGTGTGTATGTCTGTGAGTGAACACGCTAGCGTCTAAACTCTTTGTTCGATTAACCTGAAAGTTGGTACGCATATTGTAAGTCACCATAGTACGAATCCTATAGATTTTGGTGAATCTAGCACTTATAGTTTTTTTACAGGGACACAAAGAAAAATTCTTTATCATTATGGCCTATGGGAGCAAAATCTTAAAAGTGCGATAGCATCTAAACGCCTTATTCAATTGAGCAAAAAATTTATACACATATTATAGGTCACAAATACTCAATCTGTATAGATTTTGGAGAATCTAGCGCTTATAGTTTTTTTTACAGGGAAACAAAGAAAAATTCTTTATCATTATGCCTATGGGGCCAAATTTTTAAAAGTGTGATAGCGTCTAAACGCCTTATTAATCTGAGCAAAAAATTTGTACACATGTTATAGATCACAGTTGAACTAACTGTATAGATTTTGGTGAATCTAGCACTTACAGTTTTTTTACAGGGACACAAAGAAAAATTCTTTATCATTATGGCCTATGGGACTAAATTTTTAAAAGTACGATAGCATCTAAACGCCTTATTGAATTGAGCTGAAAATTTATATGAGTATTATAAATCACTGTTGCACTAACTATAAGCATTTTGGTGAATCTAGCATTTATAGGTTTTTACAGGGACACAACGAAAAATTCTTTATCATTATGATCTATGGGCTCAAAGTTCAGTAGCGTTAAATAAAACATCGTGTAATAGATGGAGAAAAATACTCAAACACTCTATTATGGTTTTCTCTCTTTTGTTTGTTTAACAACTCCTCTTTCTTTACATTATCTACAAAACCGGTAATTACTCAATGTTCGGAAAGTCGAGTGGAGTCACTCCAGATTTTTTTACAATATTAATATGCTGTTTGTGTTTACAATTACAATTCAACATATGCTATATTTATAATTTAACATTTTAGCCTTTGGTAGTGTTTTTCAAAAATTACAGTCAACAGGAAAATTATTGTTGCAACCATACACATATTTAATTTTTTTTAGTTTTTAGTTCTTAGTTTGATCGCTAATTTTTATCATCAACTTACTTTTTTATAAACAGCATAAAGTCTAAGATCATGATTCGACAAATACTTACTTAATAAAACAGTGTTAGAGGCACATCTTTTTAAATAAGAATTATTAACAGTGCTTCAATAATTTTGCTGCCGACTGTACTTGTCTTTAAAATCAAAATCTTAAACATATTTCGAAATTATTTAAAACTGATTATTTATATTTTTCACAAATTTTAACCTTTCAAAATATTTCTTACGATAATAAAAATTGCATTCTTAAAACACATGTTAGAAATATTTTTGCATTTCTAATTAAAATTTTGCGAAGAAATATTTGTGTATAACCAATTAATTAGTTAATTTAAAACATTTTAATTGTTAGATGTATGTTTTTTCCTGAAATGCGGCTATGAAGTTTTAAAGCAAAAGTGTATTTAAAACTTAGACATTTTTTAGCAGTTAGAAATTGTTTTTGGTTAACACTAAAGTTTAGTGCATGTTAAAATTGTCATAATGTAGGAATATAACTAATTAGCTTTGTTGTTATTCGATTTGAGATTTTTATTATTTTTATTATTATTATTTTATTATTATTAAGAATTAACACATTGCTATCGAATGTAAAGTAATTAATTTTTAGTTAGTATTGTTTCTTATTTAGAAACATTTGAAATTGCAAATAATTAGTCTATTTACAAATTTTAATTCTATGTGTTTTCTCAAAAGCACATATAAAATTTTACAGTAAAGAGAATTTTTTTTTAAAACAGGTGTAATATATTTTAGATTAACATAAAAGTTAAAAAACATAATTCCTGTAAAAAGTGCGATAGTAAAAAAATTAAATTTTAAATTTATTCAAAAAAAAATTATTTTATTTTTGTTTTATTTTATTTTATTTTGTTTATTTATTTTATTATTATTATTATTATTATTATTATTATTATTATTATTATTTTGTTCTTGTTGTTGTTGTTGTTGTTTTTCGGGCCTGGGCCTAAAATCTTCCATAATAGAGATTATAAATTTCCATAATAATATTTTTTGTGATACCTTTTGACTCTTAAATATACAAATAAGTCAACAGTTCTCTTAGAAAATTTATTAAAGAAATGTTACTCGAAAAGTTTTAAATTAATTGAATTATTTTTATGCAATGTAGAAAATAGTGCTTTAAATTAATAAATCATAAATTTTCAAAAAATAAAAAATAAAAAATAATCCACCAACATGACAATATAAGCATAAATTACATAATATTGGATTTTTTCTCATATTACTTTCCTAAAGTATTATATAAAAACAATCCATATCATATTTTCTTAAAATAAACCTTAAAAATTTTTCATGAATTAATCTACGTCCCGTGATAACCAGACAACTTGATGTATTATCTCTCTATAAAAGAAGAATCAGCGATACGATCGGTAACTCTAGATATCTCTCGGTAAATCTAAAATCCTCTACCCCAACTTGACTCTTGCATGCATGTTATAAAGGATTTTATTGAGTCCATGGATGATGGATCAGCTTGGGAAAATATTGCTGTCAAAAATCTGGTAATTACAGAAGAAAGATGATGGATTTTCAGCCAGAATCATGTCTAAATATTATCGTGTATTATGGATTAATATTAGTAATACATATAATACTTTATTTCTTAATGAGATAATTCGATGTACAGTCACCCAAAAAAAAAACGCCACCCCCCCACCTAATTTTGCCGTAAATTATCGTAGAAACATGCGACTGGTACCAATCAGTTTGTAATAACGTCTAGTTTATAATGTTATAGTTAGATTTTACTTAGGGGGTCGTCTACATATTAAAACTGACATCAACTTCATTTTTTTCAATGGTAACCCCCATTTTTTATAATTTATTTGAATTCTTTGGATCAAATCATCACGGAAAATGGTATAGTTTATATATTTCGCTCAATTTTTCATAGAGTTATAAGCTGTCAAAGTTTGGGGGTGCTAATGTTAAATGAATGTGACAAACATTAAATCATATCTTCGAAAATAATTATGATATTTACATTCTGTTTTTTTTATTCGTTAGAATGAAGTAACCCAAACATATTCCATGCAAATTTTTGCTAAAAAAATATTTTTTGAATTATGAAAATTATTAATAAATTCATATTTGAAAAAATTATGAATTATGACCTATGTTAATTTTTGCACGAATAGAACGGGCATCATCAAAAACATGGGTTTCCAAATTTACAGCTCATTCCTAACATTATTTTTTGAGTTACAGTGATGTTTCTCTTTTTTTTCCTGTTAGGGGGCCGTCACTTTTTATAATCTGTATCCTCTATAAGTAAATGCTTGTATATAATTTGACGGAAAACTATTTTAATTTAACTTTATGTTATTTTTATTGTTTCCTAAGCAATATTTCGATGTTTATTATACAAATTGGCATATTTTTGTAAAGTTATCACAATGTAGGCGAGGGATTGTGAAAGAATTTCAAAAGAAAAGAAGCCCCGCCTCTGATTCGCCGAAACACTATTTAAAAAAAAAAGACAAATTTGCATATTCCTATTTGACTCTATATGTGACGCTGGTATGCATAAATCACAATGGTATTTACTACATCGATTATTGAAGACAAAACTTAAATGATTTAATTACAAATATGCAAAATTATTTTGCTTTATATTATAAAGTTTTAGAAAATTTGTGAAAAGGCGTGGCTATTTACATTAAGCCTTGATATGGAAGCTATGTTGCTGTTTTTCGATGCTGCGAAATTTACAAAATATATGTGTGTTAATATACTATACAGATAGAAGAATAATTATATAATATCAACAAATCTTCTTTAATCAATATGTTTATATACATTACTGTATTGAAATGTTTATATATGAATATTGTATTTATTTTTAATGAGAGATATAAACACAAAATACTAAAAAAAAAAAAGAAAATGTGTTATAAATTTTTATAAATCAAGCAAAATATATATGCATACTTGCCAACCTAACCCGTAACATTGTTAGTTCCCGCCCCTGTGTGTACACAATTTAATTTTTAGAGTAATTAACTTCAAATACATTTACGATTAACTCATTGAGCGCCACGCGAATTCTTATGGAAATCCCATTCAGGCCACACGTGCTGCTTAGAAGCGTGTTATGTTTATCGAGTTTCAATAAACCCCATTAGGCCTTAACGATATAATCCTATAAAAATCCTATTTAAAAAAAAAAAAAAAAAAAAAAAAAACATGAAGTAAATTTTAAATAAATTGTCAGTAATTACTTAAAACTATGTAAGTTCTGTAGCTTTATATCATATTTTACACTGCCGGCTGACTTAGCCTAAATGGAAAGATCAGTGTCAGCCACCGATGGCTGACACAGCTCTAAAAAGACTGATGTGAAAAAAATGTACGGAAAGGGGCGGGACCAGTAATCTTCCGGGATAGGTTGACAAGAATATATATACATAGAGCAATGCCAGAAAATGTTCTTTATTTTTCATGAACCAGATGAATGGTATTTTTTTTTCTGAATAGTCTATGTATTAAATATAATGCTGCTTTAAATACCCTTTAAATGAAAAGTTTTATTACGTAAAGTAATTTTCTGGCACTCTACAGCTCCCAAATGACACACAATACAAAACCCCGCCTTTTTCCAGTGTTTAAAGGGTATTAACGTTTAATATGCTTTATATTCGTTTTGATCTTTCCTTCTCCTCCTTATCTTCTTCTTTTTTCCTCAAAAAAAAAAAGAGTTATGTAACATTTTGACCTTTTCAAGTGAAGATTTAGATTAAGGGTAGTCAGCCTTTCTACGCCCACCGTCCACTTCGATATCTGTGTTAAAGTGTAGAATTTTAGAACATCCCATTAAGTAGTAGGATTTAATATTTTACATATTAATTTGTTACACATTATAAAATATAAAAGCAAAAGAATATCGTGTAGATTTATGTAAAAGTTTTTAATAATGTCATGAAAAAAAAAAAAATAATAATAATTAATTAAAAAAATAAATAAATAAAAATAAAAAAATCTGTTTTAATATTTTAAAAAAGTCAATTAAAGAAAATGAAAGTACTGCAGCATCAGAACAAACTCCCATTGTCACAGTGAAACGGCCGTGGGAACCAGGTTGAGTGCCGCCGTTTCAGACAATTATACAGCAGCTTGAGTTAAAATAATTTTGAATTTTCAAACAAATTTAAAACCATTCATCTTTTTTTTTTTTTTTGATAGATATTTTAATATCTATTCAAGCTATTTAATTTTCTTCGCATGAAGTAAACTATCTGATGTTTAATCAATAGAAACCAAAAAAAATCTTTTAATTCATAAACTAACTCAGAAAGTTCTATGAATTAGTCATTTTTTTTATTTTATAATTAACATTTCTGAAATTTTTTTCCGGTATGAAACTTAATAAAAAATGTATACTGGGTGGTAGATCGTGATTTATATTTTCTAAATGTATAGACGGACCCCTAATACATTTTCACGTGTAACTCTATTTAAAATTGATTTAAGGTATATAAATAGGTATGTTTTTCGAACCGCCTTGATCTCAGAAATCTGAATATGAAGTCAAAAATAGGGGTTGCCATTGAAGAAAATGAAGTTAATGCCAGTTTTAATATGTAGACGACCCCTTAGGCAAAATTTAACTATACCGTTATAAACTAGACGTTATTACAAATCGATCGGTACAAGTCAAATGTTTCTACGATAATTTACGGCGAAATTAGGTGTGGGGGTGGCGTTTTTTTTTGGGGTGACTGTACTATATAAAATATTTTGGTAGAAAGAGATTAATTATTATTAGATTACGAGTAAGTTTGCTATAGTTCTTGTTATTTTACTTTCAGATTGAATTTATTACTTTAAAATTTCTGGAAAGTTCCTAAAGTTTTAAAATATTGTATGTCTTTCTAGATGTGCGAATTAAACTGTCTGTTAATTATAACTTTCTCTGAAAGTTTAAATCTTATTTCAGAAAATTTTGGAGTGGAAGGCTGATTTTTTTATACCAACTATGTGAAAAATACCAGAGCCGGGAATCGATCCCGGGCCTTCCGCTTTACGTGCGGATGCACAAACCATTGAGCTACCCTGGCTGATTACCAGCTAGGCATTTCTCACATAACATTCGTTGGCAAAGTCTCCGAGTCTGTAAACACAGCTGTATCAAGTGACTTTGGAGTGGAAGGCTGATTTTTTATACCAACTATGTGAAAAATACCAGAGCCGGGAATCGAACCCCAGCCTTCTACGTCAAAATTTTCTGAAATGAACTTTCATGGTTGATGAATAAATTTCTAAATTAAAGTTTAAATCTTATTTAAAAGTATTATAGCACAATTCCTCTTAAAAATCATGTAGGTGTAAAAATCATAGCTCTTTTACAACGATTAAATTAAAAATAAGTAAATACAGACAGACAGACAGTTTTAGGTTATACACAAATTTTAGCAACATTATATCGTTTCCGAGTGAGTAAACTGACATATGTTTTGGAAATCCTTAAAAGTATAATACAACCACGTTTGATGCATCTAGCATAGAGGATTATTCATACAGCATAGCACAGACTAGGACGCAATGCGGCGCGCAACGTTGGTTCTATTCAAAATGCTTTGATGTGAGATTTGAGTTTATGCGAGACTCGAAGGGCTATTTCCTCTTCTGATAAACTTCCTGCTTCGATAATTAGCCTGAAAAACTTGGGTTCCATTTGTAATATTTTTCAAGGAACAATAAAATTATTGTCCCTCATTGTAAACATGTCCAAAAGTTCAAGGATCACTTTGCGATCATGGATAATTTACTACCGTTTTGCGCATTTTATTGGGCGCTAGTCTGTGCAATTCTAAAAGGCTTGAAAGAGTTACGTTCAACCATAAGTTGGGTTTTATTTTTCATCCAGTCACTCCGTATTCCCTTATCACGTGTTTTCTCTAGACTACAATGGTTATCACCCCTGTTTTAGCACTAGACTCGTGAGAGTAAGTACATGAGCAGAAGCTCCCATGACCTTAAAAAATTCGGTCGAACAATACATTTTAAAGAGAAAAGATTATTGTATTTTGAAAATAAATGTGTCAATATGCGAGAAGGTGTATTTTGACAAGCGTTCTCGGGAAGGCGTCAGTCTACAAATTACAAAGACGAAAAAAGAATAGATAAAAAACTTTTTTTTTTTTCACCATGATTGTGTTTCTTAAAACGTTAATGGAATAGTCCTGGCAAATTGCAGGTCTATCATACTTGGTCACACTATATCACGTCCTTTGATAGAATTTTGATTTCATTTTGGTAGATTTTTATTTCTACTGGGTTTTCTGCTTATCAATTGCGTTGCTCATTTAAAAAAAAAAAAAAAAAAAAGTAAACAAACGTCATACATAGCAAAAGCATGTGACTACAGTTTTCGTTCGAATTAATTTATTATGACCATTGTCTATATTACAGCATGAAAGCAACAGCACATTAAAGTGTTACATTTTTCTGCATTTACCTCTGTTGTCGTAATTTGGCCGATTGTAACTTTTAACCTTCTTTGAATTTTTCTTTTTCTTCCTTTTTTTCTTTTTTTAATATAGAAACAGTTTATGGAATAATCGAAACCCTTTTCTGCTCTTCCTTATATGAAAATAGTCCTTTCCAACTTTTTATGAAGGATTTAGCAAGATATTAACCCTTCATCTACGGGTAAAACCAGTGGCAAAGCGTCCATGGAAGCGATGGAAGCAGCGCTTCCCCTATTTACGATTTTTAAAAAGTAATCAAGTAACGTCACCTCGACGAAAGACTAAATTTAATCTTTCTCTGCTTTTGGAAGAGCTTCGCTTCGGCGCTTTCATAGTTTTCTGAACCGCGCCTCGCCTCTGGGTAAAACCATACACAACTAGAACGCCAAACGCAAAAATCAACCTTCATTAATTTTTGAATGGGAAAAGTGTGGTAAGGTAATTTACCATGTCTACAAATTTTACTTTATTAGTAACTTCGTGGTAAATGTAATGTCAGTCGCACACAAGGATATTTCACTTGGAATTACGCTATTAAATCATAGAATAGTTTAGAACAACGCTAAAATGCGGGGCTTGATGTTTAATTAGAAAAATAAATAGATATGAAAATTTTAAATGGCACAAATCGTCTATTCATAACCTCCGGAATGAGGGGCGGACTTGCTAAATCGCTTATTCACGATAGCCGTAATTAAAAGGTTAATCTGAAAAATATTGTGACTATATTATTTATTTTTTGCCATTTCTTATATGTTTTGGTGGGCTTAAAATATTCCATCTACAGTATCAATGAATTCTGGATAACATTCGTAAGTAAATTTTGTGTGTTGTAATATCGCTTACAGTGAGTGAGTACTTATGCGTGTTCATACACACAGAAAAATGAAAAATCGAAACTTGTCAAGAGACGTGCCATCTTTGTGACACTAAACGTTTGTCAAGTACATTGACTAATTTGCACAAAATTACGCAAAATTTTAAACAATCAAAACACTACCTGACAATCCCATTTAGTCATGAGACACAAAAGTCGTTTTATTTTACCATGTATCTTTGATGTGTTTCGTCTGATGATCCGTTTTGCCTCTAAAACTTGTCAGATGACTAATTTCCCAGGTACAGTTTTCATTTTCCTCAAATTTGACCGGTTAGTCAGATGAGAGAATAAAAATAAATTATTCCTATTTTGTCAATTGACTAAGAAAAATTTGTTTGGCTAGTCCAAAAGCTCAGCATTATTATTTTTTTTTCTTTAATTTTATTATTATTATTATTATTATTTGTTTATTTATTTTTTGTCTCCTTCTGACAACTTGAGTTAGTCAACCGAAATCGAAAAATAAACCCAATCGAATTTCGCGGGATAGTGTCAGTTTCATTAATTCTGAAAAAGAAAATTACGCTTAAAGTTATTTGGGAAACGCATATTTTTTATAAGAACTTTGTGTCATGCTAATTCCAGTTTTTGTATTTTTAAATTATATAAATCATTTTCTAAGTATGACATGAAACTATAGCAAAGCAGCTCGGCAATTTTTAATAACAGATAGAAAAAGAGGGTTTTTTTTTTTTTTTTTTTTTTTTTTGAAAACAGACATTTAATTTTTTACCCCAACTAAAATTAAAAAGACTGAAATCTGTATTCCCTGCACGAAAACCTAAATAGAAATATCTTTCCATTGAGAAATGACACTAAGCGGCAAAATTTGTTCCAATGTATTTTAAAAAAAAACTTTTTAAAAATCACACAAAGTTCAAGGAAAAGGAAACTAACATTAAAATATTTTAAAACTAATTTGTAGAAGAAAAAAAAGAGCAAAAAAAAAAAAAAATCTATACTCAAGTACAATAGAAACATCGAAAGAGATTGCATCATGTAGTAGACGGACATCTGTCGCCAGGATGAATCAGAGAACTATTTTTTTTTTTTTTTATCTTATGTGCTCTTTATTATAAAACAGCAGGCTACGCCCGCTTCGCTGGTCACTATTTTTAAATGAATCACTGTAATTAATGAATTCTCAAAATTGCATTAATTTTTATCATATGATAAAAAAAGAGAAAAAAATTCTGATCGGGGAAAATGCTACCTTCGGCAGCGTAGACCCATGCGCAATGCCCGCAAACGAATGCATATATATAAGCGCTGCGCGCGTGTATTCCTTCACCACCCTTATGATTTCTCAAAATTCCATGTTATTACTCATAAACTTTTATTCTTAAAAAAAAAAAAAAAATCATTTCTGACCTTACACCGGGTAAAAAAACTTTCACCGGGCCCCCCTGCATTCGCCCGCTAGTGGATCAGTATTTTTAAATGAACCACTCTAATGAATGAATTCTCAAAATTGAATATTATTACTCATTAACATCACTCTTAAAAAAAGAAAAAAAATCATTTGTGATCAGATAAAAACTCACACTGGGTACCCACTGCTTTCGGCAACTTAGATCCGTGCGCTGCGCGTGCGTATTCCTTCACCATCCTTATGATTTCTCAAAATTCTATGTTATTGCTCACAAACTTTCATTCTTAAGAAAAGGAATTAAAAAAAAAAAATCATTAATCATTGGGTAAAAACTCGCATTGGGTCCCCACTGCCTTCGGCAGAGCAGACCCATGCGCACACGTGTGAAGATATACGTGCGTATATCTGCTGCAAAATTAAAAAAATCATTTCTCATCGGATAAAAAGTCGGACCGAGTCCCCACTGCCTTCGGCAGCGCAGTCCCGTGCGCTCGCCTATTCCTTCCCCGTACTTCCAGCCCCTCCAAATTAACCTACATATACCAGTTTTGAAAGGTCTAACTCAATTAGCTGAGATGCAAAAGAAAACCTAATCAAGACACCTTAAAACGTGTAAATCAGGTGAAATCTCGAATTCCCCTTTCGATAATATAAAAGAACTTTAAAATATCTTTCGAATGATGTATTAAAAACAATTTAATCAGAATTCGAATTTGAAATATTGAAATTTTAAAATATTACAGCGCCATCTGGTGGTAGAAATTTCTGTAATCTACTGTTCGATTCCAAATCAACAAAGCTTTCAAATGATGTATTACTTATGAAATTATTTTAATTAGTAGCTGAGATACAAAAGAAAACCTGAACAGAACACCTCAAAACGTGTAAATCGGGTGAAAACTCGAATTCCACTTTCGATAATATAAAAGTACTTTAAAATATCTTTCGAATACTGTATTAAAAATAATTTAATCATAATTATAATTTGAAATATTGAAATTTTAAAATATTACTGCGCCATCTGGCGGTAGAAATTTCTGTAATCTACTGTTCAATTCCAAATCAACAAAGCTTTCAAATAATATATTACTTATAAAGTTATTTCAATTATTAGTTGAGATAGAAAAGGAAACCTAATCAGGACACCTTAAAACACGTAAATCACGTGAAATCTCGAATTCCATTACCTACGGTAGTCGGTTAATGGAAGGCGACAGAGATTTGTGGCGTCTACTCTTGAAATTCAATTCAAATAAGTTTTAAAATGACATATTACTTTTGAAATTATGCTAATTAGAAGCTGAAATACAAAATGATATAAACACTATTATAAAACGATTTATGTCCGACTCTTTCGTGGTTTTCTCCGAAACTTGCGTAATTCCGGACTAAATACTGTTAAAAATCCACAGTATGAAATGTGAACGGAGTATCAGAATTCGAAACTCTGCAAAATATAAAAGAATAAAAGCGTTCTGGGTTTTCCGTCGTTTTCTCCGAAACAACCGTTCCTTTTATACATTTTTGCCGCTTCCCACCCCCCCTTTCCGTCCCTTCTAATAATTTTACACTTGAAAATATCCGCAATTGATTTATTTATCTTGCCTTAAAATACCAATTTCAAACGCTGTAACTCTTTTTTTTTCTGCCCCCCCCCCCTCCTCAAGCCCTTCCTAATAATTCTGTACTTTCAAAAATATTCACAATCGGATTATCGGCCGTTAAAACCAAATATTACGAAATTTCAACGGCATATCTCAATTTAAAATACTGCAAAATATTAAAGAAAACTTAATCTTACAATGTGTTTTGGTCACATGAGTCGTGATAAATATAATTCCCAATAAAAATGTAATTTTTTTGTTTATTCACATAATTTCATGAAAATTGAACAGTAGCTTTATAATATACTGTCTAGGCCGAATATTAATTCAAATGTAACGTGAATGAAAATTTGGAAAAAATTGAAAATTGCAATCCTCCCCCCCCCCCTTCCCCCCCTACAATCATTTCCTTTTTTCATCTCAGACAGTAGTCTGGCATTTGAAATGATGTTGCCACAAAAAACTCATACTTTAGTTAATTTTAAAAAAATCTAATTGTTGTACCGATAAGCCGCTTGCACTCTTAGATTCAGAAAAATTGTCCCTTTCATTTGGTACCAAATTCGTAACGATTAGACTAATATTTCTAATTTATTTTTCACTTTTTCTGCTTTTAACTCCGTTAATATATCTATTTTTATGCAATCGCGGTGAATTCTCAGTCATTGAGATCGCTTTCTGATTAGACATGAGTCGACATTTTAATTAATATCTCCACAACTAATTAAAATTTTTAAATTCTCTTTTGAGGAGGACCTCGGAAAGGCTCCAGAGCATCCGTATGTCAATTCTTGTGCTTCAGCGTTCAATAGGGGCGTTCAATAGAAGAACAGACAGACAGACAAACCTTTCTTTTTATTATTATAGAAAATAGATTCTTTGATGATATAGAATCCTTAGTGGATTTATAATATTTTTTTGGACCTATGTGGTCATTAATTTAAATATTTGTATATAGTTATTTTTTTATTAAACTTTAATTAATTTGATAATTAATTAGTAAAAGCTCTTTCTATGCTTCTTTTTGCATTACATATATTGACAGATTATGTAAAATTGAATATCACTTTGTTGTCAGAGTTAAATTTTCAGAATAACCTCTATTAAAAGGCCACCTCCGTAAAAGGCTAATTTCATATACCACGGTGTATAGCCCTCTTAGGAAAATTTTATTGTATAATCTTTAAAGTATTGCTAACTGTGGGGCTTTTGAGACTATTTTCGTCAGCTTCATCATGTTAGGGACATACGAACATAGGTTTAGAAACATCTAATTTTTTGGAAACAATGGTACACGTTTTGTTTTTTTATTAGCCCCCCCCTCTCCTCCCCCCCCCCTCACACACACACCAATGGCCGAGCGGTTCTGCGCTCAAAGTTGATAGAAGGGGAGTGCCGGATTCAATCCTATATCGTGCTTATCGATTTAGCCATTCGAAGTTTTCTGTGGCTTTCTCTGAAACTCGCGTAAATATGGGTTAAGACCGCTTAGAATGACCCCCCCCCCCTCACGGAGGGTACTCCCATCAGGCCTAAGTCCCGGGTTCGATTACCCAATCAATAGGCCTAGGATCCTTGAAAGTCAATCGGCCTAAATACCCAACATCAACATACTCTAAGCTTTCATGAACATGTATGGGAGATAAATGTATGTGATAATGATGAAAAGAAGAATGTTTAAACCAGTGAATTCTTTGTTTCACTGGGAAAGAAGTGTTGGTCAAGGTTTAGTTTCGGTGTAGTTCGAATTTGATTTTTGTTTCTGGTCTTAGAATTACTTTAGGGTCTTTCCAACACTCACAAATTTAAAATAAATAGATAAATAAGTGCTTATTTTTGCGATAACTGAAGTGTACATTTGTATAGTAATGCATATAATTTAAAAAATATCCTTATCGATTATATCCAATAGAAAATAATGGATTTGACTTCTTCTAACTAAGCCTTGCACGTGGTCCTGTATATTGTATATATACTGTACAAAGCACTGAAAATAATAATAATAATAGTTTATATAAATAAATAAAAATGACGTTATTCAATTAAATATGCATTTTCAAGCTTATCATTCGTAGCCTGTAATGCATCTGAATTCTTCGAGTAACCCTGCACACAAAACACTAATGCTATACCTCCAATTTTATACAGAAGACAAGCTTTTGTGCAACTCAAAAGAATATGTTAATTTTATTATCTTTAATTCAAATAAACAAAATGAGGTTAATAATGTACTCTTAAAAATTCTGCACATACACTACAATGTATAGGAATTATTTTTCGTTCCTGTATATGAACATCCAGTTCTACACATCATTTTAATATAACTTTTAATGAGGAATAACCGTAAAACCCTACCCCATCCACTCTAGTCAATTTAAAATGACTTCATCCTTTAAAATAATTTTTCTGGATTTGGAAGACCTTCATCTGAACTTCGCAATAGAGATTTGTTTACTTAGCTTAGAATAAAATCAATTTACGTGTTTTGTTGCATTAATATGCACGACTTTATAAAACGAGTAAAGTTATTTTAACATAGGACCAAAAGGATTCACTCTGAATAAATTAATGTGTAAATTGCACCTAAAGAAGTGTTCACTTCGTAATTATTACATCGCATTATGCTTTTCAACAAATTATTTTAGAAGTGAAATTAATATGATTATATATATTATATGTTTTCTGATTACTTATATATATATATATATATATATGTGTAATATAATTAAAAGCTCCCTTAAAATTAAAGCCTCATTTTACACACTTAAATGATTCTATCTCCCACTAATCCACTGACAGCTCCCTAATTAATTTTTAATTAATTAATTTTCTAAATGTTTCACTAATTCCAAATTCTTGTTCCTAAAACTTGTTCTCAATTCTTAAACTTATTTTATTATCGGATGAAGCAAACTGTTATTTATTATATTATACAGTTCCAAAGTAGTAATTTCAATCTAGAACCTTCTATCCACTCCTCCCCGTAGTTGTATGGCATCCCCCCCCCCCCCAAGCCACTCGGGTGGCTTCGATCACGTAACTGTCCCGCATGGGAATAAAAACAGAATTTTCGAGTCAGTTGTTCGTCTGAAAGTGAAATTGGGTTTCAAGATATGAGGGACTCATATAGACTCACTTAGACTTAGAGTCTTGCCTCGGGTCAGGTAACACGATTTTACCCGTCGGGTCGGGTTGATAAAATTATTTCTCTTGCTGTTCGCGTTTGGGTTTAGTTGTCAACAAGTCTGATCGACTTGAGAACATCTTTCAAAATATTTCTTATAATTTTAAACATAATGCTGTAGGCATATTTATAACTATAAAACAGATTTAAACATACTGTGTATCGGAGCTCCGTATATATTCGTATCCGTATCCACGGACACATACCCACCAGAAAAATAGATCCGTATTTATATCTGGATCCGTTTACTTTTCTTTAACGAAACTAATACGTATCTTTTGTAAAAACTGTGCGAAAATTAGAAAATTCTAACTCTTTTTCGACTATTGTTAATATATAAATTAAAGAAATACTGTATAACCTCGCATTTACGTTCTGAAAATAAAAAATATTTCGCAATTTACATTTTTTTTTTTTTTACTTTCTTCTATATTCAATAGAAAAAAACGTATTTGATTCGTAAAAATTATCAACTTCTGGTTTTTGATGGATTTACACGTTTTGAGAGCCCCAGAACTCGATTTGACTATTTTTAGAAATTATCAGTCTGACTCTCTGTGTGTATGACAAAAATTTTGTGTCAGCTGCATGTCTGGAACTACTGCACATAATTGCATATAAATTTACATGTAAATCCACTTTGACCTAAATTAGTGCGTACCAACTTTTGGTGTCCATCGTTCAACAGATGGCGTTGCTATACAGCGATTTCTACAATTTAAGAGAAAACTGCATATCTCAAAAATTACTGAACAAGTTTGCACATGAATTTATATGTGGATGCATCTTGACATGAATTATTGTCTGTTCACTTTTGGTGCCAAAAACTCAACAGGTGGCGTTGCTATACAGCGATTTTCACAGTTTAAGAGAAAGGGATATCTCAGGTTTTATTGCGCATAATGAAAAACAAATTGATATGTGAAAAGACAATTATGAAACATTATGCTGATTCAATTTGGATGCATATCGACCAATAGGTGGCGCTGCTTTACTGACATTTTCCCCCACAACGGGAAAGCTATATCTCGACTTCTATGGTGTGTAATTGTACAAAACTTGAGAGATAGTTGAGATAGCCATTTTGAAAACTCATTTTGTAATATAATATTTATAAAAAATAAAATTGTCTTTTTTATATATTTTTTGTAAGTTTTAAGATAAAAATCGTCTGCACTCATTATGGTTAATTTTAATAAATAATAGTTTTAATAAATTGTTTGTACTGAGTGAATTTGTATTAGAAAACATAGAAGAAAGTCTTTTAGTAGCCACAACATACTGTTATATATATATATATATGTGTGTATGTGTGTGTATATATATATATCTTTATTTTTAATGAATTTCAATTTTCGCTTTTATGTGAACGAAATTTTGAATTTTTTTTTCCATTTATACTTGTATATACAGAAAATATGGAGGAAATATTTGTTGTAACTTCATTTCAAAACTAGTATGTTGTGGCCATCACAAGACTTTCTTCTATATTTTCCTATAGAAATTCACTCAGTAAAAATATTTTATTAAAACTCGTATTTATTAAAATTATCTACCACAGTAAATGCAGATGATTTTCATTTTAGAAAAAACTAGCACTAAATATAAGAAAAGAAAGACAGCTTAATTCTTGATAAGTAAAGTCTTAAAAAATGCACCTTTATAATGTTTTCCTTGTACATCAAGTTCCGTAAAGTTATAAGCCATAGAAGTTGAGATATAGCCATCCCATTCTCAGGGAAGTTTGCAGTATAGCAACGTCACTTATAGGCTGATATGCAACCAAATTAAATCAGCATAATGTCACATAATGGCCTTCTTACATGTCCAGTTTTGCTTGATTATACGCAATAAAACCTGAGATATAGCCTTCCCTGAAATCGCGAAAATCGACTATAGCAGCGCACTGCTGAGATATTGGCGCCAAAAGTTGTTAGTTAAACACTAATTTATGACGAGTTGCACCTACTCATAAATTTATATGCAATTCTGTGTAGTAGTTCCCGAGATATAGCCTTCCCTTAAATTAGGAAAATCGTTGTATAGTAGCGCCACCTGTTGAGTAACTGACACCAAAATATGGTAAGCACTAAATTATGTTACAGTGCATCTGCATATAAATTTAAATGCAAATTCGTGCAGTAGTTCCCGAGATAAAGTCTTTCTTGAAATTTCGAAAATCGCGGTATATCAGCGCCACCTGTTGAGAAATTGACACCAAAAGTTGACAGTCACTAATTATAAACAAGGTGCATCCTCATATAAGTTTATATGCAATTTTGTGCGGTAGTTCTTGAGCTATAATTTTCCCTGAAACTGGGGAAATAACTGTTTAGCAGTGCCACCTGTTGAACAATTGGCACCAAAAGTTGATTGGCGCTAATATAGGTCAAGGTACATCTGCATACATATTTATATGCAATTCTTTGCAGTTGTTCCTGAGATACAGTCGCCACAAAATTTTTGTCTCTGTCACGCACACATACTAAGAATGGTCAAATCATGTTCTGGACCTCTGAAAACGTCTAAATACATCGAAAAACGGAAGTCGAAAATTTTTACGAATCCAATACTTTCTTCAATTGAATATAGATGAAAGTAAAAAGTAATGTAAAATGAAGACATTTAGGAAGCAGATTTCATCAAGGCAGATAATATTCTTTATCGTTTACTCTAGAACAAATAAACAATGCATTAATTGCAACTGGAGGAATGTAATTTGCTGACCATTTGAATTTAAAGTGATCCGTGGGAAAGCAAATGTTATCTGTGAATCATATCCGTGCTATCTAAATTATTACATTACAGTAAAGTAAACATTCACATCGAACGAAAGCAATAAATAAATATACACTTTTTACTTTATTTTATTTTTATTTATATATTAATTTTTTTCAGAATATAAGAATTAAACAATGAACTACTAATACTGAACTTGATGCATATTTTTGTGTTCTTGAATTTCACAACTCGCATAAATGGTTAAACATTATTATTAATCCATTTTTTCAGATTTTTTTTTTTTTTTTTTTTTTTTTAACTTTATACAATAAGTAATTACATTTTGATTTTTTTTATTTCCATTTCCCCACTAACCGTAGGTAATGGAAGTATTGTATTCGGTCCAAAAATTCGATATCGAGATTTTACCTGATTTACATGTTTTAAGGTCTCCTGAGTCCAAAAAGATGGTTTTTGGCAATTTGTCAGACTGTGTGTAAGTATGTGGGGAATCTTCTGACTATCATATTTCCGAAACTTATAAAGATTCAGCTATGAAACTTCAGAATTAAGACAGGTCTGGTGTCAGATGAATTTTCCAAATTTTGGTGAAAATTGGAAAAGCGGAAGTGGGACATCCGAAATCGGAAGTGAAAAAAGGCCACTGCCGAGCCATATACTAGGCGAGTCGTATTAAACCCCCGACTATAGCTTTAATGCCCCAACCCACCCTCCCACTCGGTCGATGTCTTTTTCTAGTCAGTTTTGCCGTATTATTTCTTCCGGTATAGGCTTTTTTTTTTTTTTTTTCCATACTTGACATTCTGAGTTTTTTTCGTTTTCATCCCATGCTTTTTCTATGGATTTTTAGCCATTCTTTCCTCGTTTTTTTAAATTCTAAAGTGCGGTGGTCCACATCTCAAAAACGGCTCTAACGATTTTCTTCCAAGTTGCTATATAAATATTCTATTAGATGTCCTTTCGAATGATATGGTTAGTTCAGGAAAATTGATAGGCATTCTGCATAAATAGCAGAATTTCAGGTACTGCGAGTGGATTCCTTTCAAAACGGCTGTATGGATTTTTTTTTTTCAAACTTGCAATATTAACCCTCTTTTAAATATCTTTTTGTATGTAATTGTTGTTTTGCGGTCAACAACTAAATATGCCGAATTTTGAAAAAATCGGTGTTTTTTAAAAAACGGTTTTTTGAAAATTGTTACATAAACCCATTTTAAATATTCTTTCTCATGTTTTACATGGTTATTACAGGAAAATTAATAGCCATCCTGATCAGATAGATCAGTTTTAGATCTCGGAAATTAGTGTATAGAAAAAAAAAAAAAAACTTTTTTTTTCCCCCTTGCTATGTAAACTCTATTTTATGTCTTTATGTTCTCATGCGTTTACCGAAAACGTGTATTAACTTTCTCTTACTGGAAAAATTTTTAGTTATCTATTTCATTAGCTCAATTCTGTGTCTTCTGATCACATTATCTCCAAAAAGTTAAAAGTGTATATAATACTGTGTAATAGAGGGTAATGGAAGTCGTATTGTTTCACGCCAGATTTTTAAAATAATTTACCGACTGTGTGACAATGGAAATTTACTTTATTTTATATGATGTTATATGACGTTACCTTGTTTTGCATGATTTTTAGATGAATAAGTAATGTTCATTTAGTTTTCGTTTTCCGAGTCGGGTTCGGGTATGAAAAGTCAGGTTCGGGTGTAAAGAAAGCGGGTTCGGGTCGCAAAAATTCTCTATTGCGGGTTCGGGTCGGTTTCCGGGTTGATGAAATTTTTTTTAATAGGTTCGGTCGTTGCCAACGAAAGAGTGATAGCCTCGGATTCTAAAAAATCTGATGACGTCAGCTTAGCAGGCGATTGGTTTCTTCGTAGACATGCGTAAACACGAGAAGAAAAGCCATTGCATTGCACTTCTTGTCGTGCGCGGTTGTGCGACGTGCGAGGTGCGACAGCGAAAAATAATAGCTTTGTCGGCTGCGTCTACCGAAGTCAAAGGTTATGAAGTAATTCAAGAAAATATAAGGGTGAGTTCTGAATATTTTTATAAGGTATTAATATTAGAATAATCTGTACGTAACATCAATACTGATAATGTAACGTTAATGATAGTTTATTATACTTTTATCAGTAGTCAAATAAATGTATGAAATGGAATCAAAATATCTGTACTCGTGATATTAAGCCTATTTTAGTAATTTCACTTTATTTGTATATAAAGCTTTTATAATTTTAAATGTTTTGATTGTAATCGCATATTCTGCTTGAATTTATTTTTAAAAATTCGCAAGTAAAAATAAGTAAACTAGCTTATAATATAAACAGACACATGTTACTTTTCAGCCTTAAAGGGACTCTCTACCTATCGTCTCCGAAAGCCGAAGCCAATGTTATTCTATGGGAAATTTTGTCCCATTATAATTCGTTAACTAATACATATTTTTAAATTCCGTTTTCTCTTTCCGAAAATTCACAACTATAAAACAATTTATCGCTTTCTAAAAATTGATTTTTTTTTTTTTTTTAGGATTTTATTTCTAAGCTCAAAAACGAAAAATTTCACGTTGCGAAAATTCGCATTTTACAACCTCAAAATAAAATATTAAAAATAATAATAATAATTTTTAGAAAGCGATAAACTGTTTAATAGTTAAAAGGTTTCTGAATGTGAAAACTGAATTTAAAAATATATATTACCTAATAAGTTATAATGGGGCAAAATTCTCCATAGAATAACATTGGCTCTGGCTTCTGGGGACGATAAGTGGAGAGGCCTCTTAAGGCTGAATTCAACCTTTTTAAGCTTGAAAATTATTATTCTCGGGATCAATGCAAATCCGCATTAAAACTTTTTGGACGTGTGTAGGGGGGGGGGGGGGTCAGCCTGAATTTGTGCAATATATTATTAGCAATTTCTATGTGATTGGTTTTAAAGAAATCTCAAATTCAAACTTAGAGAAAATGAAAAAGAAATAGCACTTCAACTGCATTTTTCTAATGAACTTGAACTACATTATTTTACTAATCAATTGCCCCAGCAAACAATGCTTCTATCAACTTATTTTCAAGTATATGTAATAAGTTTGTCTGTTTTTTAAGCACTTACAACTATTTTAATTATAATTAATATGATATTCAATATAAGATTTATTGTTTTGATTTTGTTTATTGTGTGTACATGTATGCAATCAGATTTATCATTATTTTTATTATTGAAAAATTTATATTGTGTCAGTTGCCTGATACCACTTTTGAGAGGGGGGGGGGGGAGGTCGGGAAAAGTTCAGCCTTTTTTTCTGTAAGCTTGTACCATGTCTGTCTAAAGAAAAAACCTTATATATATATATATATATAGAACATAACATGCATTTTTACGTATGTTAATTCATAATTATATTTACAGAGCTGCCCACCAAATCCGGCAAATTGTTAGTACCGCCCCTCTGTATTTAAATATGCTAAAGTGAGAATATAATTTTAAAAACATAGATATAGTATAGTAATATATATAGATGCATCATCCCCATGTTATCGAGCAAAAAATTTTGATGCCGTAAAAAAGTTCTAAAATCAGCCATTAGAGAGTATTGAAAAAAAGAATTAAAAAAAAAAAATGAATTTGAAACTGTATCTGGAGTTTTTCATTTACCTTTAGTAATAAATTATTCATAAATTTTATTTACTAAATTATCCGTGTGTATTCCTGTGTGTGATTTACTCGGGGAAAGGCAGCCATTAGAGTGACTTTTCCCGAAAAAAAAAGGTATCACTTTTCCCTCTCGCTGATCAATCTACACTAAGCGACAAAAAAAAAAAAGCCGCACTTGAATATTTTTCTTTTTACCTTCTACAACCGCCAATTTTATTGTTTAAAAAGGAAATTTTCGGACAGATTTTATTATGTTGTCCTTCACTTACACTCTAGCATTGTATCCAGTGTTAAAAACAAGGTGCAATTGCCAGAAAAACTGTAATTTTAGAAATTATTTCAAAAATGGCAAGAATAAGGCAGTTAACGCTGCCACAAAAAGTATTTATTTTTGAATTAAAATCAAAAAATATTTTAATACGTGAGATGACAAAATAATTAAAAGTTAACAAAATATTGGTAAAATGGTTTTCAGCAAAATATAAATTTTTTTGGCCGTTTAAACTGGGAATTTGGCTTTAGGCGGTCATGTTGCTCATCTAAGCAAGATAACCGCAAGTTAAAAAGCGAATGTTTAAAAAATCAATTTTTATCATGTTCAGAACTTAAAAAAGATTTTAAAAAAGTGTACATAGTAAATTACTTTCTTCAAAAACAATGCGGAAACAATTAAACAAAGCGGGTTAAAGAACAGAAGATCTGCGAAAAAAGCCATTATTAAGGAAAAGAATTAGAAAAAACAATACTTTAGTTGGCCAAAAATTTAAAAACATTATCAGTTAATTATTAGGCTGAACTGGTTTTCTCTGATGATTCAAGTTTTCTTTATTTCGAGCAGCTGAAAAAAGCTAGAATGAGGACGAAAATTTGAGGACGAATCAATTTTTATCATGTTCAGAACTTAAAAAAGATTTTAAAAAAGTGTATAGTAAATTACTTTCTTCAAAAACAATGCGGAAACAATTAAACAAAGCGGGTTAAAGAACAGAAGATCTGCGAAAAAAGCCATTATTAAGGAAAAGAATTAGAAAAAACAATACTTTAGTGACCAAAAATTTAAAAACATTATCAGTTAATTATTAGGCTGAACTGGTTTTCTCTGATGATTCAAGTTTTCTTTATTTCGAGCAGCTGAAAAAAGCTAGAATGAGGACGAAAATGTGACCGACTTAATTAAAATCGCACTCTTAAAACAGTGACATTTTCTCCGTACATTATGGTACGGCGGTGCACAGTTTTTCAAGGAATCGGGCAAATTTTGATGTTCAAGGGATCAATTAACTCAAAATAAAGCCCGACGATTATAAAAGTGGTGCCTGACCGACTATTTTGGAGGTATTTCAGACTTCTCTTCAAACAACATTTCATGATGATAATCACCTTGCTGTACGGCGTCTGTGGTACGTCAATTTAAATCAAATTGTTAAAATTACCTATCCATTACCATGAGCACCTATAATTCTGTAAGTAGTAATGTGATTTTTACTCTAAGTTAAATCCCACAAAGAATATCGTAGAATTTCTTCTTTATTAGACTTGGAAACAGTCCTAATCTCAATTCGCTCGAAAATGTTTAGTCATAAAACGGCGTGGAAAGAGAAAGGAGGATTCGAAATTTGCAGTCTACTACTTTGCAAGAATTATAAAAGTTATTTACAATATTTAGCACAGTGAAATTGTTTAGATTTATATCAAAAATACTATGCCACTGAGCATTACAGAAGTAATTCCATATTTGCTTAGATCTAACAAATAAATAGTTTTATTTCGTATATTGAGATATAACTTGTTTATTTCATATAACAAATCATAACAGAATACAAAGTGCATGGTTATTGCATTAAGTTCAAAAAGAAAATTTTATTTCGATTTTTATAAAATACTTCGTAGAGTGTAATAAAGCGAATTATTAAATCGAAAATGTACATAGGTATCATTTCATCCCTTTGGTATTATGCAAACATGATAGTTTTATTTGTTCCAACCATTAATTTTAAAGTTATTACAAATAAAAAAAGTAGAAGTCATTTTTTCTGCAGTGCGGCTTTTTTTTTTTTTTTTTTTTGTCGTCGCTTAGTGTATGTCTTATTACTATATCTATGTATAAAAACTAGTATGATGTGACCACCACATGACTTTCTTCTATAATCTATATAGTTTTATACAAAATTTAGTCAATAGTAGTTTCCTAGTTAACTACTACTATTATCAATAACTCATATTAATTTTACAACCACACGATTAAAATAACTCTCATTATGTGCATTTATATCAAATTTTGTCCTAAACTGCCATATTAAATAAAAACAAGGGTTAAAAATTTAGAAAAAATGCGATCACAGCACCACCAGTTGAGCGATTGATCCCCAAAACTAATCAGCACCAGTTTATGTCAGGGTCTAACTAAATACCAAGTTTGGTTAAATTTCGTTCATTGGTTCGTGAGATACAGCGTCCACAAACTTTGTGATACACTCACACACACAGACAGACATTTTCTATAAACAGTCGAATCGTGTTCAGGACATCCGAAAACGTGTAAATCCATCGAAAACTGGAGTTCGAAAATTTTCACGAATCCAATACTTTCTCTTTATATACATATATATAGAAGAAAGTAATAATTTATACTTTAATATTCACCTAATTGCGATTAATATTTTAAAAGTGTTTACATTTAGGTATATTTAATTATGCATGTGAATGTCATTATAATTTAACACGTTGCTTTCTGTAAATATTAATTTAAAACAATAGCTAATAAATAAATGCATCTTAGAAGTCATAAAATGTTATTTTATTTACTAATTTTTCATTTTCATTTTATTTTCTTTTATATTCAATAGAAGAAAGTATTGGATTCGTAAAAATTTTCGACCTCCGCTTTTTGATGGATTTAAACGTTTTGAGAGGTGTAGAATACGATTTGACCATTTTTAGAAAATGTCTATCTCTGTGTGTGTGTGACAAAATTTTGTGGCATTTGTAACTCGGGAACTACTGCACAGAATTTCATACAAATTGGTATGTAGTTACACCTTGACATAAATAAGTGCCTATCAACTTATGGTAAAAATTGTCTCGACAGGTTGCGTTGCCATCCCGCTTATTCTAAATTTTTAACATGGTGATATAAGACAAAATTTTGTATATGTACATAAAGAGAATTATTTTTTAATAATCATGAAATTTACAAGAATTATTTATAATAGAGATAGTCAACTGGGAAAAAAATTGTATATGTGGGAGCATCACCTCCCCCCTGGGGGGGGAAGTCACCTCTCGAGGAGAATAAATTTTCATGATGGGTATCTTTCAAAAGAGCTTGCCAATACTTTTAAAATGAATGGTTGAACAATCGATATGCGATAATTTAAAAAAAAGTTATCCATTTTTTTTTTTTTTTTTTTTTTTTTTTTTTTAATATCGAGAACAATAATGAACTTTTTTTGGATATTTAGTGTTATACTACTTCTCTAATATGGAAATCGTATTGCATTTTCATGGAAGATCATTTTATTAAATAATGATTTTAATAAATTATTTTTACTGAGTGAATTTGCATGGGAAAATATAGAAAAAAGTCATGTGGTGGCCACAACATTCTAGTTCTTATTATATAGTACTAATATACACTATTATATACTAATTTTTCATTTTATGTTTTTTTATTTATAAGTGGTGCAGTTATGGCTGTAGAAGTAATTATGATGAAGATTGTAACTGTACAGATTGCCTCAAGTTGATGATATAAAGAAAGCCATTCCAAAAATATCCACGTGTGAGTATTTCTTATATTGCTGTAATAGATGTATTTATTTTTTGCATGACAGTTTTGTGAACATTTTCTAGTAAAGTGCTGATAAAAGTGATTAATTATCCTTGAATAAAGTTTACAATAAACATTTCTTTCAATTAAAAATTCTTTTTCAGTTGATGGTTATTACCATCAGGGCCCGACTTAGACTACCTCGAGTCCCGTGGCATGCTTATTCTGGGGGGCCCCCTTGCAGTGGCATAAGAGGTCTTTAGACATAAGAGGTCTTTAGACATAAGACTTCAGTGACATAAGAGGTCTTTTCTGCTTATGCCTGTTGGGGGGGCCCAGGGCAACTGCCCCGCATGCCCTGGCGTTAACCAGGGCCTGATTACCATCATGATAATTATTATGTGTCTTGTATTATTATTATGTTTTGTATTATCATATAATTAATGCATTTAAATTGTTTTCTCTACAATGTATTAATTTGTATCAATGTCACATAGTTTTCTCTAATAATAATTGAAAAATATTATTGAATTACCTTTAAATAAAATTTTACAATTAACTGCGAAAAAATATTTCTTGTAAGGATTTTAAATACCTTAGTAAATTGTATTACTAATAGAATTACAATATAATAATAATAATTAACATCATTGTTCTTCTGTTAAAGTTATTAATTTCTTGTTAAAATTTCCTTCAATTTATTTTATTCACATTAACATCTGCTAATCGCATTTTTACTCCATTACCCTACTACTGTAAGTAATGGAAGCGTTCCATTCGGTCGAAAAATTCGATATCGAGTTTTCTCCTGATTTTCACGTTTTCAGGTCTCATCAGTAAAAAAAAAAGTAGTTTTTGTCAATTGGTCAGTGTGTGTGTGTATATATGTGTGGAATCGTCTGGCTACCATATCTCCGAAACTAATAATGATAGAACTACGAAACATTGGAATTGACACAGGACAAGTGTTCAGATGAGTTTTCCAAATTTTGGTGAAAATTGGAAAACCGGAAGTGGGACCGTAAGTCCGTATCTCAGAAAGACACTATATTAGATGTCCTGTCGAATGATATAGTTGGTTAGTTCAAGAAATTGATAGGTGCCCAATATAAATAACTCAATTTCAGGTCTCGCAAGTGCATTCCTTTAAAAACGGCTGTATGGATTTTTTTCAAACTCGCCCTATTAACTCCCTTTTAAGTACACTTTTATATGTAATTATTGTTTTTCTGTCAATAATTGAGTATGCCAAGTTTCGGTAAAAGTTGGTATCTCAAAAACGGTTCTAATGATTTTTCTTGATAATTGTTACATAAATCCATTTTAGATATCTTTTCTCATGTTTACGTGGTTATTACAGGAAAATTAAATGCCATCCTGTTCCTGATTAGGTAGGTCAGTTTTATTAGATCTCGAAAATTGGTGTGTCAAAAAATAACTCTATCACTTTTTTCTTGTTTAACTCACTATGTAGGCTCTGTTTCACATGTTTATATATATAGTATCAGCTGTCTCTTATAGAAAATTTGTCAGGTGTCTGCTGCATTAGGCCGATTTTATGTCTTCTGATCACATTATTTCTAAAAAATGCATATAATATCTGTAATAGTGGGTAATGGAAGTCGTGTGGTTGTTTCACACCAGATTTTTTTACATACAAACGTACATTTTGATACAAGATTATTCATATTTAAACAAAAATGTAAAATCATAAACATATCATAGATTACCAGACTTTCCAATATTAAGAGAATTTTTGTGCTTCCTTGTATTAAAAATTCGAGGTTGCACATACCAGAGACAAAGAGTACACTAAAATGTCATTCGTCTAAAAAACTTTTATCATGATAAAAAAAAAAATCTAGTGTGAAACAACCACAAGACTTCCATTACCCACTATTACACGCATTATATGAACTTTTTAGAGATATTATATTCATTTTTTCGGAATTTTCAAGTAAGAGAAACTCGATACAAGTGTACAGACATATAAAACCGAGTTTCCTTAGCGAGTTAAAAATTAAGAAAAATTATTAATTATATTTTTAAACACCAATTTCCGAGATCTAAAACTGAACCACCTAATCGGAATGACCTTAATTTTCCTGTAATAACCACAAAATACATGATAAAGGGTATCAAAAAGGAATTTATGTATCAAACTTCAAGAAAGTCGTTAGAGCCGCTTTTGAGATACCAACTTTTACCAAAACTTGGCATGCTCAATTATTGACCAGAAAACATTAATTATATAAAAAAGGGTATTTAAAAGGGAGTTAATATAGCGAATTTAAAAAAAAAATCGCTATATAGCAGCACCACCTGGGGAGTGGTTGTCACTAAAAGTTGACAGACACTCATTTAGGTTAAGGTGCATCAACATATAAATTTATATGCAATTCTGCGCAGTAGTTCCTGAGATATAGCTTTCCCTGAGATTGCGGGAATCGTATAGCAGCGCCACATGCCGGTTCATAAGCATTCATATTGAATCTGCATAATGTCTCCTAATGGCCTTCTCTTATATCAAGTTTTCATTACTCATAGGCAATAGAATTTGAGATATATCTTCTCCTTAAATTGTGGAAATCGCTGTAAAGAAGCGCCACCTGTTGAACGGTTGGCACCAAAAGTTGATAGGCTCTAATTTAGCTCAAGGTGCATCTACATGTAAATTTATATCCAATTCTGAACAGTAGTTCCGGAGATACAGTTGCCGCAAAAATTTTGTCACACACACAGATATTTTCTAAAAATAGTCAAATCTTGTTCTAGACCTCTCAAAACGTGTAAACCTGTCGAAAACTGGAAGTCGAAAATTTTTACGAATCCAATACTTTTTTCTATTGAATATAGAAGAAAGATAAAAAAAACTAGTATGTTGTGGCCACTACAAGACTTTCTTCTATATTTTCCTGTACATATTCAATCAGTAAAAAAAAAATAAATAAATAAATAATAATTTTTTTTTTTTCTAAATATTTTTTTTTTTTTTTTTTTTGTTAAAAGTAAGAAAAATCGATAACTTTGTTTTAAATTATTACAGATTTATAGTTCAACCTTTCGTTTAAAAGGTATTGACGAGATCTTTACAAAGATACCCATCTTCAAAATTTATTTATTCCCCCCAGGGAGGGGAAGCCATGCACAGAATTTTTTTCATAGTTAACTATTACTATTATCAATAACTCATAATAATTTTACAATCAGAAGTTACAAATAACTCTCATTATGTACATTTATACGAAATTTTGTCCTATACTGCCATTTTAAAAATTTAGAAAACATGAGATCACAGCGCGTTGAGCGATTTATCCCCAAATGTAATCAGCACCAGTTTAGGTCAGTGACCAACTAAATACCAAGTTTGGTTAAATTTCGTTAAAAAAAAAAAAAAAATTTTTTTTTTTTGGTAAAAGTAAAAAAAAATCACAGATATATGGTTCAACCATTCGTTTTAAAGGTATTGACAAGACCTTTCGAAAGATACCCATTTGAAACTTTGCTCCCGGGGGGGGGGGGGGGGAACCGATGCACAATTTTTTTTCCCAGTTACCTATTGCTATTATCAACGAGATCTTTCGAAAGATACCCATCTTGAAAATTTACTTCCCCCCCGGGGGGGAACCGATGCCCCCACTTGCACAAAATTTGTTTCGTAGTTACCAACTACTATTATCAATAATTCATATTAATTTTACAATCACAAGTTTAAAATAACTCTCATTATGCCCATTTATACGAAATTTTGTCCTATGCTGCCATGTTAAAAATTTGCATAAAATGCGATCACAGCGCCACCTGTTGAGCTATTGATCCCCAAATCTAATCAGCACCAGTTCATGTCAGGGTGCAACTAAATACAAAGTTTGGTTAAATTTCATTCTTTGGTTCGTGAGATACAGCGTCCACAAGAAAATGATACAGACAGACAGACATTTTCTAAAAACTATTAATTCGTGTTCTAGACATCCCAAAACATGTAAATCCATCAAAAAACGGAGGTCGAAAATTTTCGCGAATCCAATACTTTCTCTATATTACATATAGAAGAAAGTAAAAAAAAAAATCTGGAGTGACTCCACTCGACTTTCCGAACATTGAGTAATTAACAGTTTTGTAGATAAAGTAAAGAAAGAGGAGTTGTTAAACAAACAAAAAAGAGAAAACCATAATAGAGTGTTTGAGTATTTTTCTCCATATATTACACGATGTTTTATTGAACGCTACTGAACTTTGAGCCCATAGATCATAATGACAAAGAATTTTTCGCTGTGTCCCTGTAAAAACCTATAAATGCTAGATTCACCAAAATGCTTATAGTTAGCGCAACAGTGATTTATAATACTCATATAAATTTTCAGCTCAATTGAATAAGGCGTTTAGATGCTATCGTACTTTTAAAAATTTGGTCCCATAGGCCATAATGATAAAGAATTTTTCTTTGTGTCCCTGTAAAAAAACTGCAAGTGCTAGATTCACCAAAATCTATACAGTTTGTGCAATTGTGACCTATAATACGTGTACAAAATTTTTACTCAGATTAATAAGGCGTTTAGACGCTATCACACTTTTAAAAATTTGGCCCCATAGGCATAATGATAAAGAATTTTTCTTTGTGTCCCTGTAAAAAAACTATAAGTGATAGATTCTCCAAAATCTATACAGATTGAGTATTTGTGACCTATAATATGCGTATAAATTTTTTGCTCAATTGAATAAGGCGTTTAGATGCTATCGTACTTTTAAGATTTTGCTCCCATAGGCCATAATGATAAAGAATTTTTCTTTGTGTCCCTGTAAAAAAACTATAAGTGCTAGATTCACCAAAATCTATAGGGTTCGTACTAAGGTGACTTACAATATACGTACCAAATTTCAGGTTATTCGAACAAAGCGTTTAGACGCTAGCGTGTTCACTCACAGACATACACACATACATACACACACACATACATATATCATTGCAAAAATAGTGAAAACGGACTCATTGGACCTCGAAACGTATAGAAACATCAAAATCTCGAATTCGGTTTTTTGACATGATTACAATACTTTCCTCACTATAGTGTTCGGAAAGTAAAAATGAAGAAGAAAAAGTATTTGAGCAATTAGCTGTGAGTGATTAAACATAAATGTTTTGAATGAGTTGGTTTTTTTTTTTTTTTTTTGCGTCTTAAATTTTGTTTTCACATAACAATTTTAATTTTAGCAATCAATTAAAACTTCTGTTGTTCTTATATTGTTGTTTATAGAAACCCAATCATTTCATATTAATTGTTCTTAAATCTAAAACTATGCTACTTCTTTATATTATTTTCTCATTTTAAAATTACTTTGCATTAAAGCAACATGCATACTATTCTTTAGTTTCTTTTTTTTTATTCAGTAGAAGAAAGTATTGAATGCAGAAAAATTTTCAATTCCTGTTTTTGATGCATTTACACGTTTTGATCATTTTTAGAAAATGTCTGTCATTCTGTGTGTGACAAAAATTTTGTGGTGACTGTATCTCAGGAACCACTGCATGAAATTGCATATAAATTTATATGCAGATGCACCTTGTCATAAGTTAATGCCTATCAACTTTTGGATTACAGAGCAGGTCACGCTACTATATATTGATTTTCTCAAATTCAGGAAAGGCTATATCTCAGGAACTACAGCACAGAATTGCATATAAAATTATATGTAGATGCACCTTAACATAAATTACTTTATGCCAACTTTTTATATCAATCGCTCAACAGGTGGCGCTGCTATACAGCGATATTCGCAATTTAAGGGAAAGCTGCATCCCAGGTTGTATTGCGTATAATAGAACTAAACTTAATATATGAAAAGGTTATTTTGAAGCATTATGTTTATTAAACTGGATATATATATATATATATGCGCAACTTTATTGTAAAGTTGCAAAAAGTCCTCGTATTTTCTAAGGTGGTAACATAATACATGCTACAGTTTTTTTTTTTTTTAACAGGTTTCTGAGAAACATTTCAAGAAATCAGATGTAGAATATGAAACTTTTTGCCTATGATGAAAAGAAATTTTGTGTTTCTTTACAACGTCCGTGTTTGAAAGCAGGTGCTATCCCGTGTATTTTTCTAAGTTGTCTTTATTAATTTGTCCTCGCAAGAACGTATCAAGAGTGAGTCCTACTGAAAAGTGTATTTCAAGGGAAGATCGTGAAAGATAATTTTCAATGTTAAGATCGTGGAATATCATTTCATGATTATAAATATTATCTGTTAAATTTGTTTATTTTATGATGTGTTAAAATGTAGTTTTATAATTTTTCATATAATCAAGATTGATGCTTAATAAACTTGCTTTATGTAAATTGTTTTTTTTTTTTTTTTTTTTCGTGTGTGTGTGTTTGCGCGTGCGCGTATGTGTGTGAATTTATTGTAGTGTTTTTAGCTTTATAATATTGTAGTGATATTAAACAATTAAAATTTTGGAGAGATGTGAGAATTTGAGTGCTGCAGTAAAATTTATAAATAAATACCCCTTTAGACACATGTTAAGGAAGGTCTTTAAACAAAAATTATGCTTAGTCACGCCAGCTCATATTTTATATATTGCAAAGAATTTCAACTGTATCAAAAATCTCAGTTCTCTGTTATACATAAAGGATAACTTTTCACCCCAAAATTGTGTGTGTGTTGTCTGTCAAAAGAGTAAATATACACATTAAATATAATTTAAGACACTTTATTATTTAATCCAACAAAAATAAATTAATAAATAAAAACTATTTTAATTATTGTTTATTTATTTAGTGAAAACTATATTTGACTTAACTGCAACAATATTGGTATATCATAACCTTTATGGTTAGATACCATTTAAGTATTTTTATGTCATAACTAGCAGGCTTTGCCCGCTTCGCTGGACACTATATTTAAATGATTTCTTTGTAACTGAATATATTTCGATTGGCCGACTATTTTCGTCACAGCTTTAGTATGGGACCTCCTTGGCAATATCAAACATTTTTTGAACTTCTCGAATCTGTACAACAAAACTATTATTAAAACAAATATTTTCGAAAATAGTCAAATAGCTGATGTTAATTCTTCGAATATTCTGGAAACAGTTGAAGCTGTTACTCGTACAGTATAAGTCATTATTCGATGAATGTTCTGGGACAGTCTAAAAAATAGTCACTTGTTCCACATCAACTACACCATCAGTATTACCATTAGCATCGTAAACTATATTTATTTTTCTATTGGAAAAAAAATAAACTCGTTTTTTTTTTTTTTTTTTTTTTTTGGCAACAATTAAATTATCGATAAAATTTAAATGGCTTATTTTTTGCTATTATTAGCTTACAAAATTGCTATTTTATGCATAAAAATAACAAAAAAAAGTTTTTTTTTCGGAATAAAAGGCAGCCAATTTTCTAAGTTAGGGTATAAGCTACCTCCATAACAAATTTTATCAAAATCCGTTGAGCAGTTTTAGCGTGAAACTCAGTCAAATAAATTCACGGACATTCACATTTATAATATACTAGCAGGCTTTGCCCGCTTCGCTGGTCACTAAATTTAAAGGAAACTCTTTTCTATATAGCTTTATAAAAGTAAAATAAAATACTAAAATTGCTCAAAAGCTCGCTTCGGATCCCTGCTGCCTTCGGTAGCGATTTGGTCATCCGCTAAAACTCAGGCGCTTGTCCCTATTACCTGAGACAATGGTTTACCAATAGGCTTGCATTAAGTCCTTATTAGATAACAGTTTCGAAATAGATAGTATCGAAAAAAAAAATGAAGTATCCCCTTTATATTTGAATCCCAGTTACATATGAACAACACTATACGTGGTGCACATAATATTTGCTTTTACGTTATTTCCTATGTTTATTTTGTTTATCCCCGATCAACCATAAAAATGATAACAATTTCACGCTAAATATTATAATATGCTATGACCGGCTACGTCTGTTGCATGAGACAATTAATTTTTTGTGGTTATTAGTATTCATGGTTTGTAAGCATGATCATAGTACCGCCTTAATATAGCTCTCTTTGGCGACTTTTGAATTTTTGTCACCATTTTAGATTTTTTCCCTTGTAAAAATAAGACTTAATACCTTGTAACAATATGCTATGAGTGCTATTTCTGACATATTTTAGACAACTAAACTTTTAATGGTTATATATATTTCCCATTAAGCATATTTTTATTTTCATTTATTTATTTAAATATTGATGAAATTTGAACTTCAATTTGGTCTAGTGTTGTACAGGCTGTATACTACACGTTTGTGTTTGTGAAAGAAAATTTATAAAATACATACATTAGTTAATTTTAAAAAATCTAATTGTCCGATCGATAAGCTGTTTAATCCGTTGGATTCACAAAAATTGCATCTTTCATTTGGTATCTTATTTGTAACGATACGACTGATATTTCTAATTTTTTTTAATTTACTTTCCTCATTTTTAATCCTCATGTAATTTTTATTGTTCACGTTTTTTTTTTTTTTTTTTTTTTTTCCGTCGAAAAAATAATGATAATTTTTTTGGCAACAATTAAATTAAGGAATAAAATTAAATATTTTAAATAAATGTAATTTTTATTGTTCACGTTTTTTTTCTTTTTTTCTGTCCAAAAAAGAATAATTTTTTTTGGCAACAATTAAATTAAGGATTAAAATTAAATGGCCAATTTATCAGTTATTAGAAGGTTTTTATTTTAACATTTTAATTAATTAAAAGAAAACTAAAACAAAATTCGAAAATCCGGCTTCGAGGTGCATCAGGGGAGGTCATTACGAATCAACATGCAAATTTTTGTATCTCAGCCATCAGCCGTTAGGAACACACCTAAACTTTATTGAATAGCAATAAAGTTCAAATTGACTCTAGAAAACGTTTGTATGGGAAATAGAAAAGGGCTGTTTTTAGGGTTTTCCCGGAAATTATTCGATTTTTTCCCGCCTTTTAAACCTTCCCTAGACCTCCACGAACATTTCAATACTAAGATAAGATAAATCCGTTCAGCCGTTCTCGAGTTTTAGTGAGACTAACGAACAGCAATTCATTTTTATATATATAGAAGATGTAAATTTTTGAATGTCATAAAGTAGTCTGTTAACAAATTTGGAGACTTGTAAAATTCAAGAGCCAGTAATTTTAAGAAACTTTTATGGATTATGAGCAGGAATTTCATATTATACAATTGAATAATAATAATAATAATAATAATAAAAAACACTAAAGCATGATTATTATTATTATTATTATTATTATTATTTATCTTAATAATGGTCATAGGAACCTAAATGAAAATTTAACAGCAAATAAATTTTGGGGAAGTTTCTATTTTTAATAAATTCTGTTTTGTTCAAAATAAAAATCTTAAATTTCTCTCTATATATGTATATGTGCTTTACTTTTCTCAATTTTATTTATTTATTTTATTTTATTTTTTAAATTGCGGGGGGAGGGGGGGGATTGATACATATATATTTTAAAAATTATCATAGATCTATGGTTCAACCATTAGTTTTAAAGGTATTGACGAGTTCTTTTGAAAGATACCCATACTAAAAATTACTCTTACAAGAGGGCGGAAGCGATGCGCTTAAATATACAATTTGTTTAGCTGGTTGACTCTTGCTACTATAAACATATTTATTTAATTTCATATTGAAAAGTCAAAAATAATTTCCATTGTGTAAACTCATGCGAAATTTTTTCCTATACTACCTATTAAAAAATTCCGCAAAAACGCGATGACACCACCACATGTTGATCCCCAAATGTAATGAGCACAATATAGGTCAAGGTCAAACAATATCAAGTGGAATTAAATCATGTTTATCGATTCGAAAGATACAGTATCCAGATAAGTTCATCAAAAACTGGTGTTCAAAAATTTTCAGGAATCCAGTACTTTGTTCTTGCGCATGTAAAATTTAACTTTTAAAGTTTTTTATTCCAATAATTTATTTTTCCGTTATTTGGATATTTTTTTACATGATTATTTTATTTGCTTTTTATTTTATTTTTTAACTATATTAGATATGCCTCTTAATATTACATAGTTATTCATTATTTTATCATTGTCCACTGAAATTAAATATGGGAAGAATTCTGTTCGTAAATATCGGAAAACTTAAAAAATTCAGTTTTAAAAAATATAACATTTCAAACTTTTTTTTTTTTTTTTTATTTTCATTTGTAAATCGAACGATATTGCCATTGTAGTATTCTTGTTGTTTGTTTTTTAACTGGTTTTAAATTCAGAAATTTTTGCTAAATCCAATCATCCCTAAATTATTCAAATGATTTTAAATAAAGCAAGTTCAATATTGTAGATGCGAAAATTTGCTTCTGTTACTACATTCAATTTTTATTTTTATGAAGAGGAAAGGGAAAAAAAATCGCAGGTGACACCAAACAAAACGCTCACAGCCGGTGATGATAATGTTCGCCTGTCTGTGATGACATCAGCCATAAGGCTCTGCGCTCTAAGTTAGTAGACGGAAAGTGAGATTCCAGGAGGCGTACGCCGGCCGACCCAGTCGTTCGGTGTTTTCCGTGGTTTTCTCTGAAACTTACGTAAAATAGGGAGTAGGACCTCTTAGAAAGACCCCCCCATGGAGGGCGCCGCTCCAATAGGCCTAGGACTCTTGTGATGTCAATCGGCCTTAATATGCAACATCAACACACAATTGATCCCCGAACTTTCATTTCTTGAACATGTGTGCGAGACAAATGCATGTGTTAATGATAAATAAATGTAGGGAAGGAACTAAAATGAATGTAGGAAGTTTTAAACCAGCGAATTCTTTGTTTCACTAGGTTTGTTAAATTTCCAGTATTCATAGCTGCTAACTATTTTAATTGATTCAGGAATTTTGTTAGTACCGCCCTTTTTTCAAATCATATTTGAAGAGTAATTGTCTTCATATTTAATTGTAATTACATGCTAATGAAAATTACTCTAGAAAGAATATGGTACGAAGAAAAGGGCGAAGCATTCCGTAATAAATTGAAAAAGTTGGCAGCTATGAATATTTTATTCCAAATAAGTAATCTTTTTCAGAAAAGTTCTTTAAATGTCTTTCCAATGTTGAACATCTTGAACGGGGAAAAAAAATAAACGATTACAAAAGTAATGAGGTTAAGACTAACAACAATGCTTTTTTAAAAGTCCCTGCAAACAAGTATGAGGCCACTTCCTCATAAAATATGAGGGATTTTAATCTATTAAATTTTTTTGATTAATCTGTCTCAAATATTATGAGACAGGCTAGTCAAATATTTTTTTTTTTTTCGGGCTAAAATTCCTCCATAAATATTATGAGGCAGCTTAGTCAAATAGAGACTAGTTTTCCTTTTCAAATATTACCAGACAGATTAGTCAGGTAATAGTCTTGACTATCCTGCCTCTTCAGATATTCATTGAAAATTGACTAGCTTGCTTCGTAAGATACCTGTTGACTGCTGACTAACCGTCTTAATCAAGTGCAGATTCTGACTAACTTGCCTTGTCTGGCAACTGCGGTTGTTGACTAACCTTCCTGGTCAGATAATTATGATTATCGACTAGCCTATATTAACCTTCCTAGTCTGGAGTAGTGTTTTGGTGACTAGTTTACCAAGTACACTTTTTAGTTTTGGAGACTAGTTCAGCAAGTACACTTTTCAGTTTTGGTGACTAGTTCAGCAAGTACACTTTTTAGTTTTGAAGACTAGTTCAGCAAGTACACTTTTCAGTTTCGGTGACTAGTTCAACAAGTACACTTTTCAGTTTTGGAGACTAGTTCAGCAAGTACACTTTTTGGCTAGTCAGTTATTTTGGTTAGTCAATTCTGTATTGTCAGCTGAGCATTTTGGCAGGTCGCTGTGACCAATTTATTTTTCTGTGTGTATCTATTAAAGTTACTTACAAAAATATAGCCCTTATAAAAAAAAAACGTGGATATTAAAATAAAAATTTCATATCCCCGTTTTTTTTTTTCCTCCGTGAAAGAATGAAGTTTAACAAAAATCCCTGAAAGTATCACAGCATTTACATTTCAAGTACATTTAAGTTCAATTACTGAAAAAGCTCTATTTATTAATGGTACAATGTCTACTTTTTCAAGTTCACACACACACATATATATATATACGCAAAATAATTAAAGCCAGATGAAAAATTAATCCCAAAACACATGAGGGCCTTCATCAGGGGAGCTCCCTCATGTAGGAAAAGGAATAGGAGACGTTTCTGAAGAAACGCTGGTAATTTAACCAAAAATCACGTTTCTAGCCCCCAACTTCTCACAGATGGAAGCAAGACCATACAGCAAACGAATTTTAATTAATGCAAAGCATGAAAAGCAATTAAATTCAGAAATCAAGCACAAAATATAATACATCAATATAAAATACAAGAATATAAATAATACAAGAATATATAAATACATACCTGGACAAACTGGAATAGTCATTATAATCGGGTTCTATGTTTAGAATGGGGATTGAAAATATTATTTTCAATTTTCCATTTTCTAATGACTATTCCAGTTTGTCCAGGTATGTATTTATATATTCTTGTATTATTTATATTCTTGTATTTTATATTGATGTATTATATTTTGTGCTTGATTTCTGAATTTAATTGCTTTTTATGCTTTGTATTAATTAAAATTCGTTTGCTGTATGGTCTTGCTTCCATCTGTGAGAGGTTGGGGGCTAGAAACGTGTTTTTTGGTTAAATTACCAGCGTTTCGTCAGAAACTTCTAATATTCCTTTCCCTAGATTGGGGAGCTCCCCTGATGAAGACCCTCATGTGTTTTGGGATTAATTTTGCATCTGGCTTTAATTATTTTACTTATTTATTATAGTTTTATATTTCCTTTTGCTGCATTTGCGCATTGGTTTATAAAAACTTTGTTCTAGTTCTATATATTTAATAATTCAAGTTTTACTCCATCCTATATTTAAATTTATCTTATATATATATATATAAATGAATGAGCTGTAAATTAATCGACATAGTAATTTTAATAAATATTGATCGTTACCATTTTCTTTTATCATGTGCTTTTCAAAAAAGGTTAATGACTTCACCTGTAAATCAGTATTTTTTTTTCAAGACGTCTCTTACAAGAAAATAGTAAAACTGTATTCAGTTTCACATGTGTCGCTTCATTCATGTAAACATCTTGCTAACTCAAATATTTACAAAAATATTTTTCAATGTAAGAAACTTTTTTTTTTTTTTTTTTTTTTATATAAAATAAAATGAGAAAGTTACTGATGAGATTTGATAAGTAGTTCAATTTTGGAAGTATATACTTTTAATACTTTCAGTAGGAACATATATTAAAAGCAATGAACTTTAATGAATTTTGTTAATATTGAAATCCTACAAATTTCATTTTGATTCAGAAATAAAGAGAAGAGGCTAATAAATATTTCAATAAATGATAGCACCAAAACGAACTGTAAATTATTTAAAATCAGGGATCATTAAATTTGTAGGGAAATTTTCAATGATATTCAACTTCCCAGGATTTCGGATAGCTTTATTGTCTTTAAAAATTTCACATACTGATTTAAAATATTGCATTGTTAATCATGAAGTAGTAGTGATTTTCAATGAACGATTTTAGGAAAAATTAGGTCAGTACTTATTCAAAGTAATTATCTTAATATTATTCAAATGGCTGACTATACAATAAGTTATTTCTGCAAATAATTTATAAAATTTTATTCATCCTATTTTGTTATCAAGTGTTTGGCTTAAACGGAGCAATATTTTTAAAATAATAAGTTTTCTTTTCATTTTGTTTCTCTTATTGACAGTTAAAAGACTATTTAAAAATAACTTGAAAATTTTATATAGATTTTATAATCTTTATTGGTATTTATTGTTTAGAATTGTCAGAATTTGTTTTATTCTACGGATATTACTGATTCCTGATGCAATATTACTATACAGTGTAAAAAAAGTGAAAAATATTGATTTAACATAAAATCCCTTTTCAACTCTATACCCAACATAAATTCTTGTTTTGCGCTTGTATTATGCCTTTTTCCCTGTAACACTAACATTCGACAAACAAAATAGTAACACAGGTATAAAGTAAATATTGCAATCTAAGCACAACATACATTTAATTGTGTAATCCATATGCATAAAAATTTAATCTAAATAAGTCTGTAGTCACTCTCTCCAGGGCTAAATCTTATACTATTAAGTGAGCAATATTTGTATATATATATGTGTATATTTCACTGTTCTCGAAAATGGTAGCTCGGACAGTCACGTGATTTAACACAAAAATGCCCTCCGTAGGCCATTGTGCACATCGACGTCAGATTTTCGAATTTTTGATTAGTTTTCTTTTAATTAATTAAAATATGAAAATAAAACTTCCCATTTTTGTAATGACGCAGAATGGAGAATCTTAGGAGAGATTTGATTGGTTCATTTGATTTTCATTGATTTGAGTGTATTTTACATTGAACTACAGCTACGTTATGAGGAATTACAAGAGATTTGAATGGTTTATTTGATTTTCATTGATTTGAGTGTATTTTACGTTGAACTAGAGCTACGTTATGAGGTTGGTTGGGTTTTACGTCACACTAGTGCTGCGCAAATGGGCAATACTGCGTTATGAGGAATTACGAGAGATTTAATTGGTTTATTTGATTTTCATTACTTGAGCGTATTTTACGTTGAACTAGAGCTACGTTATGAAGAATTATGAGAGATTTGATTGATTTATTTGATTTTCATTGATTTGAGTGTATTTTACACTGAACTAGAGCTACGTTATGAAGAATTACGAGAGATTTGATTGGTTTATTTGATTTTCATTGATTTGAGTGTATTTTACATTGAACTAGAGCTACGTTAAGATTTTATTTTAAAATATTTGAATTTTTAATATTTTAATATTATGCGACTTTTACATAGAACAATTTACGATTGGCGCCTCAGGCGTCTGAGAGCATGTTTTTTGGTAAAAATTTTCATGGGTCTCTGGCCAGCTAGCTGGTGAAGCTAGCTAGTATCAATTAAAATTACAAGCTATAAATTAAAATCAATAATGCGGGTCCTCTATTGCTACAGAAATTACAGAATAAAACCATCGAGATAAATAAAGCAGAGTGCTTATTCAATGAGTAAAGGATTAGCTTTCCGTGGTCCAGCATGAACCCCGTGATATGAACCAATAGATTGCTACGTTTGACCCTTTACCGCTATTTTGGTATTTAAACTTTCACTTCGTCAAATTATCATTAATATTAGGTAACACCATAGCCTTATGACCAAAATAAATTGTTTTAAAACAGTTTTTCAGATATTTCACATTATAATAAATAATAAAATACTTTTTTTTTTTTCATTATTTCCCAACAAAGTTTAAAAGTGTTTATAGAGAAAAGTTAAACTTTTAAAAGAACTAAATTTAAACACAAATAATAATTCCTCAACTATTTTGAAACATTTTGTCGGTTAGATTTTGACTACACGAAATAAAAACTAAAATGATTTAGAACAAAAAAAAGTAGTATATTACGTAAGTAAACAAAAACATTCGCGGTTATGACTTTCGCCAAGTACAGTCTCCAAGCAATTGCCATAGAAAATTATTGAAAATAAGCTGTAATCAAGAAAACCAATGCATAGCTGGTTCATCTCCCATGACTCATGTTGGACCATGTCAGGGTTACCATTTATCACTCTACTTTATTTATCTCGTTGAATAAAACCAGTAACATCATCTGGAGAAGAAAATTCCATATGTTATCAAATGTTAAAGAAACTTATGGTGTGGTGGAGATTCCGAATCCTGTATGCTTTAGCCTTTAATGGGTTCTTCCCACCTGACGTCAGAGGTCACATGATAGAGGAAAAACAAATAGCAGACAAAGTCTTGTTTATCTACAGCGATTAATGAAATAACCTATTTTCTATTGTTATTTTTTATCAATCGTATTTAATCTGTTTGTACATCATCATTTTTAATCCATTTTCTATCATTATTCATCATCTTTTGTTTGCTGTATACATTTACAATCATTATTTAGTTTATGTTTGTTATTGATGTTAATGAAGAACATGTTGAATACGCTGATTTTTGGTACTTAAATCAGTGACAGTGCAATATCGTACTGCGTAAATCCATTTAGACAAGTAACTAAGTTAATTAACTTGTTGTAACACCTTTATGCAATTAAATTAAATGAAAACATTTTAAAATTTCAAATTATAATCCATAAACATGCCACAAGAAGCTATTATTTATTGCTAGATCAGTTAATGTTACCGTTACACTACAATATACAAAAATCGATTCTTATAGGTAAAAATAAATAAACACATAAAATGTTTTTTAAAAATTATTAAATTTACAATTACAATTATTCTACTGTTTACAAATGCACAATATTACTTTTATTTTATATTAAATATTAAAATTTTTGTTCTTAAGAACAATATTTAATTGAATTCGATTCTCAGAATTCGATTATTCGTTTTCCTCTATCACGTGATTGAGCAGACGATGGTGGGAAGAGCCCATTGATCTTTAGTTGTCGAGATACTCATCTGTTATAAAACTTAAAATGGATAATTAAGGATTTTAAGCTCGGTGAAATCCTCCACGTATTATTTTCAATTTACCAAATACGATACAGGTAATTATTGTAACAAGTAGGATTTAACAAAACTTAACATGTATCGGGGGATAACATTTATACACATAGTAAAGGTTGAGATATAAAATAAAAAGAAATCATTTTTAGAAGAGATTTAAGTATGACAAGACTATTACTTTCAAATAGACATTTCGAGTCGTCCTCATTTGCTACGTTTCATTTTGTTTGAGAGAGTTGTTTGATGTTTTTCCCTTTGCCAGCAAGTTAAAAAAAATATTAAATTAAAGCTGGGATAAAACCTTAAAAAGTAATTTTAAGAAATGAATACAATAATAGTTCAACGAAAGCAATTTCATATTTTAAGGTTAGAGCCATTTATTTAAAATTATTTATTTACTTATTTATTTTTTACGCTTTTTTACATATGTAGACGAGTTAAATTATGATTTCCCTCTTTTCCCTCTCGCACGTGAAGTGAATATATATATATATATATATGAAATAAATGGAATAGATTTAGTAGAAGACAACCCCTTTATCTCCGGAGAAAAGAAAAGAAAAAAAAAAAAACCTTCGTTCAAACACTTGTCAAGCCATAGCCTTCTAAACTAGATGCCTTCCGCGTGGCTCGGAAACTTGGTAACAATTCAAGCGGTAGATAGTGCCACCTGGTACAGATTGCGCGACTTTTTTATTCGACTGTCACCAATAATTTTAAGGAGTGATATATGATATATATAATCGACGTTTCTTAGATTCTATTCGCCTTTTATGTATATCAAATCCCACTTTAAAAATTTTTCGGTGGCTTTTGAATAAAAAAGTCGCGCAATCTGTACCAGGTAGCGCTGTCTACCGCTTGAACTGTTGCCAAGTTTCCGAGCCACACGGAAGGCATCTAGTTTAGGAGGCTATAGTTAAGCACTAGTTAAGCACTTGCGCGAACTTTTAATAAGATCGGTGCAGTAGTTTTTAGGAAATTTTGTTCACTACTTCTCTGAAGAGTCTCTGGAAAGTCCAGGACCCATCGACTGAATTTTCCAAAAATTTTTAATGAAAATTTTATGAAATATTGTTTAAATGTTGATCTTTTATAAGCTCAAAATTTCGAGTAAAAGAAAAAAAAAATTATTACATTGAAAAATATTATTATTATTATTATTATTATTATTTTAGCCTTCGAAATCCATGTAAAATATTAAAATGTTTAAACATGTTACGACTGGAAGAATTTTCTTCGATTTTAACACCAAACAATTAACAGCGGATATAGACGTATTTAAACGCATCCGTATGTTAGAATCTATCTGTTTGCTTTTAATATACAAATGCTGATGTTTAAAAATGACATCATTATATATTCTTCAAAAATAAATTCAACATGATAATGGAAAGAATGTTATATATACTTTCAAAAATCTATAAAATCATCCTTTTCAATTTTAACTCCCCCCTCTTTTATCTGATGGTTATTGGAATCGAATCGGAAATTCTTTTGTATAAATTGAAAACTGATCATCCTTACTTTAAGAACTACAAAGATAGGAAAGCAGAACGTGATTTATAAAACAATAACAATATCAAATGTTCAATTCAGGCAGCTAAATTTGTTCAATTTCCTTTTCCTTCCAAATTACTTTAAATGCGTTCCAGGACATATCAGTTTGACAAAAGAAATTACATTACGAGCTCAAAATAATTTTTATAATTTTTTATCTTTTGTTTGATCGATGCTATTTCTAAAGAAATTGTCATCTTAATCTATTTTGCGAAAATGAAAGAGCTTGGACTCGTATTAAATATTTTATGTCAGTGGTAAACAAATGTGAATTACTTTAGTTTTTTACAGATTAAATTATACGTCTTTGGTAGTGGAAAATCAGTAAAAGTTGTATTTCCATAAAAAACCAATTTTTATTTTCTCTTTCCAATATAATAGTTAAAAAAAAAAAAAGTCGTTTTGAAGTCAAAATTATCAAAATTTTGATTTTACTGTATTTACACGTTTTGTGGGTTCCTGAACTCGAAAATCTTATAAACGTTTTGTTTGTGTTCTTTACTAGTCATACTCAATAAGAAATATCAACAGAAAGTCCAAACCATATTCTCATACGCTATGTACATGATGTACAAAAATTAAACATCGTATAGTGACAAGTTACGCGTACCATATCATGTAAAAAAGAAAAATCTTCTAATTTAGTTAATGATCTACCCAGCCCTTCCCTTTTCTCCTTTTTTGAAGTTCGGATAGCCAATTTCTTCATTATTTGATGTTGCCACTTTTTTTCCCTAGATGTAGTTACTTACATTCCCGTATAGTACAGTCAAATTAGGAAAAATAAGGGAAAAAATTTATAAAGTTTTGAAACTTTGGGATTATACTTATGAAGGGTCTAATAACTCAAAACAAAAAAGTTCCCCACTCTGAGGGGGGAGCTTTCCCCCTACCCCCCCCCCCCCCAAAAAAAAAAACCGTATAATTCGTTGAAATGAAGAAAAAAATAGGGAATGAATTTATCGAGTATTAGAATTATGGCAAAACATTCCTGAGGGGTCTAATAATGCAAATCAAAAAAGTTCCCCACTGTGGGGTGGGAACTTACCCCCTCCCCCCCCCCCCAAAAAAAAAAGAAATGTATAATTCGTTTAAATAAGGAAAAGAAAAATAATTTATAGAGTATTGAAATTTTGGTACAACATTCCTGAGTAATTTAATAATTGAAAACAAAAAAATTTCCCACTCTGGGGTAAGAGCTTCCTTCTCCCCCTCCCCCCCCCCTCAAAAAAAATTATATAACTTATTGAAAATAAGAAAAATGGTTAAATAGAGTTTTGAAATTTTGGTATAACATATTCTTGAGGTGCTTAATAATGGGATACAAAATTTTAAAAAATTCCACCATGCAGTGGGAATTCTCCTTTACCCCCCCCCCCCCCAATAAAAAAATAGTTCAATTTTGCTGAAATTAAGAAAAATATGAAAATAAGTTATATAAGAGTTTTTAGTTTTGGGAAAAATTCTCTTGAAGGGTCTAATAATAGAAAACACAAAAGTTCCCTTCTCTGGGTTTCCCTCCGCCCCCCCCCCACAAAAAAAAAAAAAAAAATCGTATAATTTATTGAAATTAAAACAAATGGGGAAATAATTTGTAAAATTTTATAGTTTGTGGACAAAATTGTTGAATGGTCTAATAATAATAATAATAATTCACCCTCTTCTGGAGAAAGAGCTTCTCCCTCTGCCCTTTCGCCCCATAATTGTATAATCCATTAAAAGTAATACAATAGAAATTATTTATATAATTTTGAAATTTTTTAGATAGTGTACTTGAAAAGGTTTCATTGAAAACAAAAAGCCTTCCCTAGGAAGGATGACCCCGCCCCCCTCTCAAAAATACTGTAGTTTCTTCAATTTAAAAAAAAAAAAATAGTTAGAAAGAAGCATAAAACTTTGGGACAATAATCATATGGGGTATCTCAATGGGAAAAAGAAAAGTCCCCTCCTTGAGAGGGGCTCCAACTCCCCATTCCCCCCATAAAAACTACTTCAAAATTTTCCGTGAGTTTTCCTTTTTTTTTTTTTTTTTTTTTTTTTTTTAATTATTACAAATTTATTTGGTTTTCAAAGACAGCTACTATAATATTAATAATAATAATATGCCTTGAAAAATTCTGCACAAAATGTCCTCTTCATTATGCATAAACGAAAAATTATTTTTCCTTTAAGTTTTTAAAAGTTACTAAATTGTAAAAAATAAAATAAATTGAAATGATAATGAAATTCAGGTAATAACTAGGTAAAATAAATATAGCAATAATTAAGTAAAATGCAGATAAAATAACTTTAATGTAAGTCAATAATTTATTACTTACAAAATATTCTGAACATCGAATAAAAAGTAATCAAGTTCATCATGAAAGTCATCTGTAAACTCCTCTGTCATGTCAATGTGTTCTTTATTGATGCAGGTTTTCCCGTGACAATTTTTATACATTCCTGTACACAATAAATTTAATTTTACACATTTGCACTTCCTTCCACAACCTTGCATGCAGCGACACGAAATCTAATTTAGTATTTTTTCTGAAGCAGGCGCTTGTCTTAGATATACAGGAGGCAAGTATGAATTAGATACTTTCTAGCCTCAGGTCTTTGGATCCAAGCGATTCCCCAACCACATCTGTACTTGCAGGTAAACCTAATGAAAATGCAGCATTAGTGGTAGAAGGCAAGCACGATAGGATAACACAATTGCTTGCCTCTCCTACTAATTCATTAAAACATTAAATTCTGAGATCGTTAAATTTTTTCATTACAAAAGTTATAGATGCGTGTTTTTTTTTTTTTTTTTTTTTAACTTTACTGTAGTACATCTCACAAATAAATTTTCCACTAGCTTTTTCAATTGAGTCACGAGTGGATCTTGGATCGTTGAACACTTTGGGTACATCATGGAGATGGAGAGATCGGTTAAATGATTGAACTTCTTCCACTTTCCCTTTTCAAACATGGCCGAACTGGTGTCGCAACCACTCATTGCGTGAAGAAATAGAACAGAATCCTCGACATTTTTAATAACAGCTGAACTTTGCAAATCCTTGGAACTATAAAATCTTGCTTTGACATTCCCCTTTCCCTCTTTCGTGAATAGAATGTCCTTATCTTCTAGGGCAAGTTCTATCAGTCAAACTGTAAGGTCCACATCTTGTCCAACAATAACGACTTGCTTGTTTAAATCAGATGCATAAATTGCTTTCCTAACTATCAAAGCATCTGCGTCATCTTTTACTACGCTAGTTTCCATATCAGAAATTTCTAAGCGTTGAGCAAATTCAAAATATTTAAAACCCGTTCTTTGTATCTGACCAAGTTGAAAGAAGAGCTTACATTATTCTCATCTGTAAAAAATGTATAAAACATACCAAAATCAGGAACTCAATTTTTTTTTTTTTTCTCCGTTTCCAATTACTCCGAAAAGATTGATCGTATATATATATATATGTATATATCATATATGAGATCTTTAAAAAGAATTAGTTTTTGTAATAGTAAACTAAACTTAACGATTTTGTGTAAAAAATGAAAAACTTAAAAGTCATGGTTGGATTTCCTTAGATCGAAGAGAGGAAAACGGGATTTTGAGGACCCCCCCCCCCCTCCAAGTAGGGAGACCTATTCTATTATCCATTGCTAGTCAATTCATAAGTGCTATCCTAAAATTTTAAAACACTGTAATTTATTTTCTCGATTTTTCTTAATCTGAAAAAGTTGTACAAATTCGGGAGTAAAAGAGGTATCCTCCGCCCACGGATGATGAGGGGTGTGGAATTTTCGTTTTTCCATTGCTAGAGCTCTCGAGCGCACTATTTCCAAATTTCAGAACATTATAAATATACACCACTGTAATAAATTCCTATAATCCTTTATAGTCTCATTTTTTTCATAATTTAAAGGAACTGTATGTTTTGGGGAGAAAGGGGGGGGGGAGGTGTTTATTCAGGGAAGGGGGATGTCTTCTTTTTTAAAAACAGTCTATTCATGAGTGTTATATCAATGTTTCAAATGTTTATAAATTATTTCCTCTGTTTTTTTTCCTTAATCTGAAAAAGCTTACATTTTTTTTGGGGGGGGGGGAGGGGGGAACCGTCAAGAGTATTAATTCAAAATTTTATAACTTTATACATATTTATTCCTATAATATAATCCTTTTATAATCCCTCATTAAAAAAAAAAAAAAAAAAAAAAAAAAGGGAGCTAAACAATTTTGGGGGGAAAGGGGAGGGGGGGGGGTTGCAAACTCACAGGGGGATTTTTTTTTTTTTCCTTGTCCATTACTAGACTTTTCATGAATGTTATCCTAAAATTTCAAGCGTTTATAAATTATTATATCTGTTTTTCCTAATATGAAAGAGCTATATAGTCTAGTGGGGAAAAGAGGGGGGGGGGGAATGGGGGGGAAGCTCCCCCCTAGGAAGGGGGAACTTTTTTGTTTTGCATTACTAGAGCCCCCAGGAATATTATTCCAAAGTTTCAAAACTTTATAAATTTTTTCCCTTATTTGGTGTTTTTTGGTCTAATTTGACTGTACTACGTAATAGTGATTAATGCAATGATTACCTTTTAAAATTTGCCTACTATTTTTTATGTAATTAGATGAATATCACATGCCGATATAAAACATTTTTCTAATGGAGTTTATTGTAAAAAAACAGTTGGAACAACTTTAAATTTATAAAGTAGCTTTGATGAATTTAATACGAATGTACAAATTTAATTTACATATATATTACTTTACTGATTAAATTTAAATCCCAGACATTAGGAAAGCGACTTAAAAATATATTATTCATTTTTAACTCCAGAATATAAATCCAATAATCTTCCAGTTGAACTTCACTCTTTAAGAAAATTAAATATTAAATTTAATCCCCGAAATTTCAAAGAGTTAAAATTCAAGAAGATGTCTGATATATAAATTCAATTATCACAGAATCTTGCTTTGATTAATATTATGGCGAATTTTCCGTATTTTATTTCTCTTACATAATTTTAAAATATTCAGGATTGTAAAAATAATAATAATAATAATAATACTTATATAATACTTACATAAGTCTAATACTTATTTTGATTATACTTTTTGCTATTTCTTTTTCAGTTAATTATGAGCAATACTCCAAGTTTTATTTATACTTCTAACGTTCGGCAATTTTTAAAATGCTGCATACTACAGTAAAAATGCAATTTTTTAAAATACATATATTATTATAAAACGATCTAGTCTATATTTTTATAAAACGATATATATATATATAAACAACTAGCAGGCTTTGCCCGCTTCGCTGGACATTAAATTTAAATGAGTTGTCATTAATCTTTATTAATAACATAAGTTCTCTCTGTGATTGGTAGAGGTTTTCTCGCTCGCAACGTGAAGAGTCTGGGTCCCCACTGTCTTCGGCACAATTTACCCACTTCTTACTTCCCCTTCCTCAGAAGGTGAGTTCGAAGTTTTGTAAAATCCCACTAATGTACATAATGCGTACACTTAATCAATATCTACACACAAAAATTCGCCATTCTAAGATAATTCAAAGCGAATTCAAACGGAAAAACGTGTTTTTACACATGCTTATTGCCCTCCGACTCCGAGAAGGTGGTGTGGGGAGGGGGGGATTTCGAATTTCGTAAAATCCCGTTACAATAAGTGCCGGTTGCATACAGACAATTTTTTCACAAAATTTCGTGACCACAGAAGTCTTTAATAGAAAATATTATAAGTAAAAAAAAAAAAAAAAAAGTAAGTAAAGAAAATATATAGACACGACATTATTTCATTATTTAAAACATGAAAATCTGACATTGACAGATTTTAATTTAGTGCCAGAGGCCTACTGCTAAACTTGTTAATATCGACAAATTCTTCTTTAGTTAATTCGTGACGATCTAAATTCCATGATAAAGTTTTCATTAAATCAAACCAATGTGTTTCAGCTACAGATACTGTAACAAATAACGTTGGAAGTCCAAACTGTCTTATAGCCGCAAAACAACGTTTTTTCTCTTTTTCCCAATGAGGGGGAGGTGTGCCTTGGGGAAGACTCATGTCAAAGGTGTGCCTTGGGGGGGGACTCATGTCAAAGTTGTATCTTGGGGGGGACTCATGTCAAAGTTGGGCCTGGGGGGGGACTCATGCCAAAGTTGGGCCTTGGGGGGACTCATGTCAAAGTTGTACCTTGGGCGGGACTCATGTCAAAGTTGGGCCTGGGGGGGGACTCATGTCAAAGTTGGGCCTTGGGGGGACTTCATTCAATAAATCCCCATTCAATAAACCGACTGAAATAGGCCCTTAGCACTAATTAAGAGTGACCAATAAAAATTCGACAACGCTGTACCGACTGAAATAGGGGTACCTTGGGGGGGACTCATGTCAAAGTTGTGCCTTGGGGGGACTTCATTCAATAAATCCCCATTCAATAAACCGACTGAAATAGGTCCTTAGCACTATTAAGATTGACGTATAAAAATTCGACAACGCTGTACCGACTGAAATAGGGGTACCTTGGGGGGGGACTCATGTCAGTGTTGGGCCTGGGGGGGACTCATGTCAAAGTTGTGCCTTGGGGGGACTTCATTCAATAAATCCCCATTCAATAAACCGACTGAAATAGGCCATTACACTAATTAAGAGTGACCAATAAAAATTCGACAACGCTGTACCGACTGAAATAGGGGTACCTTGGGGGGGGGACTCATGTCAAAGTTGGGCCTGGGGGGGGACTTCATTCAATAAATCCCCATTCAATAAACCGACTGAAATAGGTCCTTAGCACTATTAAGAGTGACCTATAAAAATTCGACAACGCTGTACCGACTGAAATAGGGGTACCTTGGGGGGGTGGGACTCATGTCAAAGTTGGGCCTGGGGGGGGACTCATGTCAAAGTTGTGCCTTGGGAGGACTTCATTCAATAAATCCCCATTCAATAAACCGACTGAAATAGGCCATAAGCACTAATTAAGAGTGACCTATAAAAATTCGACAACGCTGTACCGACTGAAATAGGGGTACCTTGGGGGGGACTCATGTCAAAGTTGTGCCTTGGGGGGACTTCATTCAATAAATCTCCATTCAATAAACCGACTGAAATAGGCCCTTAGCACTAATTAAGAGTGACCTATAAAAATTCGACAACGCTGTACCGACTGAAATAGGGGTACCTTGGGGGGGACTCATGTCAAAGTTGTGCCTTGGGGGGACTTCATTCAATAAATCTCCATTCAATAAACCGACTGAAATAGGCCCTTAGCACTAATTAAGAGTGACCTATAAAAAATCGACAACGCTGTACCGACTGAAATAGGGGTACCTTGGGGGGGTGGGACTCATGTCAAAGTTGGGCCTGGGGGGGGGACTCATGTCAAAGTTGTGCCTTGGGAGGACTTCATTCAATAAATCCCCATTCAATAAACCGACTGAAATAGGCCATTAGCACTAATTAAGAGTGACCTATAAAAATTCGACAACGCTGTACCGACTGAAATAGGGGTACCTTGGGGGGGACTCATGTCAAAGTTGGGCCTGGGGGGGACTCATGTCAAAGTTGGGCCTTGGGGGGACTTCATTCAATAAATCCTCATTTAATAAACCGACTGAAATAGGCCTCTAGCACTAATTAAGAGTGACCTATAAAAATTCGACAACTGTACCGACTGAAATAGGCTTCTAGCACTAATAAATACAAAAAGCACAGCTTTAGTATGGGAACCCTTTGGTGACTTTAGATATTTTAAGCCATTTTTGCGATGAACTGAATTGGCTATCTCAATTGTGCAATTAAAGATCTTGGCGAGAAACGTCAGAACTACTTCGGAGCCAAATTTCAAATTTTGCCAAAGGGATCCAATACTAAAGCTGTTCCATACCGAATCTGGGTTGAAAACGGAAAAAGGGTAAAATAAATTAGAAATATCAGACCTATATTTATAAATTTGATACCAAATAAAAGGGGCGATTTTTCTGAATCCAGGGGTGCAAACAGGATTTCGATGCGACAATTAGATTTTTAAAAAATAACTAAAGTATGAAATTAAGTGGCAACGAAAAAACGGAAAAAGGGGAAAATAAATTAGAAATATCAGACCTATCGTTACAAATTCAGTACTAAATGAAAGGGGTGATTTTTCTGAATCCTGTGGTGTAAACAGTTTTTCGATACGACAATCAGATTTTTTAAAATTAACTAAAGTATGTAACTCAGATGGCAACACATCATTTCAATCTTTTCATAATTTGTAGTGCGAATCACGCGAATAAAAAAGTCTTTAACTTAAAAATTTATTTTTATATTTTATTTTTCCATTTAAAGCGTTTTAGTGAAAAAATATTTATGGCGCATGCGCAGGCGTTTTTTACCCACAATTTTAACACTATTCATAATTTTGAAATTTTCTATAAATATAATTTCAAGTTGGGTGAAGACCTAAGTTTCTGTCAAGCGCCGTTGAATTCCGTCCAGACGTTCTCGAGTGATGCCCGGACAAACGTGTTTTAGTATTTTACCCCCTAGGGGGGGAACGGGGGGGAATTTCTGAAAAGTTGATAGATATAATTTTAAGTTGAGTGAAGACCTAAACTCCTGCCAAGCGTCGATGAATTCCGTCCAGCCGTTCCCGAGTGATGCCCGGACAAAAAAAGCGACAGACGGACACGATGACACACACACACACACACACACACACAGGCAAAATTTTCTGAAGTCATTTTCGGCTTTCATGGGGTGTAAAACGTGAAGATATCGCAAAATTTTTCGATTCCGACAAGTTTACAGACAAAACTCTGATTTTATTAATATAGATAATTTCCAAGATTTTTTTTTTTTTTTTTTCCCAATTAATGCCCCTTACATTAAAAAAAAAAACCTCTTTGCTGATAATTATTAACATAAATATTCATTTCATATTTAAAAGTTAAAAATATTTCTCATTGTCTATATTTATGCGAAATTTTGTCCTATACCGCCATGTTTAAAATTATGAAAAAATGGGATGAAAGCCTCACCTGTTGAACGATTGATCCTCAAATGTAATCAGCACCATCTTAATTCAAAATCCGACTAAATAACTAGTTTAGTTAAATTTCATTATTGTTCATGAGATACAGTGGTCAAAAAATTACTGATACACACAAAGACAGACAGGCATTTTTTAAAAGCGGAGGTAGGGTCAAACAATGTTCAGAACATCTCAAAACGTGCAAAATCATCGAAAACTTGGTCGAAATTTTTCACGAATCCAGTACTATCTTCTTATGTGTATAGAACAACATAAATGTACGTAAAACAAAATGGTTGCAGATTTATAATTATTCTAATAACTTTCCCACATCTATATAATACAAATACAAAATAGAATCCATGATTTTATTAGCTCTATTAAAATAAAAAATAATAACGAATAATAAAAATGTAAATAGAAAATTAACGACTCTCATAATTCATTTTAAGCGGTGAACGGAATATTTGCAGTATATTTCCTGAAATCCTAATATTTTAATAATGGTTTTTAAATCAAAGACTTCTAAAAATGATATTGAAAATAAACACATAACCAAATTAAAATGGAATTACTTACTCTTTTTTTTTTTTTTTTTTTTTTTTTTAATTTTCTTGTATTTTCCAGCCTGTAGAGTTGACACGAAATGGTGAAGCAAATAGAAAGGGGATTTTAAATCAACAGAAAGTAAATCGCAACATCCTCTGTGCATTGGAATCGCAAGTAAAGGTCCATTACGAGCACATAAATTAAGGCCCAACAAGGTGAACATGATGTTGGTCGTGTGATGTTGGCCTGTAAAATGCCAGATATTTTTATGTCACTTCTGGACCGCCGAACTTTTTACCGTAGGCTGCCATCACTGCTGGCAGCCATAAACAGCCCACTGCTTCAGTTATAAGTACCAACCTGCAAATGATGGCAAGGGCAGGATGCCAGCTGTAGGTCAGAACGAGCCCACCAGTATAAGTTTTGCTGGGGTGTCATTAAAAAAAAAGTCGTGGCTCTTTATTCGAGGGCGTATAAAGAACATTTTTTCGGAAAAGGTTCAAACTTTAATACATAAAGCTGAAGGCTGGAAATGAAATACAGAACTAAAAAATTTTCAACTTAACTAAACACATAACTAAGAAATTTTATACGTTCTTCATTTTTATAATAAAAGATGTGACTAAATGTGATACAATGAAGCAAAAATATACCTATTTAAAAAATATGGAGTTACACACCACTTTTACAATGAACCATTCATATTAAAACTTATCCCGCGATATTCGAAAGTGGCTTAAATATTTTTTTTTCCCTCTTGTAATATCACTCTAAAAATTTTCATGACACAATACTGCAATTTCGTGCATCAGATTAGGGTATAGAGCACTTTTAAATCATTGAGCATTATTTTGTTAAAGCAACTGAATAAAAATTTAAATTTTGATATTCTTGTATTCCCTAAAATTTTCAACCGATTTTATAAATTTTTTGTACTTTTTCTTTAAACAACTTTGGAATTTACACCATACATTTAAAGCTATACTCCAGAAACTTCTGCTTTTTGAGGTTGATAGACGAGAAGTACCGGGTTCGAAACCTGTCTTGTTCGGCGTCCTAGCCTCTCGGAGTTCTAGTGATTTTCTCCGAATGCAGGCTAGGACCTAAAGACTCCCAAGAAAGACATCACATCAAAGACATGGACTTATGTGTAAGTAATCGGTATTTTCCCCCACACAGACATACAATATCTCTAAGATCAGTACTTAAAGAATAAAAGACCACGGAAAAGTTTATCAAATACATTGTATAATTATCAAATTGAAATGCATTCTATAACATTTATATATATATATATATATATATGTTTTAACTTGGTAAATGTTTTTAAAAATATATACTAACTATTTTTCATTTTAATTTAAAAAAAAAAAAAAAAAATCTTCATCCAACATAGCTTGTAAAAATAAAAAATGTTAATATAAATTATCATATATAGATAATTACATAAATAGATTCTGACTTCAGCCGTAGTTTCCTTTTCCCTTTTAAATGCACAGATGTACTACTACCTCAACGATGGCGCATTCCTTTATTCAAAGAGAGAAAAGCGTTGTATGTAATGAAGAGAACTTAGTTACGCGTGTAAACAATGATTTATGTATTCCGGATACTTCAATTTATCTGCAGCTTAAATACTAATTGCTGGAACAAACATATGTTGGAACGCACTTTTGCAACAGTTTATCACCACAAATTATGTGAATAGTTTAGTTGGAGGAAACTTTGCATGAGAAAATGGATGATTAAGAAATTATAGGAATAAGAAATGTAATTTAAAAAATGACAAACATTATTATTGGATTAAACGTTTAATTGAAATTTCAACGTTTCATATCATATCTTCCCAGTAATTTCATGACATGTTTATATTAACAAATTTATGTATAAAGCTTGTTAAAGCATGTTTCAAAAACAAATATTTAAAATATTATTATTATTATTTCCTTATTGTTCGACCTTTTTTTCGAACATATATAAACAATATATTGTAATCGGGAAAAATCTGGCAATGAGATTTTAATGTATCTATACGTTTTGAAGTGTCCTGGGTTCAATATCACTATTGTTACAGCGATGTATGTATATATTTCTGTGTAACCACGACAGTGTGTACATGATGCATTCAACTGTGTTCACATTTGGTAGGGAAATTATTAGTCACCATCGCACAAATTATATACATTTTTATGAGCGTGCTAGCAATAATGATAATAATAATCTGGTGTGATTCACCTCGATTTTCCGAACACTAAGTAATTAAAGTTTGTTAAAATAAAGTAAGAGAACTCTTACAGCGTGTGAGATACAGATAGTGACCAATAACATATTTAATCAATGTTCAGATCAATTGAATAAAACGTTTGACTCTATCACATTTTAAACACTTTGAACCCATAGGCCATAATGATAAAGAATTTTTCGTTGTGTCTCTGTAAAACTCTGTAAGGGCTAGATTAACCAAAATCTATACATTTCGTGCTACGGTGACCTATAACTTGTACATAAATTGAAATTTAAATCGAATAAGGCATTTAGACGCTATCACACTTTAAATAATTTGAGCCTATTGACATTATGATAAGTGTTATGTTTATATGTATGGATAACAACAATTTTATGTGTAAAAAAGAAAGGAAAATAAAAAATAAGGGCAAATAAAGTTTGTCAAGGATAAAAATCCTGTCAGTTAAAAAAGTATCTTAGCATTTGATATGAATCAAAGGCATTACTTTACTGTAAAATGTGCTAAAAGAACAACTGCTCAGAGGCCCGCTTTTGGGGTAGAAAGAGGCCTCTTTTGAGATAAGGGAAAAGAGAAAAATAAGCCTTCTTCGAAATGAAAGCTATTCAATGATGAAAAGCATTAGACCTTATCTGCACACAGCCGGCGGGGCTTGCCAGGCACGTGTAATTACCAGTCGCCAGGGATGCGCAGTTGAGAGTTCTGACAATATTGCTGTCAAAATGAGTAAATGGTTATTGCATTGGGCTGGTATTTATTGCACCTAATAAAAATGGAAATGCTATTTTCGGTAGTGAAAATACACAAATAGTAAGGGCTGTTAAGTTTTATTGTTCCCTTTTAAGAATTCAAAGGGCCCCCAAGAAATATTATTTTGTTTATTGCATGAGAAGTAGGGTCGGTGTTTTTCGGAGAAACTGTATCGTAAAACGTAAAAAGCGCGGGGCTGCTGAAAAATCGCGGTTCCTCCACTCCGGAATGATGAGGGCGTAACTATGAGTGGACGCAAAGTAGCTAATTGGCTAAGGCTCCCCTACGCTGATATGGGGGGATAGAAGGGTAGAAGAGAAGAGAGAAAGGGAGGGCAAGCTAGCGTGTACGCAGAACGAGAATGGGGTAGCGAAGAAGGATTAAAAAAAAAAAAAAAGAAATATGAAGGCAGATAGATTTTTGGAGCAGATTAATAAAGGACGCAAAAAAAAATCTTTGGAGATACCACCCTTGGCCACCTCCTGCTGAAAAATGAGGCTAGGCATTTGTTTTTATTCGGCAAGACTCAAGTATTCTGGACGTTCGTAGTGCCACTCGCATACCGCGACCTTATTAAAAAAAGAGACTTAGTGAATCAGCCATGTTGAGCAGGGCTCGGAGCGGAGAGATGCCGTCAACTTGAAGGTCGTTACCTCCAAAACTGATTTAAATAAGGAGAGGGTCGCGGGGAGTTTAATTAGTGTAAAGGAAGCCACAATTTCTTCTTCTACCAAGCTGAAGGAATTTCAGTGCGAGTCGTAGGATATCGTCGAAGTGTTTATGTATCTATGACTGCCGTCCGATCAGCAGGAAACTAGTTTACAATCCAGAATTTTCAGAATGACGTCCATATGGAGACCATTTCCGCCTTGCCTAGCTCCCTTTAGTACCTGTAAGTCATCGTAGTGTTGAAGAATACTGCTTAAGGAAGCCTCCATTACACCCGAAGATAAGTACAATTATTGTTGCTTTCCTAAATACTAAATTAAGAGTAGTTTCCTTTTAATTGTACTATTATATATTTGTGAATGCAGTTATTTTTAAACCAATGTTTAATTTTGTCTTATAGCTTGTGTATAGACGGAGTTCTTGTTCCGCTTATCATTAAGTATAAAAATTTATTTGTTACCAGATTAGTATACCTCTAGTAACAATTGAATGATATATATATGTAATATATATATATATATATATATGTTAATAAAAGGTAAATTGGTAGCTTTAATTATAAGTGTTAATCTTATTAGAGTAGGATGTGTCTTTAATTTAATATTAAGTATGGGCATTACAGGAAATTTCGAATTAATTTTCATATCATTTATTTTTATTTAATTAACTTTTGTAATTAAATATTTAAGTTACCTGGGTTAGTTATTTTTTGCTTAAAGTGGGAAATTTTTAGTTTTAATGAGTGATGCAATCAAGAGAATTTTTAAAATAAAAAAAAAATCCTAACTTAAATGTGTATGTATGGCGTAGAAAAAAAAATAAGTAAATTGGTCTTGCACTAATGGAAATGTAAAGAGTATTAGTGGAATATTAATCCTATTTTGTTGTAAAAAGATAAAATAAAACTCTAAGTAATGGATATTAAATTAGAGAAGAAGAGAAATGTAATGTTTCGATTTGTGAAAGACCAGTTTAATGTACTCTAATTATTTAGTATGGTTACTCTAAAGTATTGAAAACCTGTCTATTTTACATTGGCCGTGGAGATTGTTGATTAGGCAGCTTATGTGAAATAGACTTGTTAGTTGACTGTTAGAGTGGCATTCCAGCTAGCAATTTTAAAGTACTCGTTAATAAATGAGCCATACATATGTAGAATAAAAAATTGAGCTGAAAAACCTTAAGTAAATTTAAACAGTGAAATTAAAGGGGAAATTTTACTTAAGAGTAATTTATGTTATGCATCACTCACTAAGTAAAATTAAGGAACACAACGCATGTTATAATTAAAAATAAAACTAAGTAAAAAATTTAAGCAAGAAAAGAAACACGATATAAGTAAAATTTCTTTGTGTCCCTGTAAAAAAAACTATAAGTACTAGATTTACTAAAATCTATACATTTTGCGATAGACTGATCTATAACACACGTACCAACTTTTCGCTCATTCAAACAAACCGTTTAGACGTTATCGGTTTCACTCACATACATACATAACCGTAAAAGTAACAAAAAATGAATTCAAGGGACCACAAAATGCTTAGATGCACGAAATTTTCAAATTCGTATTTTGTGCCATGATTACAATACTTTCCTTGCGTAATCTATGTTCGGAAAGTAATAATAATAAATTCTTTAAAGGAACCCAAAGAAGAACTTTTATTTAATAACATCACATGTTACTGAAATTATTTTAAGTCCATTGTAGTATATTAAATTATTTAAAACAGAAAAAAAAATCTAGCTTTTGGCGGTGCAACACATATTAAAGAAAGTTTGAGATTTCGCTCTACACTTATTTTGCGCATTAGGGTTCATTAGACCGCGACCTACGTCTTAAAGTAAGTTCCTAATCGCTATAAATATCTATGCCGGAACTGCGATTTGAACATCTCACCTGATAGCTGATGTTCCAAAATCTAACTATTCGAATACCATATGGGCCAGATTTAAAAGAACCAGATACTGTCACATCCTTTGTCCCCACGCAAACTAGACGAGGAAAGTTGTGGAGCACTAACCCTCTGAAGTACTAACCAGAAACAGTTTATCCCAATATTAGGTACTTTAATGAAAACCACACTTAGCCATATTATCCTCCATTGCATGACACTTGTAAAGGGAACTATGTTATTCAATATTAACCCTTAAATGCATGGATTTTTTTTTCCCAAAAAAGTTGTATTTAACTGCAAGAAACTTTTATTACGCAGAAAACGCAACGAAAGAAAAAAGAAACAGATTGATTTTTTATGTAATGGGCTAATTTATATGTTGTATATAGATTAAATAATGGAAACTTTCCCAAAGACTACCAAAAATCCTTTATTTTCATGTTGCAGAAATGATACACTATGCATTTAAGGGTTAAATTTTCAGAGAAATTCCCCAAACTTGGCGATTAATTTAATAAGAAATTTGGCAAATATCACCAAACCGTTAAACTTGAGTGCGTGCATGTTAAAACAGTCCCGAAATTTACGAGCTTTAGTATTGTATTGGTACTTAAATAACCTGCACGTATGTAACTAAATTATATAAGTTAACTGAAATTTAAAAGGGTGTTAAGTTATCAACATTAGTTTAATTAGTCTGGAGTTGGCTGTAGTCAGTGTCTGTAAAGCCATTTAAAACACCTAGGGGACTCTGCTTTCACCGAGCTAAATTTGCAAGCCCCCTATGCGGTCACTGGAGATCATAAATACTGCTAATAGGTTCATTCATTTATGATACCATTTAAGCATTTACGTACCTTTTTTTTTCTTTTTTTATTATTATTATTACTATTATTTTATTTATTTATTTTATTTTATTTTATTTTATTATTATTATTATTATTATTATTGACAAAGATGGAGGGGGAGAAGTAATTAAACGCAGACAATAAGAAAACATTTATCTGATTACGTTCAATCCATAATGGCTTCTTTTAATTGGTCTTGAAGGATGTCTAACTATGTACACCGAAAAGAAAATAATTAGTCTGTAATTTTGCACTTTTTTTTTTTTTTAATAATAATCTACGGGAACACGAGTCGGCCACTCCTGTTCTTTAATATTTCATTATATAATGTCAAACATTATTTATTTAATTAAAAAACATCAAAACCTGTTTTTGTGCTGAAATCGTAAAATATATGTTCTCGAATATTTTCCATTAACGTAAATACTAACACAAAAACGAATATACATCCTTAAAGATACGGTACATTTCCTTTTAAAAGTGACTTTTGAAAACAGATCATGCTGTTTTTGCACCCTTTATGATTTTCATGCACAAATTTAAAAAGAAGTATTTTACCTTTTATATTTTGCATTGAATTTAAACGTGTAGAGAAACTCGTATCACGTCCGTTTGGAATTTTTAGAATTCGAAAAACATTTTGAAATACATTTCAGTCCATTTTTAGTTTAGAAATAAAACCATCTATTTAAAGTAAACGCATGTTTCGTGAGTTATTCTTAAATAAATTTTGTGGTTATACCTTTACATTTTCCATTATTATTTGATTTGTTTTTCATTGAGTATGATATGATTTAATGATAAAAAATATATATTATATATTTCTTTGAATCAATGCTTATAGATTACAATTTATTGCATTTTTATTTCAGTACATTATCTATTCTACGTATAATTTTGTACAGGAAACAAGTTTTTGTATAATTTATAATAGCAAAAATGAAAATTTCAATCATTTTAGAAAAAAAAAAAAAAATCTGGAGTGACTCCACTCGACTTTCCGAACATTGAGTAATTAATTAACAGTTTTGTAGATAAAATACAAAAAGAGGAGATGTTAAATAAACAAAAGAGAGAAATAATAGAATCATAATAGAATCATAATAGAGTGTTTGAGTAGTTTTCTCCATATAGTACACGATATTTCATTTAACGCTACTTAACTTTGAGCCCATAGATCATAATGCTAAAAAAATTTCCGTTGTGTCTCTGTAAAAACCTATAAAAGCTATATTCACCAAAATGCTTATAGCTAGTGCAACAGTGATTTATAAAATTCATATAAATTTTCAGCTCAATTGAATAAGGCGTATAGACGCTATCGCACTTTTAAAAATTTGGTCCCATAGGCCATAATAATAAAGAATTTTTCTTTGTGTCCCTGTAAAAAAACTGTAAGTGCTAAATTCACCAAAATCTATACAGTTGGTGCAACTGTGACCTATAATATGTGTACAATTTTTTTGCTCAGATTAATAAGGTGTTTAGACGCTATCGCACTTTTAAAAATTTGGCCCCATAGGCCATAATGATAAAGAATTTTTCTTTGTATCCCTGTAAAAACCTGTAAGTGCTAAATTCACTAAAATCTATACAGTTCGTGCAACTTTGATCTATAACATGTGTACAAATATTTTGCTCAGATTAATAAGGGGTTTAGACGCTATCACACTTTTAAAAATTTGGCCCCATTGGCCATAATGATAAAGAATTTTTTCTGGTGACCCTGTAAAAAAGTATAAATGCTAGATTCCCCAAAATCAAAAGGATTCGTGCTATGGTTACTGACAACATACGTACCAACTTTCAGCTCATTCGAACAAAGCGTTTAGACGCTAGCGTGTTCACTCACACACACACATACACACACATACATACATACATCATCGTAAAAATAGTGAAAATGGACTCAGGGGACCTCAAAACGTATAGAAACATCTAATTCTCAAATTCGAATTTTTTACATGATTCATTGTATACTTTCCTTACATATGTATGTTCGGAAAATAATAAGCTTAATGAAAAATGATGTTAAGGATGCATTACAATATAAATAAACAGGCCTTTAAATTAAATCCCTTTTTTTTTTTTTTTTTTTTTTTTTTGTGTGTGTGTGTGTTTACTTTTCTTTTACTTTTATAGCGAACTTTATGAAACAAATGTAATTACTATATTTTAAACTGTGAACTTCCCCTGAATAATGAAAATGTCGATAAATAATTTTATAATGAACGTCTTATCCAATTTTCATGTTTTTGTGTATAATTAAAAAAAAAAAAAAAAAAAAAAAAAAAAAAAAAATTCACATGCGAAAAACAGAAGAAAAAGAAGAAACAGAAAAGTGAATACCTGAAGAAAATAAACCGATTTTAATCTAACACGTGAATGCATATGCCTCTTCACCTATCTGTAATGCATCCTTTTGATCATTTTCATTAAGTTTTCTTTTCAAAAATTGTTGATTTCTTTTTTACTTTTTCAAAAATTATTTTAAGATAATTTCAATAATTATTAGTTTAAAAAGTATTACTTATGCTAAAGTAATATAAAATTTGATTAATGATGTGATAACGAACATGCCATCCAAATTTTATATTTCTATGTTCATTTATTTTAAAACTAGCAAACCCTTGCGAAACTTTCGCAGTTTCTTTCTTTTTTTTTTTTTTTTTTTATCTACCTTTAAAATTTGAAACTTGTAAGTCTTAAAGCAATTTTACCCCCCAATATAAATTTTAATTCATCAAAACCCAAATTAGTATTAGTTTCTTTTTTTTTTTTTTTTTCGAGGGGGGGGGGGGTGTGAAACGCTAGTGATAGTTAACCCAAAATCATTCAAAAAAAAATTATGTTTGACGATCAAGTTTTCATACTTCCTCAGGCAGGACAACTTTAGCATAGGACCCGTATGACGACTTTTAAATTTTTACCACCATATTGGCGATGCCTTTTAATTTATACCTTTTGGCATAATTTTTTGTAAAAAAAAAATAAAAAAAAAATTTAAAAAAAAAACTTAAAAAGTACCTATTTTGATTATACTTCTTATTGTTGCGTGTTTTAGTTAATTTATGAAAAAAGTTCATATTTTGTTTATATCTTTAAAGTATTGCTAGGTTTAAAATGACGCTTGCAAAGATTGTAAAGATGTAGCTTTTAAAAATAGATTTTTCTATAAAATGATCTTATCAGAAAAATGACGTCTTTCTTTTTTTTATAAATATATCACTGAATTGAGTCCGCGTGCTCAAATATTGCTTATGTATTATTTTTTATCCTCGCGTATTTTATTAAATTACTATCGTATCGTTTCTACAAAATATAATCGTAATTGGTCCACGTTAGAGAGATATTATATAGATTACACGCAAAAGAAAAAAAAAAAACGAAAAAACAGCTTGTTACTTTAATTTTGTACACTAGTGTAGTATAAAAGCTATTTTATATCAATATTTTTACACTTTATCAGAAAATCCGCATTAGGACTAACGTCAAAAATTGCAGTTTATATTTTCTTTTCTTCTAATGCAGCTTAGGTTTTCTTTGCTACTTTCGTTTTGTAAGATAGTATTCCAGAAAGAAAGTTTTACAGAAAAAAAGTTTACGACAGCTTTAGTATAGGACCCCCCATGACGACTTTTAAAATTTTCTCACCATACTGGCGATGCCTTTTGATTTATTTCTTTCGGCATAATTTTTTGTAAAAAAAAAAAAAAATAGTACCTATTTTGATTATACTTCTCATTGTTGTGGGCTTTAGTCAATTTATGACACAAAGTTCATATTTTGTTTATATCTTTAAATTACTGCTAGGTTTAAAATGACGCTTGCAAAGATTGTAAAGATGCAACTTTTAAAAATAGATTTTTCTATAAAATAATCTCATCAGACAAATGACGTCCTTTTTTTTTAATTAGATCACTGAATTGAGTCCGCGTGCTCAAATATTGCTTGTGTATTGTTTTTTATCCACGCGTATTTTATTAAATTACTATCGTATCGTTTCTACAAAATATAATCGTAATTGGTCCACGTTAGAAAATAATTATATGGATTACGCGCAAAAGAAAAAAAAAAAAAAAAGAAAAAAAAACGAAAAAACAGCTTGTTACTTTAATTTTGTACACTAGTGTAGTATAAAATCTATTTTATATCAATATTTTTGTACTTTATCAGAAAATCCCCATTATGACTAACGTCAAAAAATGCAGTTTATATTTTCTTTTCTTCTAATGCAGCTTAGGTTTTCTTTGCTACTTTCGTTTTATAAGATAGTATTCCAGACAAAAAGTTTTACAAAAAGAAAATAATAATAAAGTAAAAAATCGTATAAATGCAGATGTGAAAAACGGGAAAATAACAGCTATCTAATCCTTTTTTCCCAAAACATGAAAAAATGAATTTAAGAGAAAATAAATATCGTCGTTAGTGATAGTTTGCAAACCTAATGTTAAAAAGAGTATGAGGATTAGATTTCTTTTCTGCTTTTCGAATCGGAATGCCACTATTTTTTATTATTTTATTTTATTTTTTATTTAAGAAAAATATCTTTGTGTCTTTTTATTTTAAAAAGTTCAAAAACTTCTATTGCATACATTGTAAATATGGTGTGAAAAAAAAAAAAAAAAGATTATGCTGAATTACATTTAAAGGTGGTTTTAAAAAAAGGATAAAAATTGTTTACGTCAGAAGTTTGTTTTCCCTTTTTTATGTTTTATTCTTTTTATTCGCTGAATTTAAATAGTTTTTATAACGCAATATTTGAATTCTTGTTGAAAATGCATATTTTAAAGAAAATTAAATAAAAACTTGAATGATACAAATGTTTTTAAAAATATAATAATTATAAGATAATCATTTAAATTATAATTTAAATTATAAAAATTAATATTTAAATAATTATAATTTAATTAATTAAATTGTAATTTAAATTATAATTTAAAAATAAAATTATAATAATTATAAGATAAAAAACTTTTTATAAACCATGTTTTTAAATTTTCTGTTGAATCATAGCTATAGAACTAAGCACAAGCACTTTATCAATGCGTATTGTTACGAAATTGTAAATAATTGTATTTATTTTTGTATAAATTTTTTTAAAGAGGCTTAGTAAGTTGATAAAATGTACATTTTCTGCATTTTCAGCTCTTTTTCGCATTAAAATAGCTTAACCTTCCCTTTAAAACGCATTAAAAAGCTCCAATAGGCAGGTAATGGATTTGGCGCCAAATTTGGCGACTTTTTGCCCTTGGCAACTTTTTGGCGACTTTTAGCGAGAAAATCCTTATTATCGATATTCCAAAGAGGGACGTCCTAATGTCATTGGTTAAAGAGTTACGGGAAATTTGAATTATAAAAAAAAGTTGGTTTTAAAAATAAATTAATCCTTTCCGAACAACATATATTTGCATCATTCATGAACTACATTAGCACTTTATCAATGTGTATAAAATCTTTAAAATGATAATGACGTCAGCTTTTGCCAGATGCATAATTTAACTTTTTACATTTTTTTAACGCTCACGTTTAATTAAATGTATTTATTTTTATGTCGAAAGAAAATGAACTCGTAAATTTTTTTTGGCAACAATTAAATTATAGCTAATATTTAAATGACTATTTTTATTGCTATTAGAGGCTTATCATTTTCGTATTTTAATTAATTAAAAGAAAACTATTCGAAAATTCGAAAATCGGACTTCGAAGTATTGTGTTGTCACCATGTTCTGAGCTACTGTGGAAGTTTCAAATGTCTAGCTAGTAGGGAAGTTAGTTAAAAATAGATTGCAGGATTTGTACCGGACAAACAAACATACAAGAATAGAAGTTAATAAAATCTTGGTAAAATATTTGGAATGACTCACTGGACTTTCCCAAGATTATTCATTTAAACAGCCGCTAATTACTTAAAGAGAAGTCGATAAATAAACAAAAGAGAAATTTGTAATGTGTTTAAGTACTTTTCCCCAAATAAGTAGTTTAATTTAAGGCTATTGTTATTCAAATGAACCCATTGGTCATAAGGATAAAGAATTTCTTGTTGTGTCCTTGTAAAAGTTAGTATGTTGTGGCCATCACAAAACCTTCTTCTGTATCATTCTATATAGCACCGCCATTTACTGTTTCACATGTATACAAAAGTTTAAACATAGCTTCTCACAATAAAAAATTTACCTATGGAGTTTGATGGAATTTTATTCAATAGATTCCGAGATGTATCCATGTGAAAAATCACAATAGCAGCTACACCTGTCGGCCGATATACTACATTTAAATTATGTCAACATTCATTTTCATAATCTTTATCACACACATCAAGTTTCGTGCAGTTATATTCCATAGAAGTTCAGATTTAGCCTTCCTATTCACCGGGTAAATTACAGTGCAGCAGCGTTATCTGTTGGCCAATATAAACCCAAATTAAATCAGTATAATGTTTCATAGTGGTTCTCTCATATATCAAGTTTTGTACGATTATATACAATAGAACCTGAGTTATAGCCTTCCCGTAAATTACAGTACAGCTGCGTCACCTGTCGGCTAATATGCGACTAAAGAAATTAGCATAATATCTTAAAATGGCCTTCTCACATATCATGCTTTGTTCGATTATACGCAATAAAGCCTGAGATATCACCTTCCCTTAAATTATGGAAGTCACTAAATAGCAGGACCACCTGTTTAGCGATTGGTATCAAAAGTTGATAGGCACTAAAATATGTCAAGGTGCATTTATATATAAATTTATGTGTACTTCTGTGTTATAGTTCCTGAGATAAAGTCGCCATAAAATTTTTGTCTCTCTCACACACACACACAGATGAACATACAGACATTTTCTAAAAATTAACAAATTGTGCTTTAAGTCTCTCAAAACGTGCAATACATTGAAAACTGGAAATCGAAAATTTTAACGAATCAAATGCTTTCTTCTGTTGGATATAGAAGAAAGTAAAAACTATGAGGCTGGATTCACCAAAATCTATACAGTTCATGTTAAAGGTGGAAATTAAGAAATTTGGTTGGTGGCCACTGGCCACTAGCCTTCATTTTTTTAGTGGCCACTTTTAAAAAGTTAGTGGCCACTGGCCACTCGCTGATAAAAGTAAAAGTAAAATAAAATTTTCTTTTCTTTAATTGTTTCAATGTTCAGTCTCGACAAATCATTAAGAAAATAATTAAGGTAGTCAACTTTTTGAAACTCATCCTCAATAATACATTTCTGATAAATTTTAATAAATGAAATAGGAATAGATTTACATAATTTATACTATGAATGTAAGAAAATACTATTCAATACAAAATTCATATGTTTAAAATGCTCTTTTGGTTATATTATTTTATAACAGAAAAATTCTGTTTATATTGCCCCTTCACTATCCTGAATGGTGTCGATTCTCTACTTTTTCAAAAAAAAAAAAAAAAAAAAAAAAAACATCTTTGATTCATGAAAATATATTAGTATATGTAAATAAAAAAAATATTTTTTTAATAATACTTTATTTTGCAAGTTTCTTTTTCAGTTTTTTTTTTTTTTTTTCATGTTACAAATGAATTATAAATTAATTTTTCTTTAATAATAATGAATTTTTAATAATTTGCAATTATAATCCCCCTCTCTAACTGAATTTAGAGTGTGGCTGGCCAGGCTCCAACTATATACCAAGTTTGGTTGAATTTCATTCATTGGTTCGTGAGATACGGTGAAAACACTAAACCACAGACACACACACACACACACAGACATTTTTTAAAAACTATCAATTCGTGTTCAGGACACCCCAAAACGTGTAGATCCGTCAAAAAACAGAGGTCGAAAATTTTCGCGAATCCAATACTTTCTCTATATTACATATAGAAGAAAGTAAAAAATAGTTCATATGCAATAACAAATATTAAATAATATGTAGTAAATAAATAAAATATTCAATAAATTATGCATTCTTCTGATTAAGAACTAAAAATATACATACATATATACATTTTTTTTTAATAATAACAGAAAACGCACTTACTTTTTTCCGAAAAAAGATATTTTTACAGAATTATCTGTAGCTCCACGTTTACTACCACTACGGTTGCTTTGTGATTCAGGATTTTC